>CALZFC010000144.1:0-322500 GCA_945643635.1 Allodiplogaster sudhausi
TTGTCAGATCAGGTGGCCGAGTGGTTAAGGCGTTGGACTGCTAATCCAATGGAATTTCCCGCGTGAGTTCGAATCTCATCCTGATCGAATTGTTGTTACACATGATTATTTTCATCTTATTTATTTACATAATTTTCAAAAAGATCCGCAGCAAGCAGGGTTCGAATCTACGCGGGCAATGCCCCTGGATTTCAAGTCCAACTCCTTAACCACTCGGACATCGCTGCACATCTATACGAAAATGCAAACCCCTTAATCGACAGTGAATACGGAGTTGAGACCGCATTGTTTGCAGTGTTTCATAATATGGAGCACAGCAGGCAAAAGACAAACTCTTTTGTCTTTGTATAAATTGTCTGATCAGGTGGCCGAGTGGTTAAGGCGTTGGACTGCTAATCCAATGGGAATTTCCCGCGTGAGTTTCGAATCTCATCCTGATCGAATTTTTGTTACACATGATTATTTTCATCTTATTTATTTACATAATTTTCAAAAAGATCCGCAGCGAGCAGGGTTCGAACCTACGCGGGCAATGCCCATTGGATTTCAAGTCCAACTCCTTAACCACTCGACATCGCTGCACATCTATACGAAAATTCAAACCCCCTTATCGACAGTGAATACGGAGTTGAGACCGCATTGTTTGCAGTGTTTCATAAATATGGAGCACAGCAGGCAAAAGACAAACTCTTTGTCTTTGTATGAATTGTCTGATCAGGTGGCCGAGTGGTTAAGGCGTTGGACTGCTAATCCAATGGGAATTTCCCGCGTGAGTTCGAATCTCATCCTGATCGAATTTTTGTTACACATGATTATTTTCATCTTATTTATTTACATAATTTTCAAAAAGTTCCGCAGCAGCAGGGTTCCAACCTACGCTGGCAATGCCCATTGGATTTCAAGTCCAACTCCTTAACCACTCGGACATCGCTGCACATCTATACGAAAATGCAAACCTCCTTAATCGACAGTGAATACGGAGTTGAGACCGCATTGTTTGCAGTGTTTCATAAATATGGAGCACAGCAGGCAAAAGACAAACTCTTTGTCTTTGTATGAAATTGTCTGATCAGGTGGCCGAGTGGTTAAGGCGTTGGACTGCTAATCCAATGGGAATTTCCCGCGTGAGTTCGAATCTCATCCTGATCGAATTTTTGTTACACATGATTATTTTCATCTTATTTATTTACATAATTTTCAAAAAAGTTCCGCAGCGAGCAGGGTTCGAACCTACGCTGGCAATGCCCATTGGATTTCAAGTCCAACTCCTTAACCACTCGAACATCGCTGCACATCTATACGAAAATGCAAACCTCCTTAATCGACAGTGAATACGGAGTTGAGACCGCATTGTTTGCAGTGTTTCATAAATATGGAGCACAGCAGGCAAAAGACAAACTCTTTGTCTTTGTATGAAATTGTCTGATCAGGTGGCCGAGTGGTTAAGGCGTTGGACTGCTAATCCAATGGGAATTTCCCCGCGTGAGTTCGAATCTCATCCTGATCGAATTTTTGTTACACATGATTATTTTCATCTTATTTATTTACATAATTTTCAAAAAGATCCGCAGCGAGCAGGGTTCGAACCTACGCGGGCAATGCCCATTGGATTTCAAGTCCAACTCCTTACCACTCGCATCGCTGCACATCTATACGAAATGCAAACCTCCTTAATCGAAAGTGAATACGGAGTTGAGACCGCATTGTTTGCAGTGTTTCATAAATATGGAGCACAGCTGGCAAAGACAAACTCTTTTGTCTTTGTATGAAATTGTCTGATCAGGTGGCCGAGTGGTTAAGGCGTTGGACTGCTAATCCAATGGGAATTTCCCGCGTGAGTTCGAATCTCATCCTGATCGAATTTTTGTTACACATGATTATTTTCATCTTATTTATTTACATAATTTTCAAAAAGTTCCGCAGCAAGCAGGGTTCCAATCTACGCTGGCAATGCCCATTGGATTTCAAGTCCAACTCCTTAACCACTCGAACATCGCTGCACTCTATACGAAAATGCAAACCTCCTTAATCGACAGTGAATACGGAGTTGAGACCGCATTGTTTGCAGTGTTTCATAAATATGGAGCACAGCTGGCAAAAGACAAACTCTTTGTCTTTGTATGAAATTGTCTGATCAGGTGGCCGAGTGGTTAAGGCGTTGGACTGCTAATCCAATGGGAATTTCCCGCGTGAGTTCGAATCTCATCCTGATCGAATTTTTGTTACACATGATTATTTTCATCTTATTTATTTACATAATTTTCAAAAAGATCCGCAGCGAGCAGGGTTCGAACCTACGCGGGCAATGCCCATTGGATTTCAAGTCCACTCCTTACCACTCGAACATCGCTGCACATCTATACGAAATGCAAACCTCCTTAATCGACAGTGAATACGGAGTTGAGACCGCATTGTTTGCAGTGTTTCATAAATATGGAGCACAGCAGGCAAAAGACAAACTCTTTGTCTTTGTATGAATTGTCTGATCAGGTGGCCGAGTGGTTAAGGCGTTGGACTGCTAATCCAATGGGAATTTCCCGCGTGAGTTCGAATCTCATCCTGATCGAATTTTTGTTACACATGATTATTTTCATCTCATTTATTTACATAATTTTCAAAAAGATCCGCAGCGAGCAGGGTTCGAACCTACGCGGGCAATGCCCATTGGATTTCAAGTCCAACTCCTTAACCACTCGGACATCGCTGCACATCTATACGAAAATGCAAACCCCTTTATCGAAGTGAATACGGAGTTGAGACCGCATTGTTTGCAGTGTTTCATAAATATGGAGCACAGCAGGCAAAAGACAAACTCTTTGTCTTTGTATGAAATTGTCTGATCAGGTGGCCGAGTGGTTAAGGCGTTGGACTGCTAATCCAATGGGAATTTCCCGCGTGAGTTCGAATCTCATCCTGATCGAATTTTTGTTACACATGATTATTTTCATCTTATTTATTTACATAATTTTCAAAAAGATCCGCAGCGAGCAGGGTTCGAACCTACGCGGGCAATGCCCATTGGATTTCAAGTCCAACTCCTTAACCACTCGGACATCGCTGCACATCTATACGAAAATCAAACCCCCTTAATCGACAGTGAATACGGAGTTGAGACCGCATTGTTTGCAGTGTTTCATAAATATGGAGCACAGCAGGCAAAAGACAAACTCTTTTTGTCTTTGTATGAACTTGTCTGATCAGGTGGCCGAGTGGTTAAGGCGTTGGACTGCTAATCCAATGGGAATTTCCCGCGTGAGTTCGAATCTCATCCTGATCGAATTTTGTTACACATGATTATTTTCATCTTATTTATTTACATAATTTTCAAAAAGATCCGCAGCAAGCAGGGTTCGAACCTACGCTGGCAATGCCCATTGGATTTCAAGTCCAACTCCTTAACCACTCGGACATCGCTGCACATCTATACGAAAATGCAAACCTCCTTAATCGACAGTGAATACGGAGTTGAGACCGCATTGTTTGCAGTGTTTCATAATATGGAGCACAGCAGGCAAAAGACAAACTCTTTGTCTTTGTATGAAATTGTCTGATCAGGTGGCCGAGTGGTTAAGGCGTTGGACTGCTAATCCAATGGGAATTTCCCGCGTGAGTTCGAATCTCATCCTGATCGAATTTTTGTTACACATGATTATTTTCATCTTATTTATTTACATAATTTTCAAAAAGATCCGCAGCTAGCAGGGTTCGAACCTACGCGGGCAATGCCCATTGGATTTCAAGTCCAACTCCTTAACCACTCGGACATCGCTGCACATCTATACGAAAATGCAAACCTCCTTAATCGACAGTGAATACGGAGTTGAGACCGCATTGTTTGCAGTGTTTCATAAATATGGAGCACAGCAGGCAAAAGACAAACTCTTTTTGTCTTTGTATGAAATTGTCTGATCAGGTGGCCGAGTGGTTAAGGCGTTGGACTGCTAATCCAATGGAATTTCCCGCGTGAGTTCGAATCTCATCCTGATCGAATTTTTGTTACACATGATTATTTTCATCCATTTTATTTACATAATTTTTCAAAGATCCGCAGCGAGCAGGGTTCGAACCTACGCGGGCAATGCCGTAGTTAAGGCGTTGGACTGCTAATCCAATGGAATTTCCCGCGTGAGTTCGAATCTCATCCTGATCGAATTTTTGTTACACATGATTATTTTCATCTTATTTATTTACATAAGTTTCAAAAAAGTTCCGCAGCAAGCAGGGTTCCAAATCTACGCTGGCAATGCCCATTGGATTTCAAGTCCAACTCTTACCACTCGAACATCGCTGCACATCTATACGAAAATGCAAACCTCCTTAATCGACAGTGAATACGGAGTTGAGACCGCATTGTTTTGCAGTGTTTCATAAATATGGAGCACAGCTGGCAGAAGACAAACTCTTTGTCGTTGTATGAAATTGTCTGATCAGGTGGCCGAGTGTTTAAGGCGTTGGACTGCTAATCCAATGGGATTTCCCGCGTGAGTTCGAATCTCATCCTGATCGAATTTTTGTTACCATGATTATTTTCATCTCATTTATTTACATAATTTTCAAAAAGATCCGCAGCGAGCGGGTTCGAACCTACGCGGGCAATGCCGATTTTTTAAGGCGTTGGACTGCTAATCCAATGGAATTTCCCGCGTGAGTTCGAATCTCATCCTGATCGATTTTTTGTTACACATGATTATTTTCATCTTATTTATTTACATAATTTTCAAAAAGTTCCGCAGCAAGCAGGGTTCCAACTACGCTGGCAATGCCCATTGGATTTCAAGTCCAACTCCTTAACCACTCGGACATCGCTGCATATCTATACGAAAATGCAAACCTCCTTAATCGCAGTGAATAAGGAGTTGAGACCGCATTGTTTGCAGTGTTTCATAATATGGAGCACAGCAGGCAAAGACAAACTCTTTTGTCTTTGTATGAAATTGTCTGATCATGTGGCCGAGTGGTTAAGGCGTTGGACTGCTAATCCAATGGAATTTCCCGCGTGAGTTCGAATCTCATCCTGATCGAATTTTTGTTACACATGATTTTTTCATCTCATTTATTTACATAATTTTCAAAAAATCCGCAGCGAGCAGGTTCGAACCTACGCGGGGCGAATGCGTAGTTAAGGCGTTGGACTGCTAATCCATTGGAATTTCCCGCGTGAGTTCGAATCTCATCCTGATCGAATTTTTGTTACACATGATTATTTTCATCTTATTTATTTACATAATTTTCAAAAAAATTCCGCAGCAGCAGGGTTCCATCTACGCGGGCAATGCCCATTGGATTTCAAGTCCAACTCCTTAACCACTCGAACATCGCTGCACATCTATACGAAAATGCAAACCTCCTTAATCGACAGTGAATACGGAGTTGAGACCGCATTGTTTGCAGTGTTTCATAAATATGGAGCACAGCTGGCAAAACACAAACTCTTTGTCTTTGTATGAAATTGTCTGATCAGGTGGCCGAGTGGTTAAGGCGTTGGACTGCTAATCCAATGGGAATTTCCCGCGTGAGTTCGAATCTCATCCTGATCGAATTTTTGTTACACATGATTATTTTCATCTCATTTATTTACATAATTTTCAAAAAGATCCGCAGCGAGCAGGGTTCGAACCTACGCGGGCAATGCCCATTGGATTTCAAGTCCAACTCCTTAACCACTCGGACATCGCTGCACATCTATACGAAAATTCAAACCCCTTTATCGAAAGTGAATACGGAGTTGAGACCGCATTGTCTGCAGTGTTTCATAAATATGGAGCACAGCAGGCAAAAGACAAACTCTTTTTGTCTTTGTATGAACTTGTCTGATCAGGTGGCCGAGTGGTTAAGGCGTTGGACTGCTAATCCAATGGGAATTTCCCGCGTGAGTTCGAATCTCATCCTGATCGAATTTTTGTTACACATGATTATTTTCATCTTATTTATTTACATAATTTTCAAAAAGATCCGCAAGCAGGTTCGAATCTACGCTGGCAATGCCCATTGGATTTCAAGTCCAACTCCTTAACCACTCGAACATCGCTGCACATCTATACGAAAATGCAAACCTCCTTATCGACAGTGAATACGGAGTTGAGACCGCATTGTTTGCAGTGTTTCATAAATATGGAGCACAGCTGGCAAAAGACAAACTCTTTGTCGTTGTATGAAATTGTCTGATCAGGTGGCCGAGTGGTTAAGGCGTTGGACTGCTAATCCAATGGGAATTTCCCGCGTGAGTTCGAATCTCATCCTGATCGAATTTTTGTTACACATGATTATTTTCATCTTATTTATTTACATAATTTTCAAAAAGATCCGCAGCGAGCAGGGTTCGAACCTACGCGGGCAATGCCCATTGGATTTCAAGTCCAACTCCTTAACCACTCGGACATCGCTGCACATCTATACGAAATGCAAACCTCCTTAATCGACAGTGAATACGGAGTTGAGACCGCATTGTTTGCAGTGTTTCATAAATATGGAGCACAGCAGGCAAAAGACAAACTCTTTTTGTCTTTGTATGAATTGTCTGATCAGGTGGCCGAGTGGTTAAGGCGTTGGACTGCTAATCCAATGGGAATTTCCCGCGTGAGTTCGAATCTCATCCTGATCGAATTTTTGTTACACATGATTATTTTCATCTCATTTATTTACATAATTTTCAAAAAGATCCGCAGCGAGCAGGGTTCGAACCTACGCGGGCAATGCCGTAGTTAAGGCGTTGGACTGCTGCATCCCAATGGGAATTTACCGCGTGAGTTCGAATCTCATCCTGATCGAATTTTTGTTACACATGATTATTTTCATCTATTTATTTACATAATTTTCAAAAAGATCCGCAGCGAGCAGGGTTCGAACCTACGCGGGCAATGCCCATTGGATTTCAAGTCCAACTCCTTAACCACTCGGACATCGCTGCACATCTATACGAAAATTCAACCCCCTTTATCGAAAGTGAATACGGAGTTGAGACCGCATTGTTCTGCAGTGTTTCATAAATATGGAGCACAGCAGGCAAAAGACAAACTCTGTCTTTGTATGAAATTGTCTGATCAGGTGGCCGAGTGGTTAAGGCGTTGGACTGCTAATCCAATGGGAATTTCCCGCGTGAGTTCGAATCTCATCCTGATCGAATTTTGTTACACATGATTATTTTCATCTCATTTATTTACATAATTTTCAAAAAGATCCGCAGCGAGCAGGGTTCGAACCTACGCGGCAATGCCCATTGGATTTCAAGTCCAACTCCTTAACCACTCGGACATCGCTGCACATCTATACGAAATACAAAATTCAACCCCTTTATCGAAAGTGAATACGGAGTTGAGACCGCATTGTTTGCAGTGTTTCATAAATATGGAGCACAGCAGGCAAAGACAAACTCTTTTTGTCTTTGTATGAACTTGTCTGATCAGGTGGCCGAGTGGTTAAGGCGTTGGACTGCTAATCCAATGGGAATTTCCCGCGTGAGTTCGAATCTCATCCTGATCGAATTTTTGTTACACATGATTATTTTCATCTTATTTATTTACATAATTTTCAAAAAGTCCGCAGCAAGCAGGGTTCCAACTACGCTGGCAATGCCCATTGGATTTCAAGTCCAACTCCTTAACCACTCGAACATCGCTGCACATCTATACGAAAATGCAAACCTCCTTAATCGACAGTGAATACGGAGTTGAGACCGCATTGTTTGCAGTGTTTCATAAATATGGAGCACAGCTGGCAAAAGACAAACTCTTTGTCTTTGTATGAATTGTCTGATCAGGTGGCCGAGTGGTTAAGGCGTTGGACTGCTAATCCAATGGGAATTCCCGCGTGAGTTCGAATCTCATCCTGATCGAATTTTTGTTACACATGATTATTTTCATCTTATTTATTTACATAATTTTCAAAAAGATCCGCAGCGAGCAGGGTTCGAACCTACGCGGGCAATGCCCATTGGATTTCAAGTCCAACTCCTTAACCACTCGGACATCGCTGCACATCTATACGAAAATGCAAACCTCCTTAATCGACAGTGAATACGGAGTTGAGACCGCATTGTTTGCAGTGTTTCATAAATATGGAGCACAGCAGGCAAAGACAAACTCTTTTTGTCTTTGTATGAAATTGTCTGATCAGGTGGCCGAGTGGTTAAGGCGTTGGACTGCTAATCCAATGGGAATTTCCCGCGTGAGTTCGAATCTCATCCTGATCGAATTTTTGTTACACATGATTATTTTCATCTTATTTATTTACATAATTTTCAAAAAGATCCGCAGCGAGCAGGGTTCGAACCTACGCGGGCAATGCCCATTGGATTTCAAGTCCAACTCCTTAACCACTCGAACATCGCTGCACATCTATACGAAAATGCAAACCTCCTTAATCGACAGTGAATACGGAGTTGAGACCGCATTGTTTGCAGTGTTTCATAAATATGGAGCACAGCTGGCAAAAGACAAACTCTTTGTCTTTGTATGAAATTGTCTGATCAGGTGGCCGAGTGGTTAAGGCGTTGGACTGCTAATCCAATGGGAATTTCCCGCGTGAGTTCGAATCTCATCCTGATCGAATTTTTGTTACACATGATTATTTTCATCTTATTTATTTACATAATTTTCAAAAAGATCCGCAGCTAGCAGGGTTCGAACCTACGCGGGCAATGCCCATTGGATTTCAAGTCCAACTCCTTAACCACTCGGACATCGCTGCACATCTATACGAAAATGCAAACCTCCTTAATCGACAGTGAATACGGAGTTGAGACCGCATTGTTTGCAGTGTTTCATAAATATGGAGCACAGCAGGCAAAAGACAAACTCTTTTTGTCTTTGTATGAAATTGTCTGATCAGGTGGCCGAGTGGTTAAGGCGTTGGACTGCTAATCCAATGGGAATTTCCCGCGTGAGTTCGAATCTCATCCTGATCGAAATTTTGTTACACATGATTATTTTCATCTCATTTATTTACATAATTTTCAAAAAGATCCGCAGCGAGCAGGGTTCGAACCTACGCGGGCAATGCCGTAGTTAAGGCGTTTGGACCTGCTAATTCGAATGGGAATTTCCGCGTGAGTTCGAATCTCATCCTGATCGAATTTTTGTTACACCATGATTATTTTCATCTTATTTATTTACATAATTTCAAAAAGATCCGCAGCGAGCAGGGTTTTCGAACCTACGCGGCAATGCCCATTGGATTTCAATCCAACTCCTTAACCCTCGACATCGCTGCACATCTATACGAAAATTCACACCCCCTTTATCGAAAGTGAATACGGATTTGAGACCGCTATGACTTGTCAGATCAGTGGCCGAGTGGTTAAGGCGTTGGACTGCTAATCCAATGGAATTCCCGCGTGAGTTCGAATCTCATCCGATCGAATTTTTGTTACACATGATTATTTTCATCTTATTTATTTACATAATTCTCAAAAAGATCCGCAGCTAGAGGGTTCGAACCTGCGGGCATGCCGTGGTTAAGGCGTTGGACTGCTAATCCAATGGGAATTTCCCGCGTGAGTTCGAATCTCATCCTGATCGAATTTTTGTTACACATGATTATTTTCATCTTATTTATTTACATAATTTTCAAAAAGATCCGCAGCTAGCAGGGTTCGAACCTACGCGGCAATGCCCATTGGATTTCAAGTCCAACTTCTTAACCACTCGGACATCGCTGCACATCTATACGAAAATGCAAACCTTCTTAATCGACAGTGAATACGGAGTTGAGACCGCATTGTTTGCAGTGTTTCATAAATATGGAGCACAGCAGGCAAAGACAAACTCTTTTGAGTCTTTGTATGAAATGTCTGATCAGGTGGCCGAGTGGTTAAGGCGTTGGACTGCTAATCCAATGGGAATTTACCGCGTGAGTTCGAATCTCATCCTGATCGAATTTTTGTTACACATGATTATTTTCATCTTATTTATTTACATAATTTTCAAAAGATCCGCAGCGAGCAGGGTTCGAACCTACGCGGGCAATGCCCATTGGATTTCAAGTCCAACTCCTTAACCACTCGGACATCGCTGCACATCTATACGAAAATGCAAACCTCCTTAATCGACAGTGAATACGGAGTTGAGACCGCATTGTTTGCAGTGTTTCATAAATATGGAGCACAGCAGGCAAAGACAAACTCTTTTTGTCTTTGTATGAAATTGTCTGATCAGGTGGCCGAGTGGTTAAGGCGTTGGACTGCTAATCCAATGGGAATTTCCCGCGTGAGTTCGAATCTCATCCTGATCGAATTTTTGTTACACATGATTATTTTCATCTCATTTATTTACATAATTTTCAAAAAATCCGCAGCGAGCAGGGTTCGAACCTACGCGGGCAATGCCGTAGTTAAGGCGTTGGACTGCTAATCCAATGGGAATTTTCCCGCGTGAGTTCGAATCTCATCCTGATCGAATTTTTGTTACACATGATTATTTTCATCTTATTTATTTACATAATTTTCAAAAAGATCCGCAGCTAGCAGGGTTCGAACCTACGCGGGCAATGCCCATTGGATTTCAAGTCCAACTTCTTAACCACTCGGACATCGCTGCACATCTATACGAAAATGCAAACCTTCTTAATCGACAGTGAATACGGAGTTGAGACCGCATTGTTTGCAGTGTTTCATAAATATGGAGCACAGCAGGCAAAAGACAACTCTTTGAGTCTTTGTATGAAACTGTCTGATCAGGTGGCCGAGTGGTTAAGGCGTTGGACTGCTAATCCAATGGGAATTTCCCGCGTGAGTTCGAATCTCATCCTGATCGAATTTTTGTTACACATGATTATTTTCATCTTATTTATTTACATAATTTTCAAAAAGATCCGCAGCGAGCAGGGTTCGAACCTACGCGGGCAATGCCCATTGGATTTCAAGTCCAACTTCTTAACCACTCGGACATCGCTGCACATCTATACGAAAATGCAACCCTCCTTAATCGACAGTGAATACGGAGTTGAGACCGCATTGTTTGCAGTGTTTCATAAATATGGAGCACAGCAGGCAAAAGACAAACTCTTTGTCTTTGTATGAAATTGTCTGATCAGGTGGCCGAGTGGTTAAGGCGTTGGACTGCTAATCCAATGGGAATTTCCCGCGTGAGTTCGAATCTCATCCTGATCGAATTTTTGTTACACATGATTATTTTCATCTCATTTATTTACATAATTTTCAAAAAGATCCGCAGCGAGCAGGGTTCGAACCTACGCGGGCAATGCCCATTGGATTTCATGTGATTTCAATTAAACTCACTCGGACATCGCTGCACATCTATACGAAAATTCAAACCCCCTTTATCGAAAGTGAATACGGAGTTGAGACCGCATTGTCTGCAGTGTTTCATAAATATGGAGCACAGCTGGCAAAAGACAAACTCTTTGTCTTTGTATGAAATTGTCTGATCAGGTGGCCGAGTGGTTAAGGCGTTGGACTGCTAATCCAATGGGATTTCCCGCGTGAGTTCGAATCTCATCCTGATCGAATTTTTGTTACACATGATTATTTTCATCTCATTTATTTACATAATTTTCAAAAAGATCCGCAGCGAGCAGGGTTCGAACCTACGCGGGCAATGCCCATTGGATTTCAAGTCCAACTCCTTAACCACTCGGACATCGCTGCACATCTATACGAAAATTCAAACCCCCTTTATCGAAAGTGAATACGGAGTTGAGACCGCATTGTTTGCAGTGTTTCATAAATATGGAGCACAGCAGGCAAAAGACAAACTCTTTTTGTCTTTGTATGAACTTGTCTGATCAGGTGGCCGAGTGGTTAAGGCGTTGGACTGCTAATCCAATGGGAATTTCCCGCGTGAGTTCGAATCTCATCCTGATCGAATTTTTGTTACACATGATTATTTTCATCTTATTTATTTACATAATTTTCAAAAAGTTCCGCAGCAAGCAGGGTTCCAATCTACGCGGGCAATGCCCATTGGATTTCAAGTCCAACTCCTTAACCACTCGGACATCGCTGCACATCTATACGAAAATGCAAACCCTTAATCGACAGTGAATACGGAGTTGAGACCGCATTGTTTGCAGTGTTTCATAAATATGGAGCACAGCTGGCAAAAGACAAACTCTTTGTCTTTGTATGAAATTGTCTGATCAGGTGGCCGAGTGGTTAAGGCGTTGGACTGCTAATCCAATGGGAATTTCCCGCGTGAGTTCGAATCTCATCCTGATCGAATTTTTGTTACACATGATTATTTTCATCTCATTTATTTACATAATTTTCAAAAAGATCCGCAGCGAGCAGGGTTCGAACCTACGCGGGCAATGCCCATTGGATTTCAAGTCCAACTCCTTAACCACTCGGACATCGCTGCACATCTATACGAAAATGCAAACCCCTTATCGACAGTGAATACGGAGTTGAGACCGCATTGTTTGCAGTGTTTCATAAATATGGAGCACAGCAGGCAACAGACAAACTCTTTGAGTCTTTGTATGAAACTGTCTGATCAGGTGGCCGAGTGGTTAAGGCGTTGGACTGCTAATCCAATGGGAATTTCCCGCGTGAGTTCGAATCTCATCCTGATCGAATTTTTGTTACACATGATTATTTTCATCTCATTTATTTACATAATTTTCAAAAAGATCCGCAGCGAGCAGGGTTCGAACCTACGCGGGCAATGCCCATTGGATTTCAAGTCCAACTCCTTAACCACTCGAACATCGCTGCACATCTATACGAAAATGCAAACCTCCTTAATCGACAGTGAATACGGAGTTGAGACCGCATTGTTTGCAGTGTTTCATAAATATGGAGCACAGCTGGCAAAACAAACTCTTTGTCGTTGTATGAAATTGTCTGATCAGGTGGCCGAGTGGTTAAGGCGTTGGACTGCTAATCCAATGGGAATTTCCCGCGTGAGTTCGAATCTCATCCTGATCGAATTTTTGTTACACATGATTATTTTCATCTTATTTATTTACATAATTTTCAAAAAGATCCGCAGCGAGCAGGGTTCGAACCTACGCGGGCAATGCCCATTGGATTTCAAGTCCAACTCCTTAACCACTCGACATCGCTGCACATCTATACGAAAATGCAAACCTCCTTAATCGACAGTGAATACGGAGTTGAGACCGCATTGTTTGCAGTGTTTCATAAATATGGAGCACAGCAGGCAAAAGACAAACTCTTTTTGTCTTTGTATGAAATTGTCTGATCAGGTGGCCGAGTGGTTAAGGCGTTGGACTGCTAATCCAATGGGAATTTCCCGCGTGAGTTCGAATCTCATCCTGATCGAATTTTTGTTACACATGATTATTTTCATCTCATTTATTTACATAATTTTCAAAAAGATCCGCAGCGAGCAGGGTTCGAACCTACGCGGGCAATGCCCAGTTGGATTGGACTGCTAATCCATGGGAATTTACCGCGTGAGTTCGAATCTCATCCTGATCGAATTTTTGTTACACTGATTATTTTCATCTATTTATTTACATAATTTTCAAAAAGATCCGCAGCGAGCAGTGTTCGAACCTACGCGGGCAATGCCCATTGGATTTCAAGTCCACTTTCACCACTCGGACATCGCTGCACAGCATACGAAATTCAAACCCTTTATCGAAAGTGAATACGGAGTTGTATGAACTTGTCTGATCAGGTGGCCGAGTGGTTAAGGCGTTGGACTGCTAATCCAATGGGAATTTCCCGCGTGAGTTCGAATCTCATCCTGATCGAATTTTTGTTACACATGATTATTTTCATCTTATTTATTTACATAATTTTCAAAAAGATCCGCAGCTAGCAGGGTTCGAACCTACGCGGGCAATGCCCATTGGATTTCAAGTCCAACTCCTTAACCACTCGGACATCGCTGCACATCTATACGAAAATGCAAACCTCCTTAATCGACAGTGAATACGGAGTTGAGACCGCATTGTTTGCAGTGTTTCATAAATATGGAGCACAGCAGGCAAAAGACAAACTCTTTTTGTCTTTGTATGAAATTGTCTGATCAGGTGGCCGAGTGGTTAAGGCGTTGGACTGCTAATCCAATGGGAATTTCCCGCGTGAGTTCGAATCTCATCCTGATCGAATTTTTGTTACACATGATTATTTTCATCTTATTTATTTACATAATTTTCAAAAAGATCCGCAGCGAGCAGGGTTCGAACCTACGCGGGCAATGCCGTATTGGCGTTTGCAAGTCCAATGAATTTCCCGCGTGAGTCGAATCTCATCCTGATCGAATTTTTGTTACACTGATTATTTTCGTCTCATTTATTTACATAATTTCAAAAGTCCGCAAGCGAGCAGGGTTCGAACCCGCGGGCTGCCCTTTGATTTCAGTCCAACTTCCTTAAACTGGACATCGCTGCACATCTATACGAAAATTCAAACTCCTTTATCGAAAGTGAATACTTTGAGACATATGAACTTGTCTGATCAGGTGGCCGAGTGGTTAAGGCGTTGGACTGCTAATCCAATGGGAATTTCCCGCGTGAGTTCGAATCTCATCCTGATCGAATTTTTGTTACACATGATTATTTTCATCTTATTTATTTACATAATTTTCAAAAAGATCCGCAGCTAGCAGGGTTCGAACCTACGCGGGCAATGCCCATTGGATTTCAAGTCCAACTCCTTAACCACTCGGACATCGCTGCACATCTATACGAAAATGCAAACCTCCTTAATCGACAGTGAATACGGAGTTGAGACCGCATTGTTTGCAGTGTTTCATAAATATGGAGCACAGCAGGCAAAAGACAAACTCTTTTTGTCTTTGTATGAAATTGTCTGATCAGGTGGCCGAGTGGTTTAAGGCGTTGGACTGCTAATCCAATGGGAATTTCCCGCGTGAGTTCGAATCTCATCCTGATCGAATTTTTGTTACACATGATATTTTCATCTCATTTATTTACATAATTTTCAAAAAGATCCGCAGCGAGCAGGGTTCGAACCTACGCGGGCAATGCCGTAGTTAAGGCGTTGGACTGCTAATCCAATGGAATTTTCCCGCGTGAGTTCGAATCTCATCCTGATCGAATTTTTGTTACACATGATTATTTTCATCTCATTTATTTACATAATTTTCAAAAAGATCCGCAGCGAGCAGGGTTCGAACCTACGCGGGCAATGCCCATTGGATTTCAAGTCCAACTCCTTAACCACTCGAACATCGCTGCACATCTATACGAAAATGCAAACCTCCTTAATCGACAGTGAATACGGAGTTGAGACCGCATTGTTTGCAGTGTTTCATAAATATGGAGCACAGCTGGCAAAAGACAAACTCTTTGTCGTTGTATGAAATTGTCTGATCAGGTGGCCGAGTGGTTAAGGCGTTGGACTGCTAATCCAATGGGAATTTCCCGCGTGAGTTCGAATCTCATCCTGATCGAATTTTTGTTACACATGATTATTTTCATCTTATTTATTTACATAATTTTCAAAAAGATCCGCAGCGAGCAGGGTTCGAACCTACGCGGGCAATGCCCATTGGATTTCAAGTCCAACTCCTTAACCACTCGGACATCGCTGCACATCTATACGAAAATGCAAACCTCCTTAATCGACAGTGAATACGGAGTTGAGACCGCATTGTTTGCAGTGTTTCATAAATATGGAGCACAGCAGGCAAAAGACAAACTCTTTTTGTCTTTGTATGAAATTGTCTGATCAGGTGGCCGAGTGGTTAAGGCGTTGGACTGCTAATCCAATGGGAATTTCCCGCGTGAGTTCGAATCTCATCCTGATCGAATTTTTGTTACACATGATTATTTTCATCTCATTTATTTACATAATTTTCAAAAAGATCCGCAGCGAGCAGGTTCGAACCTACGCGGGCAATGCCCATTGGCTTCAAGTGCAATCAATAATTTACCCGTGAGTTCGATCTCATCCTGATCGCATTTTTGTTACACGATTATTTTCATCTATTATTTACATAATTTTCAAAAAGTCCGCAGCGAGCAGTTCGAACCTACGCGGGCAATGCCCATTGGATTGCAGTCCAACTCCTTAATACTGGACATCGCACAGCTATACGAAAATTCAAACTCCTTTTATCGAAAGTGATGAAGTTGAGACCGCATATGAACTTGTCGATCAGGTGGCCGAGTGGTTAAGGCGTTGGACTGCTAATCCAATGGGAATTTCCCGCGTGAGTTCGAATCTCATCCTGATCGAATTTTTGTTACACATGATTATTTTCATCTTATTTATTTACATAATTTTCAAAAAGATCCGCAGCTAGCAGGGTTCGAACCTACGCGGGCAATGCCCATTGGATTTCAAGTCCAACTCCTTAACCACTCGGACATCGCTGCACATCTATACGAAAATGCAAACCTCCTTAATCGACAGTGAATACGGAGTTGAGACCGCATTGTTTGCAGTGTTTCATAAATATGGAGCACAGCAGGCAAAAGACAAACTCTTTTTGTCTTTGTATGAAATTGTCTGATCAGGTGGCCGAGTGGTTAAGGCGTTGGACTGCTAATCCAATGGGAATTTCCCGCGTGAGTTCGAATCTCATCCTGATCGAATTTTTGTTACACATGATTATTTTCATCTCATTTATTTACATAATTTTCAAAAAGATCCGCAGCGAGCAGGGTTCGAACCTACGCTGGCAATGCCGTAGTTAAGGGCGTTGGACTGCTAATCAATGGGAATTTCCCGCGTGAGTTCGAATCTCATCCTGATCGAATTTTTGTTACACATGATTATTTTCGTCTCATTTATTTACATAATTTTCTCAAAAAGATCCGCAGCGAGCAGGGTTCGAACCTACGCGGGCAATGCCCATTGGATTTCAAGTCCAACTCTTAACCACTCGGACATCGCTGCACATCTATACGAAATTCAAACCCCTTTTTATCGAAAGTGAATACGGAGTTTGAGACCGCATATGAACTTGTCAGATCAGGTGGCCGAGTGGTTAAGGCGTTGGACTGCTAATCCAATGGGAATTTCCCGCGTGAGTTCGAATCTCATCCTGATCGAATTTTGTTACACATGATTATTTTCATCTTATTTATTTACATTTCTCAAAAAGATCCGCAGCTAGCAGGGTTCGAACCTACGCGGGCAATGCCCATTGGATTTCAAGTCCAACTCCTTACCCTCGGACATCGCTGCATATCTATACGAAAATGCAAACCTCCTTAATCGACAGTGATATAGGAGTTGAGACCGCATTGTTTGCAGTGTTTCATAAATATGGAGCACAGCAGGCAAAAGACAAACTCTTTTTGTCTTTGTATGAAATTGTCTGATCAGGTGGCCGAGTGGTTAAGGCGTTGGACTGCTAATCCAATGGGAATTTCCCGCGTGAGTTCGAATCTCATCCTGATCGAATTTTTGTTACACATGATTATTTTCATCTCATTTATTTACATAATTTTCAAAAAGATCCGCAGCGAGCAGGGTTCGAACCTACGCGGGCAATGCCGTAGTTTAAGGCGTTGACTGCTAATCCAATGGGAATTTCCCGCGTGAGTTCGAATCCTCATCCTGATCGAATTTTTTTGTTACACATGATTATTTTCATCTTATTTATTTACATAATTTTCAAAAAGATCCGCAGCGAGCAGGGTTCGAACCTACGCGGGCAATGCCCATTGGATTTCAAGTCCAACTTCTTAACACTCGGACATCGCTGCACATCTATACGAAAATGCAAACCTTCTTAATCGACAGTGAATACGGAGTTGAGACCGCATTGTTTGCAGTGTTTCATAAATATGGAGCACAGCAGGCAACAGACAAACTCTTTGAGTCTTTGTATGAAACTGTCTGATCAGGTGGCCGAGTGGTTAAGGCGTTGGACTGCTAATCCAATGGGAATTTCCCGCGTGAGTTTCGAATCTCATCCTGATCGAATTTTTGTTACACATGATTATTTTCATCTTATTTATTTACATAATTTTCAAAAGATCCGCAGCGAGCAGGGTTCGAACCTACGCGGGCAATGCCATTGGATTTCAAGTCCAACTTCTTAACCACTCGGACATCGCTGCACATCTATACGAAATGCAAACCTCCTTAATCGACAGTGAATACGGAGTTGAGACCGCATTGTTTGCAGTGTTTCATAAATATGGAGCACAGCAGGCAAAAGACAAACTCTTTGTCTTTGTATGAAACTGTCTGATCAGGTGGCCGAGTGGTTAAGGCGTTGGACTGCTAATCCAATGGGAATTTCCCGCGTGAGTTCGAATCTCATCCTGATCGAATTTTTGTTACACATGATTATTTTCATCTCATTTATTTACATAATTTTCAAAAAGATCCGCAGCGAGCAGGTTCCAACCTACGCGGGCAATGCCCATTGGATTTCAAGTCCAACTCCTTAACCACTCGAACATCGCTGCACATCTATACGAAAATTCAAACCCCCTTTATCGAAAGTGAATACGGAGTTGAGACCGCATTGTTTGCAGTGTTTCATAAATATGGAGCACAGCAGCAAAAGACAAACTCTTTGTCTTTGTATGAAATTGTCTGATCAGGTGGCCGAGTGGTTAAGGCGTTGGACTGCTAATCCAATGGGAATTTCCCGCGTGAGTTCGAATCTCATCCTGATCGAATTTTTGTTACACATGATTATTTTCATCTTATTTATTTACATAATTTTCAAAAAGATCCGCAGCGAGCAGGGTTCGAACCTACGCGGGCAATGCCCATTGGATTTCAAGTCCAACTCCTTAACCACTCGGACATCGCTGCACATCTATACGAAAATTCAAACCCCCTTATCGAAAGTGAATACGGAGTTGAGACCGCATTGTTTGCAGTGTTTCATAAATATGGAGCACAGCAGGCAAAAGACAAACTCTTTTTGTCTTTGTATGAACTTGTCTGATCAGGTGGCCGAGTGGTTAAGGCGTTGGACTGCTAATCCAATGGGAATTTCCCGCGTGAGTTCGAATCTCATCCTGATCGAATTTTTGTTACACATGATTATTTTCATCTTATTTATTTACATAATTTTCAAAAAGATCCGCAGCGAGCAGGGTTCGAACCTACGCGGGCAATGCCCATTGGATTTCAAGTCCAACTCCTTAACCACTCGGACATCGCTGCACATCTATACGAAAATTCAAACCCCTTAATCGAAAGTGAATACGGAGTTGAGACCGCATTGTTTGCAGTGTTTCATAAATATGGAGCACAGCAGGCAAAAGACAAACTCTTTTGTCTTTGTATGAAACTTGTCTGATCAGGTGGCCGAGTGGTTAAGGCGTTGGACTGCTAATCCAATGGGAATTTCCCGCGTGAGTTCGAATCTCATCCTGATCGAATTTTTGTTACACATGATTATTTTCATCTTATTTATTTACATAATTTTCAAAAAGATCCGCAGCGAGCAGGGTTCGAACCTACGCGGGCAATGCCCATTGGATTTCAAGTCCAACTCCTTAACCACTCGAACATCGCTGCACATCTATACGAAAATGCAAACCTCCTTAATCGACAGTGAATACGGAGTTGAGACCGCATTGTTTGCAGTGTTTCATAAATATGGAGCACAGCAGGCAAAAGACAAACTCTTTTTGTCTTTGTATGAAATTGTCTGATCAGGTGGCCGAGTGGTTAAGGCGTTGGACTGCTAATCCAATGGGAATTTCCCGCGTGAGTTCGAATCTCATCCTGATCGAATTTTTGTTACACATGATTATTTTCATCTTATTTATTTACATAATTTTCAAAAAGATCCGCAGCGAGCAGGGTTCGAACCTACGCGGGCAATGCCCATTGGATTTCAAGTCCAACTTCTTAACCACTCGGACATCGCTGCACATCTATACGAAAATTCAAACCCTCTTAATCGACAGTGAATACGGAGTTGAGACCGCATTGTTTGCAGTGTTTCATAAATATGGAGCACAGCAGGCAACAGACAAACTCTTGAGTCTTTGTATGAAACTGTCTGATCAGGTGGCCGAGTGGTTAAGGCGTTGGACTGCTAATCCAATGGGAATTCCCGCGTGAGTTCGAATCTCATCCTGATCGAATTTTTGTTACACATGATTATTTTCATCTATTTATTTACATAATTTTCAAAAAGATCCGCAGCGAGCAGGGTTCGAACCTACGCGGGCAATGCCCATTGGATTTCAAGTCCAACTCCTTAACCACTCGGACATCGCTGCACATCTATACGAAAATGCAAACCTCTTAATCGACAGTGAATACGGAGTTGAGACCGCATTGTTTGCAGTGTTTCATAAATATGGAGCACAGCAGGCAAAGACAAACTCTTTGAGTCTTTGTATGAAACTTGTCTGATCAGGTGGCCGAGTGGTTAAGGCGTTGGACTGCTAATCCAATGGGAATTTCCCGCGTGAGTTCGAATCTCATCCTGATCGAATTTTTGTTACACATGATTATTTTCATCTTATTTATTTACATAATTTTCAAAAAGATCCGCAGCGAGCAGGGTTCGAACCTACGCGGGCAATGCCCATTGGATTTCAAGTCCAACTCCTTAACCACTCGGACATCGCTGCACATCTATACGAAAATTCAAACCCCTTTATCGAAAGTGAATACGGAGTTGAGACCGCATTGT
This sequence comes from Allodiplogaster sudhausi, assembly GCA_945643635.1. NCBI lineage: Eukaryota > Metazoa > Nematoda > Chromadorea > Rhabditida > Diplogasteridae > Allodiplogaster > Allodiplogaster sudhausi. The sequence goes on from CALZFC010000144.1 coordinate 20,523, forward strand.
TTGCAGTGTTTCATAAATATGGAGCACAGCAGGCAAAAGACAAACTCTTTTTGTCTTTGTATGAAACTGTCTGATCAGGTGGCCGAGTGGTTAAGGCGTTGGACTGCTAATCCAATGGGAATTTCCCGCGTGAGTTCGAATCTCATCCTGATCGAATTTTTGTTACACATGATTATTTTCATCTTATTTATTTACATAATTTTCAAAAAGTTCCGCAGCAAGCAGGGTTCGAATCTACGCGGGCAATGCCCATTGGATTTCAAGTCCAACTCCTTAACCACTCGGACATCGCTGCACATCTATACGAAAATGCAAACCTCCTTAATCGACAGTGAATACGGAGTTGAGACCGCATTGTTTGCAGTGTTTCATAAATATGGAGCACAGCAGGCAAAAGACAAACTCTTTGAGTCTTTGTATGAAACTGTCTGATCAGGTGGCCGAGTGGTTAAGGCGTTGGACTGCTAATCCAATGGGAATTTCCCGCGTGAGTTCGAATCTCATCCTGATCGAATTTTTGTTACACATGATTATTTTCATCTTATTTATTTACATAATTTCAAAAAGATCCGCAGCGAGCAGGGTTCAACCTACGCGGGCAATGCCCATTGGATTTCAAGTCCAACTCCTTAACCACTCGAACATCGCTGCACATCTATACGAAAATGCAAACCCCTTTATCGAAAGTGAATACGGAGTTGAGACCGCATTGTTTGCAGTGTTTCATAAATATGGAGCACAGCAGGCAACAGACAAACTCTTGAGTCTTTGTATGAAACTGTCTGATCAGGTGGCCGAGTGGTTAAGGCGTTGGACTGCTAATCCAATGGGAATTTCCCGCGTGAGTTCGAATCTCATCCTGATCGAATTTTTGTTACACATGATTATTTCATCTTATTTATTTACATAATTTTCAAAAAGATCCGCAGCGAGCAGGGTTCGAACCTACGCGGGCAATGCCCATTGGATTTCAAGTCCAACTCCTTAACCACTCGAACATCGCTGCACATCTATACGAAAATCAAAACCCCTTTATCGAAAGTGAATACGGAGTTGAGACCGCATTGTTTGCAGTGTTTCATAAATATGGAGCACAGCAGGCAACAGACAAACTCTTTGAGTCTTTGTATGAAACTGTCTGATCAGGTGGCCGAGTGGTTAAGGCGTTGGACTGCTAATCCAATGGGAATTTCCCGCGTGAGTTCGAATCTCATCCTGATCGAATTTTTTGTACACATGATTATTTTCATCTTATTTATTTACATAATTTTCAAAAAGATCCGCAGCAAGCAGGGTTCCAATCTACGCGGGCAATGCCCATTGGATTTCAAGTCCAACTCCTTAACCACTCGAACATCGCTGCACATCTATACGAAAATTCAAACCCCCTTTATCGACAGTGAATACGGAGTTGAGACCGCATTGTTTGCAGTGTTTCATAAATATGGAGCACAGCAGGCAAAAGACAAACTCTTTTGTCTTTGTATGAAATTGTCTGATCAGGTGGCCGAGTGGTTAAGGCGTTGGACTGCTAATCCAATGGGAATTTCCCGCGTGAGTTCGAATCTCATCCTGATCGAATTTTGTTACACATGATTATTTTCATCTTATTTATTTACATAATTTTCAAAAAGATCCGCAGCGAGCAGGGTTCGAATCTACGCGGGCAATGCCCATTGGATTTCAAGTCCAACTCCTTAACCACTCGAACATCGCTGCACATCTATACGAAAATTCAAACCCCCTTTATCGAAAGTGAATACGGAGTTGAGACCGCATTGTTTGCAGTGTTTCATAAATATGGAGCACAGCAGGCAACAGACAACTCTTTGTGTCTTTGTATGAAACTGTCTGATCAGGTGGCCGAGTGGTTAAGGCGTTGGACTGCTAATCCAATGGGAATTTCCGCGTGAGTTCGAATCTCATCCTGATCGAATTTTTGTTACACATGATTATTTTCATCTTATTTATTTACATAATTTTCAAAAAGATCCGCAGCGAGCAGGGTTCGAACCTACGCGGGCAATGCCCATTGGATTTCAAGTCCAACTTCTTAACCACTCGAACATCGCTGCACATCTATACGAAAATTCAAACCCCCTTTATCGAAAGTGAATACGGAGTTGAGACCGCATTGTTTGCAGTGTTTCATAAATATGGAGCACAGCAGGCAACAGACAAACTCTTTGAGTCTTTGTATGAAACTGTCTGATCAGGTGGCCGAGTGGTTAAGGCGTTGGACTGCTAATCCAATGGGAATTTCCCGCGTGAGTTCGAATCTCATCCTGATCGAATTTTTGTTACACATGATTATTTTCATCTTATTTATTTACATAATTTTCAAAAAGATCCGCAGCGAGCAGGGTTCAACCTACGCGGGCAATGCCCATTGGATTTCAAGTCCAACTCCTTAACCACTCGGACATCGCTGCACATCTATACGAAAATTCAAACCCCTTTATCGAAAGTGAATACGGAGTTGAGACCGCATTGTTTGCAGTGTTTCATAAATATGGAGCACAGCAGGCAACAGACAAACTCTTTGAGTCTTTGTATGAAAACTGTCTGATCAGGTGGCCGAGTGGTTAAGGCGTTGGACTGCTAATCCAATGGGAATTTCCCGCGTGAGTTCGAATCTCATCCTGATCGAATTTTTGTTACACATGATTATTTTCATCTTATTTATTTACATAATTTTCAAAAAAAGTCCGCAGCAAGCAGGGTTCCAATCTACGCGGGCAATGCCCATTGGATTTCAAGTCCAACTCCTTAACCACTCGGACATCGCTGCACATCTATACGAAAATTCAAACCCCTTTATCGAAAGTGAATACGGAGTTGAGACCGCATTGTTTGCAGTGTTTCATAAATATGGAGCACAGCAGGCAAAAGACAAACTCTTTGAGTCTTTGTATGAAACTGTCTGATCAGGTGGCCGAGTGGTTAAGGCGTTGGACTGCTAATCCAATGGGAATTTCCCGCGTGAGTTCGAATCTCATCCTGATCGAATTTTTGTTACACATGATTATTTTCATCTTATTTATTTACATAATTTTCAAAAAGATCCGCAGCGAGCAGGGTTCGAACCTACGCGGGCAATGCCCATTGGATTTCAAGTCCAACTCTTAACCACTCGAACATCGCTGCACATCTATACGAAAATTCAAACCCCCTTTATCGAAAGTGAATACGGAGTTGAGACCGCATTGTTTGCAGCGTTTCATAAATATGGAGCACAGCAGGCAACAGACAAACTCTTTGAGTCTTTGTATGAAACTGTCTGATCAGGTGGCCGAGTGGTTAAGGCGTTGGACTGCTAATCCAATGGGAATTTCCCGCGTGAGTTCGAATCTCATCCTGATCGAATTTTTGTTACACATGATTATTTTCATCTTATTTATTTACATAATTTTCAAAAAAGATCCGCAGCGAGCAGGGTTCGAACCTACGCGGGCAATGCCCATTGGATTTCAAGTCCAACTCCTTAACCACTCGACATCGCTGCACATCTATACGAAAATTCAAAACCCCTTTATCGAAAGTGAATACGGAGTTGAGACCGCATTGTTTGCAGTGTTTCATAAATATGGAGCACAGCAGGCAACAGACAAACTCTTTGTGTCTTTGTATGAAACTGTCTGATCAGGTGGCCGAGTGGTTAAGGCGTTGGACTGCTAATCCAATGGGAATTTCCCGCGTGAGTTCGAATCTCATCCTGATCGAATTTTTGTTACACATGATTATTTTCATCTTATTTATTTACATAATTTTCAAAAAAGTCCGCAGCAAGCAGGGTTCCAATCTACGCGGGCAATGCCCATTGGATTTCAAGTCCAACTCCTTAACCACTCGGACATCGCTGCACATCTATACGAAAATTCAAACCCCTTTATCGACAGTGAATACGGAGTTGAGACCGCATTGTTTGCAGCGTTTCATAAATATGGAGCACAGCAGGCAACAGACAAACTCTTTGTGTCTTTGTATGAAACTGTCTGATCAGGTGGCCGAGTGGTTAAGGCGTTGGACTGCTAATCCAATGGGAATTTCCCGCGTGAGTTCGAATCTCATCCTGATCGAATTTTTGTTACACATGATTATTTTTCATCTTATTTATTTACATAATTTTCAAAAAGTTCCGCAGCAAGCAGGGTTCCAATCTACGCGGGCAATGCCCATTGGATTTCAAGTCCAACTACTTAACCACTCGAACATCGCTGCACATCTATACGAAAATTCAAACCCCCTTTATCGAAGTGAATACGGAGTTGAGACCGCATTGTTTGCAGCGTTTCATAAATATGGAGCACAGCAGGCAACAGACAAACTCTTGAGTCTTGTATGAAACTGTCTGATCAGGTGGCCGAGTGGTTAAGGCGTTGGACTGCTAATCCAATGGGAATTTCCCGCGTGAGTTCGAATCTCATCCTGATCGAATTTTTGTTACACATGATTATTTTCATCTTATTTATTTACATAATTTTCAAAAAGATCCGCAGCGAGCAGGGTTCGAACCTACGCGGGCAATGCCCATTGGATTTCAAGTCCAACTCCTTAACCACTCGAACATCGCTGCACATCTATACGAAAATTCAAACCCCCTTTATCGAAAGTGAATACGGAGTTGAGACCGCATTGTTTGCAGCGTTTCATAAATATGGAGCACAGCAGGCAACAGACAAAACTTTGAGTCTTTGTATGAAACTGTCTGATCAGGTGGCCGAGTGGTTAAGGCGTTGGACTGCTAATCCAATGGGAATTTCCCGCGTGAGTTCGAATCTCATCCTGATCGAATTTTTGTTACACATGATATTTTTTCATCTTATTTATTTACATAATTTTCAAAAAAGTCCGCAGCAAGCAGGGTTCCAATCTACGCTGGCAATGCCCATTGGATTTCAAGTCCAACTCCTTAACCACTCGAACATCGCTGCACATCTATACGAAAATTCAAACCCCCTTTATCGAAAGTGAATACGGAGTTGAGACCGCATTGTTTGCAGCGTTTCATAAATATGGAGCACAGCAGGCAACAGACAAACTCTTTGAGTCTTTGTATGAAACTGTCTGATCAGGTGGCCGAGTGGTTAAGGCGTTGGACTGCTAATCCAATGGGAATTTCCCGCGTGAGTTCGAATCTCATCCTGATCGAATTTTTGTTACACATGATTATTTTCATCTTATTTATTTACATAATTTTCAAAAAGATCCGCAGCGAGCAGGGTTCCGAATCTACGCGGGCAATGCCCATTGGATTTCAAGTCCAACTCCTTAACCACTCGGACATCGCTGCACATCTATACGAAAATCAAACCCCTTTATCGAAGTGAATACGGAGTTGAGACCGCATTGTTTGCAGTGTTTCATAAATATGGAGCACAGCAGGCAACAGACAAACTCTTTGTGTCTTTGTATGAAACTGTCTGATCAGGTGGCCGAGTGGTTAAGGCGTTGGACTGCTAATCCAATGGGAATTTCCCGCGTGAGTTCGAATCTCATCCTGATCGAATTTTTGTTACACATGATTATTTTCATCTTATTTATTTACATAATTTTCAAAAAGATCCGCAGCGAGCAGGGTTCGAACCTACGCGGGCAATGCCCATTGGATTTCAAGTCCAACTTCTTAACCACTCGGACATCGCTGCACATCTATACGAAAATGCAAACCTCTTAATCGACAGTGAATACGGAGTTGAGACCGCATTGTTTGCAGCGTTTCATAAATATGGAGCACAGCAGCAGGCACAGACAAACTCTTTGTCTTTGTATGAAATTGTCTGATCAGGTGGCCGAGTGGTTAAGGCGACTGCTAATCCAATGGGAATTTCCCGCGTGAGTTCGAATCTCATCCTGATCGAATTTTTGTTACACATGATTATTTTCATCTCATTTATTTACATAATTTTCAAAAAGTTCCGCAGCGAGCAGGGTTCCAATCTACGCTGGCAATGCCCATTGGATTTCAAGTCCAACTCCTTAACCACTCGAACATCGCTGCACATCTATACGAAAATTCAAACCCCCTTTATCGAAAGTGAATACGGAGTTGAGACCGCATTGTTTGCAGTGTTTCATAAATATGGAGCACAGCAGGCAACAGACAAACTCTTTGTGTCTTTGTATGAAACTGTCTGATCAGGTGGCCGAGTGGTTAAGGCGTTGGACTGCTAATCCAATGGGAATTTCCCGCGTGAGTTCGAATCTCATCCTGATCGAATTTTTGTTACACATGATTATTTTCATCTTATTTATTTACATAATTTTCAAAAAGTTCCGCAGCAAGCAGGGTTCCAATCTACGCGGGCAATGCCCATTGGATTTCAAGTCCAACTCCTTAACCACTCGGACATCGCTGCACATCTATACGAAAATTCAAACCCCCTTTATCGAAAGTGAATACGGAGTTGAGACCGCATTGTTTGCAGTGTTTCATAAATATGGAGCACAGCAGGCAAAAGACAAACTCTTTGAGTCTTTGTATGAAACTGTCTGATCAGGTGGCCGAGTGGTTAAGGCGTTGGACTGCTAATCCAATGGGAATTTCCCGCGTGAGTTCGAATCTCATCCTGATCGAATTTTTGTTACACATGATTATTTTCATCTATTTATTTACATAATTTTCAAAAAGATCCGCAGCGAGCAGGGTTCGAACCTACGCGGGCAATGCCCATTGGATTTCAAGTCCAACTACTTAACCACTCGAACATCGCTGCACATCTATACGAAAATTCAAACCCCCTTTATCGACAGTGAATACGGAGTTGAGACCGCATTGTTTGCAGCGTTTCATAAATATGGAGCACAGCAGGCAACAGACAAACTCTTTGTGTCTTTGTATGAAACTGTCTGATCAGTGGCCGAGTGGTTAAGGCGTTGGACTGCTAATCCAATGGGAATTTCCCGCGTGAGTTCGAATCTCATCCTGATCGAATTTTTGTTACACATGATTATTTTCATCTTATTTATTTACATAATTTTCAAAAAGATCCGCAGCGAGCAGGGTTCGAACCTACGCGGGCAATGCCCATTGGATTTCAAGTCCAACTCCTTAACCACTCGGACATCGCTGCACATCTATACGAAAATTCAAACCCCTTTATCGAAAGTGAATACGGAGTTGAGACCGCATTGTTTGCAGTGTTTCATAAATATGGAGCACAGCAGGCAAAAGACAAACTCTTTTTGTCTTTGTATGAATTGTCTGATCAGGTGGCCGAGTGGTTAAGGCGTTGGACTGCTAATCCAATGGGAATTTCCCGCGTGAGTTCGAATCTCATCCTGATCGAATTTTGTTACACATGATTATTTTCATCTTATTTATTTACATAATTTTCAAAAAAGTTCCGCAGCGAGCAGGGTTCGAACCTACGCGGGCAATGCCCATTGGATTTCAAGTCCAACTCCTTAACCACTCGGACATCGCTGCACATCTATACGAAAATGCAAACCTCCTTAATCGACAGTGAATACGGAGTTGAGACCGCATTGTTTGCAGTGTTTCATAAATATGGAGCACAGCAGGCAAAAGACAAACTCTTTGTCTTTGTATGAAATTGTCTGATCAGGTGGCCGAGTGGTTAAGGCGACTGCTAATCCAATGGGAATTTCCCGCGTGAGTTCGAATCTCATCCTGATCGAATTTTTGTTACACATGATTATTTTCATCTCATTTATTTACATAATTTTCAAAAAGATCCGCAGCGAGCAGGGTTCGAACCTACGCGGGCAATGCCCATTGGATTTCAAGTCCAACTCCTTAACCACTCGGAATCGCTGCACATCTATACGAAAATTCAAACCCCCTTTATCGAAAGTGAATACGGAGTTGAGACCGCATTGTTTGCAGTGTTTCATAAATATGGAGCACAGCAGGCAAAAGACAAACTCTTTTTGTCTTTGTATGAAATTGTCTGATCAGGTGGCCGAGTGGTTAAGGCGTTGGACTGCTAATCCAATGGGAATTTCCCGCGTGAGTTCGAATCTCATCCTGATCGAATTTTGTTACACATGATTATTTTCATCTTATTTATTTACATAATTTTCAAAAAGATCCGCAGCGAGCAGGGTTCGAACCTACGCGGGCAATGCCCATTGGATTTCAAGTCCAACTTCTTAACCACTCGGACATCGCTGCACATCTATACGAAAATGCAAACCTCCTTAATCGACAGTGAATACGGAGTTGAGACCGCATTGTTTGCAGTGTTTCATAAATATGGAGCACAGCAGGCAAAAGACAAACTCTTTGTCTTTGTATGAAATTGTCTGATCAGGTGGCCGAGTGGTTAAGGCGACTGCTAATCCAATGGGAATTTCCCGCGTGAGTTCGAATCTCATCCTGATCGAATTTTTGTTACACATGATTATTTTCATCTCATTTATTTACATAATTTTCAAAAAGATCCGCAGCGAGCAGGGTTCGAACCTACGCGGGCAATGCCCATTGGATTTCAAGTCCAACTCCTTAACCACTCGGACATCGCTGCACATCTATACGAAAATTCAAACCCCCTTTATCGAAAGTGAATACGGAGTTGAGACCGCATTGTTTGCAGTGTTTCATAAATATGGAGCACAGCAGGCAAAAGACAAACTCTTTTTGTCTTTGTATGAAGTTGTCTGATCAGGTGGCCGAGTGGTTAAGGCGTTGGACTGCTAATCCAATGGGAATTTCCCGCGTGAGTTCGAATCTCATCCTGATCGAATTTTTGTTACACATGATTATTTTCATCTTATTTATTTACATAATTTTCAAAAAGTTCCGCAGCAAGCAGTTTCCAATCTACGCGGGCAATGCCCATTGGATTTCAAGTCCAACTCCTTAACCACTCGAACATCGCTGCACATCTATACGAAAATTCAAACCCCCTTTATCGAAAGTGAATACGGAGTTGAGACCGCATTGTTTGCAGCGTTTCATAAATATGGAGCACAGCAGGCAACAGACAAACTCTTTGAGTCTTTGTATGAAACTGTCTGATCAGGTGGCCGAGTGGTTAAGGCGTTGGACTGCTAATCCAATGGGAATTTCCCGCGTGAGTTCGAATCTCATCCTGATCGAATTTTTGTTACACATGATTATTTTCATCTTATTTATTTACATAATTTTCAAAAAAGTTCCGCAGCAAGCAGGGTTCCAATCTACGCGGGCAATGCCCATTGGATTTCAAGTCCAACTACTTAACCACTCGAACATCGCTGCACATCTATACGAAAATTCAAACCCCCTTTATCGAAAGTGAATACGGAGTTGAGACCGCATTGTTTGCAGCGTTTCATAAATATGGAGCACAGCAGGCAACAGACAAACTCTTTGAGGCCTTGTATGAAACTGTCTGATCAGGTGGCCGAGTGGTTAAGGCGTTGGACTGCTAATCCAATGGGAATTTCCCGCGTGAGTTCGAATCTCATCCTGATCGAATTTTTGTTACACATGATTATTTTCATCTTATTTATTTACATAATTTTCAAAAAGTTCCGCAGCAAGCAGGGTTCCAATCTACGCTGGCAATGCCCATTGGATTTCAAGTCCAACTACTTAACCACTCGAACATCGCTGCACATCTATACGAAAATTCAAACCCCCTTTATCGAAAGTGAATACGGAGTTGAGACCGCATTGTTTGCAGCGTTTCATAAATATGGAGCACAGCAGGCAACAGACAAACTCTTTGAGTCTTTGTATGAAACTGTCTGATCAGGTGGCCGAGTGGTTAAGGCGTTGGACTGCTAATCCAATGGGAATTTCCCGCGTGAGTTCGAATCTCATCCTGATCGAATTTTTGTTACACATGATTATTTTCATCTTATTTATTTACATAATTTTCAAAAAAGTTCCGCAGCAAGCAGGGTTCCAATCTACGCTGGCAATGCCCATTGGATTTCAAGTCCAACTACTTAACCACTCGAACATCGCTGCACATCTATACGAAAATTCAAACCCCCTTTATCGAAAGTGAATACGGAGTTGAGACCGCATTGTTTGCAGCGTTTCATAAATATGGAGCACAGCAGGCAACAGACAAACTCTTTGAGTCTTTGTATGAAACTGTCTGATCAGGTGGCCGAGTGGTTAAGGCGTTGGACTGCTAATCCAATGGGAATTTCCCGCGTGAGTTCGAATCTCATCCTGATCGAATTTTTGTTACACATGATTATTTTCATCTTATTTATTTACATAATTTTCAAAAAAGTTCCGCAGCAAGCAGGGTTCCAATCTACGCTGGCAATGCCCATTGGATTTCAAGTCCAACTACTTAACCACTCGAACATCGCTGCACATCTATACGAAAATTCAAACCCCCTTTATCGAAAGTGAATACGGAGTTGAGACCGCATTGTTTGCAGCGTTTCATAAATATGGAGCACAGCAGGCAACAGACAAACTCTTTGTGTCTTTGTATGAAACTGTCTGATCAGTTTTCCGAGTGGTTAAGGCGTTGGACTGCTAATCCAATGGGAATTTCCCGCGTGAGTTCGAATCTCATCCTGATCGAATTTTTGTTACACATGATTATTTTCATCTTATTTATTTACATAATTTTCAAAAAAGTTCCGCAGCAAGCAGGGTTCCAATCTACGCTGGCAATGCCCATTGGATTTCAAGTCCAACTACTTAACCACTCGAACATCGCTGCACATCTATACGAAAATTCAAACCCCCTTTATCGAAAGTGAATACGGAGTTGAGACCGCATTGTTTGCAGCGTTTCATAAATATGGAGCACAGCAGGCAACAGACAAACTCTTTTTGTCTTTGTATGAATTGTCTGATCAGGTGGCCGAGTGGTTAAGGCGTTGGACTGCTAATCCAATGGGAATTTCCCGCGTGAGTTCGAATCTCATCCTGATCGAATTTTTGTTACACATGATATTTTCATCTTATTTATTTACATAATTTTCAAAAAAGTTCCGCAGCAAGCAGGGTTCCAATCTACGCTGGCAATGCCCATTGGATTTCAAGTCCAACTACTTAACCACTCGAACATCGCTGCACATCTATACGAAAATTCAAACCCCCTTTATCGAAAGTGAATACGGAGTTGAGACCGCATTGTTTGCAGCGTTTCATAAATATGGAGCACAGCAGGCAACAGACAAACTCTTTGAGTCTTTGTATGAAACTGTCTGATCAGGTGGCCGAGTGGTTAAGGCGTTGGACTGCTAATCCAATGGGAATTTCCCGCGTGAGTTCGAATCTCATCCTGATCGAATTTTTGTTACACATGATTATTTTCATCTTATTTATTTACATAATTTTCAAAAAAGTTCCGCAGCAAGCAGGGTTCCAATCTACGCTGGCAATGCCCATTGGATTTCAAGTCCAACTACTTAACCACTCGAACATCGCTGCACATCTATACGAAAATTCAAACCCCCTTTATCGAAAGTGAATACGGAGTTGAGACCGCATTGTTTGCAGCGTTTCATAAATATGGAGCACAGCAGGCAACAGACAAACTCTTTGAGGCCTTGTATGAAACTGTCTGATCAGGTGGCCGAGTGGTTAAGGCGTTGTACTGCTAATCCAATGGGAATTTCCCGCGTGAGTTCGAATCTCATCCTGATCGAATTTTTGTTACACATGAATATTTTCATCTTATTTATTTACATAATTTTCAAAAAAGTTCCGCAGCAAGCAGGGTTCCAATCTACGCTGGCAATGCCCATTGGATTTCAAGTCCAACTACTTAACCACTCGAACATCGCTGCACATCTATACGAAAATTCAAACCCCCTTTATCGAAAGTGAATACGGAGTTGAGACCGCATTGTTTGCAGCGTTTCATAAATATGGAGCACAGCAGGCAACAGACAAACTCTTTGAGGCCTTGTATGAAACTGTCTGATCAGGTGGCCGAGTGGTTAAGGCGTTGTACTGCTAATCCAATGGGAATTTCCCGCGTGAGTTCGAATCTCATCCTGATCGAATTTTTGTTACACATGAATATTTTCATCTTATTTATTTACATAATTTTCAAAAAAGTTCCGCAGCAAGCAGGGTTCCAATCTACGCTGGCAATGCCCATTGGATTTCAAGTCCAACTACTTAACCACTCGAACATCGCTGCACATCTATACGAAAATTCAAACCCCCTTTATCGAAAGTGAATACGGAGTTGAGACCGCATTGTTTGCAGCGTTTCATAAATATGGAGCACAGCAGGCAACAGACAAACTCTTTGTGTCTTTGTATGAAACTGTCTGATCAGTTGGCCGAGTGGTTAAGGCGTTGGACTGCTAATCCAATGGGAATTTCCCGCGTGAGTTCGAATCTCATCCTGATCGAATTTTTGTTACACATGATTATTTTCATCTTATTTATTTACATAATTTTCAAAAAAGTTCCGCAGCAAGCAGGGTTCCAATCTACGCTGGCAATGCCCATTGGATTTCAAGTCCAACTACTTAACCACTCGAACATCGCTGCACATCTATACGAAAATTCAAACCCCCTTTATCGAAAGTGAATACGGAGTTGAGACCGCATTGTTTGCAGCGTTTCATAAATATGGAGCACAGCAGGCAACAGACAAACTCTTTGTGTCTTTGTATGAAACTGTCTGATCAGTTTTCCGAGTGGTTAAGGCGTTGGACTGCTAATCCAATGGGAATTTCCCGCGTGAGTTCGAATCTCATCCTGATCGAATTTTTGTTACACATGAATATTTTCATCTTATTTATTTACATAATTTTCAAAAAAGTTCCGCAGCAAGCAGGGTTCCAATCTACGCTGGCAATGCCCATTGGATTTCAAGTCCAACTACTTAACCACTCGAACATCGCTGCACATCTATACGAAAATTCAAACCCCCTTTATCGAAAGTGAATACGGAGTTGAGACCGCATTGTTTGCAGCGTTTCATAAATATGGAGCACAGCAGGCAACAGACAAACTCTTTGAGGCCTTGTATGAAACTGTCTGATCAGGTGGCCGAGTGGTTAAGGCGTTGTACTGCTAATCCAATGGGAATTTCCCGCGTGAGTTCGAATCTCATCCTGATCGAATTTTTGTTACACATGAATATTTTCATCTTATTTATTTACATAATTTTCAAAAAAGTTCCGCAGCAAGCAGGGTTCCAATCTACGCTGGCAATGCCCATTGGATTTCAAGTCCAACTACTTAACCACTCGAACATCGCTGCACATCTATACGAAAATTCAAACCCCCTTTATCGAAAGTGAATACGGAGTTGAGACCGCATTGTTTGCAGCGTTTCATAAATATGGAGCACAGCAGGCAACAGACAAACTCTTTGAGGCCTTGTATGAAACTGTCTGATCAGGTGGCCGAGTGGTTAAGGCGTTGTACTGCTAATCCAATGGGAATTTCCCGCGTGAGTTCGAATCTCATCCTGATCGAATTTTTGTTACACATGAATATTTTCATCTTATTTATTTACATAATTTTCAAAAAAGTTCCGCAGCAAGCAGGGTTCCAATCTACGCTGGCAATGCCCATTGGATTTCAAGTCCAACTACTTAACCACTCGAACATCGCTGCACATCTATACGAAAATTCAAACCCCCTTTATCGAAAGTGAATACGGAGTTGAGACCGCATTGTTTGCAGCGTTTCATAAATATGGAGCACAGCAGGCAACAGACAAACTCTTTGAGGCCTTGTATGAAACTGTCTGATCAGGTGGCCGAGTGGTTAAGGCGTTGTACTGCTAATCCAATGGGAATTTCCCGCGTGAGTTCGAATCTCATCCTGATCGAATTTTTGTTACACATGAATATTTTCATCTTATTTATTTACATAATTTTCAAAAAAGTTCCGCAGCAAGCAGGGTTCCAATCTACGCTGGCAATGCCCATTGGATTTCAAGTCCAACTACTTAACCACTCGAACATCGCTGCACATCTATACGAAAATTCAAACCCCCTTTATCGAAAGTGAATACGGAGTTGAGACCGCATTGTTTGCAGCGTTTCATAAATATGGAGCACAGCAGGCAACAGACAAACTCTTTGTGTCTTTGTATGAAACTGTCTGATCAGTTTTCCGAGTGGTTAAGGCGTTGGACTGCTAATCCAATGGGAATTTCCCGCGTGAGTTCGAATCTCATCCTGATCGAATTTTTGTTACACATGATTATTTTCATCTTATTTATTTACATAATTTTCAAAAAGATCCGCAGCGAGCAGGGTTCGAGCCTACGCGGGCAATGCCCATTGGATTTCAAGTCCAACTTCTTAACCACTCGGACATCGCTGGACATCTATACGAAAATGCAAACCTCCTTAATCGACAGTGAATACGGAGTTGAGACCGCATTGTTTGCAGCGTTTCATAAATATGGAGCACAGCAGGCAAAAGACAAACTCTTTGTCTTTGTATGAAATTGTCTGATCAGGTGGCCGAGTGGTTAAGGCGACTGCTAATCCAATGGGAATTTCCCGCGTGAGTTCGAATCTCATCCTGATCGAATTTTTGTTACACATGATTATTTTCATCTCATTTATTTACATAATTTTCAAAAAAGTTCCGCAGCAAGCAGGGTTCCAATCTACGCTGGCAATGCCCATTGGATTTCAAGTCCAACTACTTAACCACTCGAACATCGCTGCACATCTATACGAAAATTCAAACCCCCTTTATCGAAAGTGAATACGGAGTTGAGACCGCATTGTTTGCAGCGTTTCATAAATATGGAGCACAGCAGGCAACAGACAAACTCTTTGTGTCTTTGTATGAAACTGTCTGATCAGTTTTCCGAGTGGTTAAGGCGTTGGACTGCTAATCCAATGGGAATTTCCCGCGTGAGTTCGAATCTCATCCTGATCGAATTTTTGTTACACATGATTATTTTCATCTTATTTATTTACATAATTTTCAAAAAAGTTCCGCAGCAAGCAGGGTTCCAATCTACGCTGGCAATGCCCATTGGATTTCAAGTCCAACTACTTAACCACTCGAACATCGCTGCACATCTATACGAAAATTCAAACCCCTTTATCGAAAGTGAATACGGAGTTGAGACCGCATTGTTTGCAGCGTTTCATAAATATGGAGCACAGCAGGCAACAGACAAACTCTTTGAGGCCTTGTATGAAACTGTCTGATCAGGTGGCCGAGTGGTTAAGGCGTTGAACTGCTAATCCAATGGGAATTTCCCGCGTGAGTTCGAATCTCATCCTGATCGAATTTTTGTTACACATGATTATTTTCATCTTATTTATTTACATAATTTTCAAAAAAGTTCCGCAGCAAGCAGGGTTCCAATCTACGCTGGCAATGCCCATTGGATTTCAAGTCCAACTACTTAACCACTCGAACATCGCTGCACATCTATACGAAAATTCAAACCCCCTTTATCGAAAGTGAATACGGAGTTGAGACCGCATTGTTTGCAGCGTTTCATAAATATGGAGCACAGCAGGCAACAGACAAACTCTTTGTGTCTTTGTATGAAACTGTCTGATCAGTTTTCCGAGTGGTTAAGGCGTTGGACTGCTAATCCAATGGGAATTTCCCGCGTGAGTTCGAATCTCATCCTGATCGAATTTTTGTTACACATGATTATTTTCATCTCATTTATTTACATAATTTTCAAAAAGATCCGCAGCGAGCAGGGTTCGAACCTACGCGGGCAATGCCCATTGGATTTCAAGTCCAACTCCTTAACCACTCGGAAATCGCTGCACATCTATACGAAAATTCAAACCCCCTTTATCGAAAGTGAATACGGAGTTGAGACCGCATTGTTTGCAGTGTTTCATAAATATGGAGCACAGCAGGCAAAAGACAAACTCTTTTTGTCTTTGTATGAAGTTGTCTGATCAGGTGGCCGAGTGGTTAAGGCGTTGGACTGCTAATCCAATGGGAATTTCCCGCGTGAGTTCGAATCTCATCCTGATCGAATTGTTGTTACACATGATTATTTTCATCTTATTTATTTACATAATTTTCAAAAAAGTTCCGCAGCGAGCAGGGTTCGAACCTACGCGGCAATGCCCATTGGATTTCAAGTCCAACTTCTTAACCACTCGGACATCGCAGGACATCTATACGAAAATGCAAACCTCCTTAATCGACAGTGAATACGGAGTTGAGACCGCATTGTTTGCAGCGTTTCATAAATATGGAGCACAGCAGGCAAAAGACAAACTCTTTGTCTTTGTATGAAATTGTCTGATCAGGTGGCCGAGTGGTTAAGGCGACTGCTAATCCAATGGGAATTTCCCGCGTGAGTTCGAATCTCATCCTGATCGAATTTTTGTTACACATGATTATTTTCATCTCATTTATTTACATAATTTTCAAAAAGATCCGCAGCGAGCAGGGTTCGAACCTACGCGGGCAATGCCCATTGGATTTCAAGTCCAACTCCTTAACCACTCGGAAATCGCTGCACATCTATACGAAAATTCAAACCCCCTTTATCGAAAGTGAATACGGAGTTGAGACCGCATTGTTTGCAGTGTTTCGTAAATATGGAGCACAGCAGGCAAAAGACAAACTCTTTTTGTCTTTGTATGAAGTTGTCTGATCAGGTGGCCGAGTGGTTAAGGCGTTGGACTGCTAATCCAATGGGAATTTCCCGCGTGAGTTCGAATCTCATCCTGATCGAATTGTTGTTACACATGATTATTTTCATCTTATTTATTTACATAATTTTCAAAAAAGTTCCGCAGCGAGCAGGGTTCGAACCTACGCGGGCAATGCCCATTGGATTTCAAGTCCAACTTCTTAACCACTCGGACATCGCAGGACATCTATAAGAAAATGCAAACCTCCTTAATCGACAGTGAATACGGAGTTGAGACCGCATTGTTTGCAGCGTTTCATAAATATGGAGCACAGCAGGCAAAAGACAAACTCTTTGTCTTTGTATGAAATTGTCTGATCAGGTGGCCGAGTGGTTAAGGCGACTGCTAATCCAATGGGAATTTCCCGCGTGAGTTCGAATCTCATCCTGATCGAATTTTTGTTACACATGATTATTTTCATCTCATTTATTTACATAATTTTCAAAAAGATCCGCAGCGAGCAGGGTTCGAACCTACGCGGGCAATGCCCATTGGATTTCAAGTCCAACTCCTTAACCACTCGGAAATCGCTGCACATCTATACGAAAATTCAAACCCCCTTTATCGAAAGTGAATACGGAGTTGAGACCGAATTGTTTGCAGTGTTTCGTAAATATGGAGCACAGCAGGCAAAAGACAAACTCTTTTTGTCTTTGTATGAAGTTGTCTGATCAGGTGGCCGAGTGGTTAAGGCGTTGTACTGCTAATCCAATGGGAATTTCCCGCGTGAGTTCGAATCTCATCCTGATCGAATTTTTGTTACACATGATTATTTTCATCTTATTTATTTACATAATTTTCAAAAAAGTTCCGCAGCAAGCAGTTTTCCAATCTACGCTGGCAATGCCCATTGGATTTCAAGTCCAACTACTTAACCACTCGAACATCGCTGCACATCTATACGAAAATTCAAACCCCCTTTATCGAAAGTGAATACGGAGTTGAGACCGCATTGTTTGCAGCGTTTCATAAATATGGAGCACAGCAGGCAACAGACAAACTCTTTGAGGCCTTGTATGAAACTGTCTGATCAGGTGGCCGAGTGGTTAAGGCGTTGGACTGCTAATCCAATGGGAATTTCCCGCGTGAGTTCGAATCTCATCCTGATCGAATTTTTGTTACACATGATTATTTTCATCTTATTTATTTACATAATTTTCAAAAAAGTTCCGCAGCAAGCAGGGTTCCAATCTACGCTGGCAATGCCCATTGGATTTCAAGTCCAACTACTTAACCACTCGAACATCGCTGCACATCTATACGAAAATTCAAACCCCCTTTATCGAAAGTGAATACGGAGTTGAGACCGCATTGTTTGCAGCGTTTCATAAATATGGAGCACAGCAGGCAACAGACAAACTCTTTGAGGCCTTGTATGAAACTGTCTGATCAGGTGGCCGAGTGGTTAAGGCGTTGTACTGCTAATCCAATGGGAATTTCCCGCGTGAGTTCGAATCTCATCCTGATCGAATTTTTGTTACACATGATTATTTTCATCTTATTTATTTACATAATTTTCAAAAAAGTTCCGCAGCAAGCAGGGTTCCAATCTACGCTGGCAATGCCCATTGGATTTCAAGTCCAACTACTTAACCACTCGAACATCGCTGCACATCTATACGAAAATTCAAACCCCCTTTATCGAAAGTGAATACGGAGTTGAGACCGCATTGTTTGCAGCGTTTCATAAATATGGAGCACAGCAGGCAACAGACAAACTCTTTGTGTCTTTGTATGAAACTGTCTGATCAGTTTTCCGAGTGGTTAAGGCGTTGGACTGCTAATCCAATGGGAATTTCCCGCGTGAGTTCGAATCTCATCCTGATCGAATTTTTGTTACACATGATTATTTTCATCTTATTTATTTACATAATTTTCAAAAAGATCCGCAGCGAGCAGGGTTCGAGCCTACGCGGGCAATGCCCATTGGATTTCAAGTCCAACTTCTTAACCACTCGGACATCGCTGGACATCTATACGAAAATGCAAACCTCCTTAATCGACAGTGAATACGGAGTTGAGACCGCATTGTTTGCAGCGTTTCATAAATATGGAGCACAGCAGGCAAAAGACAAACTCTTTGTCTTTGTATGAAATTGTCTGATCAGGTGGCCGAGTGGTTAAGGCGACTGCTAATCCAATGGGAATTTCCCGCGTGAGTTCGAATCTCATCCTGATCGAATTTTTGTTACACATGATTATTTTCATCTCATGTATTTACATAATTTTCAAAAAGTTCCGCAGCAAGCAGGGTTCCAATCTACGCTGGCAATGCCCATTGGATTTCAAGTCCAACTACTTAACCACTCGAACATCGCTGCACATCTATACGAAAATTCAAACCCCCTTTATCGAAAGTGAATACGGAGTTGAGACCGCATTGTTTGCAGCGTTTCATAAATATGGAGCACAGCAGGCAACAGACAAACTCTTTGTGTCTTTGTATGAAACTGTCTGATCAGTTTTCCGAGTGGTTAAGGCGTTGGACTGCTAATCCAATGGGAATTTCCCGCGTGAGTTCGAATCTCATCCTGATCGAATTTTTGTTACACATGATTATTTTCATCTCATGTATTTACATAATTTTCAAAAAGATCCGCAGCGAGCAGGGTTCGAACCTACGCGGGCAATGCCCATTGGATTTCAAGTCCAACTCCTTAACCACTCGGAAATCGCTGCACATCTATACGAAAATTCAAACCCCCTTTATCGAAAGTGAATACGGAGTTGAGACCGCATTGTTTGCAGTGTTTCGTAAATATGGAGCACAGCAGGCAAAAGACAAACTCTTTTTGTCTTTGTATGAAGTTGTCTGATCAGGTGGCCGAGTGGTTAAGGCGTTGGACTGCTAATCCAATGGGAATTTCCCGCGTGAGTTCGAATCTCATCCTGATCGAATTGTTGTTACACATGATTATTTTCATCTTATTTATTTACATAATTTTCAAAAAAGTTCCGCAGCGAGCAGGGTTCGAACCTACGCGGGCAATGCCCATTGGATTTCAAGTCCAACTTCTTAACCACTCGGACATCGCAGGACATCTATAAGAAAATGCAAACCTCCTTAATCGACAGTGAATACGGAGTTGAGACCGCATTGTTTGCAGCGTTTCATAAATATGGAGCACAGCAGGCAAAAGACAAACTCTTTGTCTTTGTATGAAATTGTCTGATCAGGTGGCCGAGTGGTTAAGGCGACTGCTAATCCAATGGAAATTTCCCGCGTGAGTTCGAATCTCATCCTGATCGAATTTTTGTTACACATGATTATTTTCATCTCATGTATTTACATAATTTTCAAAAAGATCCGCAGCGAGCAGGGTTCGAACCTACGCGGGCAATGCCCATTGGATTTCAAGTCCAACTCCTTAACCACTCGGAAATCGCTGCACATCTATACGAAAATTCAAACCCCCTTTATCGAAAGTGAATACGGAGTTGAGACCGCATTGTTTGCAGTGTTTCGTAAATATGGAGCACAGCAGGCAAAAGACAAACTCTTTTTGTCTTTGTATGAAGTTGTCTGATCAGGTGGCCGAGTGGTTAAGGCGTTGGACTGCTAATCCAATGGGAATTTCCCGCGTGAGTTCGAATCTCATCCTGATCGAATTGTTGTTACACATGATTATTTTCATCTTATTTATTTACATAATTTTCAAAAAAGTTCCGCAGCGAGCAGGGTTCGAACCTACGCGGGCAATGCACATTGGATTTCAAGTCCAACTTCTTAACCACTCGGACATCGCAGGACATCTATAAGAAAATGCAAACCTCCTTAATCGACAGTGAATACGGAGTTGAGACCGCATTGTTTGCAGCGTTTCATAAATATGGAGCACAGCAGGCAAAAGACAAACTCTTTGTCTTTGTATGAAATTGTCTGATCAGGTGGCCGAGTGGTTAAGGCGACTGCTAATCCAATGGGAATTTCCCGCGTGAGTTCGAATCTCATCCTGATCGAATTTTTGTTACACATGATTATTTTCATCTCATGTATTTACATAATTTTCAAAAAGATCCGCAGCGAGCAGGGTTCGAACCTACGCGGGCAATGCCCATTGGATTTCAAGTCCAACTCCTTAACCACTCGGAAATCGCTGCACATCTATACGAAAATTCAAACCCCCTTTATCGAAAGTGAATACGGAGTTGAGACCGAATTGTTTGCAGTGTTTCGTAAATATGGAGCACAGCAGGCAAAAGACAAACTCTTTTTGTCTTTGTATGAAGTTGTCTGATCAGGTGGCCGAGTGGTTAAGGCGTTGTACTGCTAATCCAATGGGAATTTCCCGCGTGAGTTCGAATCTCATCCTGATCGAATTTTTGTTACACATGATTATTTTCATCTTATTTATTTACATAATTTTCAAAAAGATCCGCAGCGAGCAGGGTTCGAACCTACGCGGGCAATGCCCATTGGATTTCAAGTCCAACTCCTTAACCACTCGGAAATCGCTGCACATCTATACGAAAATTCAAACCCCCTTTATCGAAAGTGAATACGGAGTTGAGACCGCATTGTTTGCAGTGTTTCGTAAATATGGAGCACAGCAGGCAAAAGACAAACTCTTTTTGTCTTTGTATGAAGTTGTCTGATCAGGTGGCCGAGTGGTTAAGGCGTTGGACTGCTAATCCAATGGGAATTTCCCGCGTGAGTTCGAATCTCATCCTGATCGAATTGTTGTTACACATGATTATTTTCATCTTATTTATTTACATAATTTTCAAAAAAGTTCCGCAGCGAGCAGGGTTCGAACCTACGCGGGCAATGCCCATTGGATTTCAAGTCCAACTTCTTAACCACTCGGACATCGCAGGACATCTATAAGAAAATGCAAACCTCCTTAATCGACAGTGAATACGGAGTTGAGACCGCATTGTTTGCAGCGTTTCATAAATATGGAGCACAGCAGGCAAAAGACAAACTCTTTGTCTTTGTATGAAATTGTCTGATCAGGTGGCCGAGTGGTTAAGGCGACTGCTAATCCAATGGGAATTTCCCGCGTGAGTTCGAATCTCATCCTGATCGAATTTTTGTTACACATGATTATTTTCATCTCATGTATTTACATAATTTTCAAAAAGAGCCGCAGCGAGCAGGGTTCGAACCTACGCGGGCAATGCCCATTGGATTTCAAGTCCAACTCCTTAACCACTCGGAAATCGCTGCACATCTATACGAAAATTCAAACCCCCTTTATCGAAAGTGAATACGGAGTTGAGACCGAATTGTTTGCAGTGTTTCGTAAATATGGAGCACAGCAGGCAAAAGACAAACTCTTTTTGTCTTTGTATGAAGTTGTCTGATCAGGTGGCCGAGTGGTTAAGGCGTTGTACTGCTAATCCAATGGGAATTTCCCGCGTGAGTTCGAATCTCATCCTGATCGAATTTTTGTTACACATGATTATTTTCATCTTATTTATTTACATAATTTTCAAAAAAGTTCCGCATCAAGCAGGGTTCCAATCTACGCTGGCAATGCCCATTGGATTTCAAGTCCAACTACTTAACCACTCGAACATCGCTGCACATCTATACGAAAATTCAAACCCCCTTTATCGAAAGTGAATACGGAGTGGAGACCGCATTGTTTGCAGCGTTTCATAAATATGGAGCACAGCAGGCAACAGACAAACTCTTTGAGGCCTTGTATGAAACTGTCTGATCAGGTGGCCGAGTGGTTAAGGCGTTGGACTGCTAATCCAATGGGAATTTCCCGCGTGAGTTCGAATCTCATCCTGATCGAATTGTTGTTACACATGATTATTTTCATCTTATTTATTTACATAATTTTCAAAAAAGTTCCGCAGCGAGCAGGGTTCGAACCTACGCGGGCAATGCCCATTGGATTTCAAGTCCAACTTCTTAACCACTCGGACATCGCAGGACATCTATAAGAAAATGCAAACCTCCTTAATCGACAGTGAATACGGAGTTGAGACCGCATTGTTTGCAGCGTTTCATAAATATGGAGCACAGCAGGCAAAAGACAAACTCTTTGTCTTTGTATGAAATTGTCTGATCAGGTGGCCGAGTGGTTAAGGCGACTGCTAATCCAATGGGAATTTCCCGCGTGAGTTCGAATCTCATCCTGATCGAATTTTTGTTACACATGATTATTTTCATCTCATGTATTTACATAATTTTCAAAAAGAGCCGCAGCGAGCAGGGTTCGAACCTACGCGGGCAATGCCCATTGGATTTCAAGTCCAACTCCTTAACCACTCGGAAATCGCTGCACATCTATACGAAAATTCAAACCCCCTTTATCGAAAGTGAATACGGAGTTGAGACCGAATTGTTTGCAGTGTTTCGTAAATATGGAGCACAGCAGGCAAAAGACAAACTCTTTTTGTCTTTGTATGAAGTTGTCTGATCAGGTGGCCGAGTGGTTAAGGCGTTGTACTGCTAATCCAATGGGAATTTCCCGCGTGAGTTCGAATCTCATCCTGATCGAATTTTTGTTACACATGATTATTTTCATCTTATTTATTTACATAATTTTCAAAAAAGTTCCGCAGCAAGCAGGGTTCCAATCTACGCTGGCAATGCCCATTGGATTTCAAGTCCAACTACTTAACCACTCGAACATCGCTGCACATCTATACGAAAATTCAAACCCCCTTTATCGAAAGTGAATACGGAGTTGAGACCGAATTGTTTGCAGTGTTTCGTAAATATGGAGCACAGCAGGCAACAGACAAACTCTTTGAGGCCTTGTATGAAACTGTCTGATCAGGTGGCCGAGTGGTTAAGGCGTTGGACTGCTAATCCAATGGGAATTTCCCGCGTGAGTTCGAATCTCATCCTGATCGAATTTTTGTTACACATGATTATTTTCATCTTATTTATTTACATAATTTTCAAAAAAGTTCCGCAGCAAGCAGGGTTCCAATCTACGCTGGCAATGCCCATTGGATTTCAAGTCCAACTACTTAACCACTCGAACATCGCTGCACATCTATACGAAAATTCAAACCCCCTTTATCGAAAGTGAATACGGAGTTGAGACCGCATTGTTTGCAGCGTTTCATAAATATGGAGCACAGCAGGCAACAGACAAACTCTTTGAGGCCTTGTATGAAACTGTCTGATCAGGTGGCCGAGTGGTTAAGGCGTTGTACTGCTAATCCAATGGGAATTTCCCGCGTGAGTTCGAATCTCATCCTGATCGAATTTTTGTTACACATGATTATTTTCATCTTATTTATTTACATAATTTTCAAAAAAGTTCCGCAGCAAGCAGGGTTCCAATCTACGCTGGCAATGCCCATTGGATTTCAAGTCCAACTACTTAACCACTCGAACATCGCTGCACATCTATACGAAAATTCAAACCCCCTTTATCGAAAGTGAATACGGAGTTGAGACCGCATTGTTTGCAGCGTTTCATAAATATGGAGCACAGCAGGCAACAGACAAACTCTTTGTGTCTTTGTATGAAACTGTCTGATCAGTTTTCCGAGTGGTTAAGGCGTTGGACTGCTAATCCAATGGGAATTTCCCGCGTGAGTTCCAATCTCATCCTGATCGAATTTTTGTTACACATGATTATTTTCATCTTATTTATTTACATAATTTTCAAAAAGATCCGCATCGAGCAGGGTTCGAGCCTACGCGGGCAATGCCCATTGGATTTCAAGTCCAACTTCTTAACCACTCGGACATCGCTGGACATCTATACGAAAATGCAAACCTCCTTAATCGACAGTGAATACGGAGTTGAGACCGCATTGTTTGCAGCGTTTCATAAATATGGAGCACAGCAGGCAAAAGACAAACTCTTTGTCTTTGTATGAAATTGTCTGATCAGGTGGCCGAGTGGTTAAGGCGACTGCTAATCCAATGGGAATTTCCCGCGTGAGTTCGAATCTCATCCTGATCGAATTTTTGTTACACATGATTATTTTCATCTCATGTATTTACATAATTTTCAAAAAAGTTCCGCAGCAAGCAGGGTTCCAATCTACGCTGGCAATGCCCATTGGATTTCAAGTCCAACTACTTAACCACTCGAACATCGCTGCACATCTATACGAAAATTCAAACCCCCTTTATCGAAAGTGAATACGGAGTTGAGACCGCATTGTTTGCAGCGTTTCATAAATATGGAGCACAGCAGGCAACAGACAAACTCTTTGTGTCTTTGTATGAAACTGTCTGATCAGTTTTCCGAGTGGTTAAGGCGTTGGACTGCTAATCCAATGGGAATTTCCCGCGTGAGTTCCAATCTCATCCTGATCGAATTTTTGTTACACATGATTATTTTCATCTCATGTATTTACATAATTTTCAAAAAGATCCGCAGCGAGCAGGGTTCGAACCTACGCGGGCAATGCCCATTGGATTTCAAGTCCAACTCCTTAACCACTCGGAAATCGCTGCACATCTATACGAAAATTCAAACCCCCTTTATCGAAAGTGAATACGGAGTTGAGACCGCATTGTTTGCAGTGTTTCGTAAATATGGAGCACAGCAGGCAAAAGACAAACTCTTTTTGTCTTTGTATGAAGTTGTCTGATCAGGTGGCCGAGTGGTTAAGGCGTTGGACTGCTAATCCAATGGGAATTTCCCGCGTGAGTTCGAATCTCATCCTGATCGAATTTTTGTTACACATGATTATTTTCATCTTATTTATTTACATAATTTTCAAAAAAGTTCCGCAGCAAGCAGGGTTCCAATCTACGCTGGCAATGCCCATTGGATTTCAAGTCCAACTACTTAACCACTCGAACATCGCTGCACATCTATACGAAAATTCAAACCCCCTTTATCGAAAGTGAATACGGAGTTGAGACCGCATTGTTTGCAGCGTTTCATAAATATGGAGCACAGCAGGCAACAGACAAACTCTTTGAGGCCTTGTATGAAACTGTCTGATCAGGTGGCCGAGTGGTTAAGGCGTTGGACTGCTAATCCAATGGGAATTTCCCACGTGAGTTCGAATCTCATCCTGATCGAATTTTTGTTACACATGATTATTTTCATCTTATTTATTTACATAATTTTCAAAAAAGTTCCGCAGCAAGCAGGGTTCCAATCTACGCTGGCAATGCCCATTGGATTTCAAGTCCAACTACTTAACCACTCGAACATCGCTGCACATCTATACGAAAATTCAAACCCCCTTTATCGAAAGTGAATACGGAGTTGAGACCGCATTGTTTGCAGCGTTTCATAAATATGGAGCACAGCAGGCAACAGACAAACTCTTTGAGTCTTTGTATGAAACTGTCTGATCAGTTTTCCGAGTGGTTAAGGCGTTGGACTGCTAATCCAATGGGAATTTCCCGCGTGAGTTCGAATCTCATCCTGATCGAATTTTTGTTACACATGATTATTTTCATCTTATTTATTTACATAATTTTCAAAAAAGTTCCGCAGCAAACAGGGTTCCAATCTACGCTGGCAATGCCCATTGGATTTCAAGTATAACTAATTAACCACTCGAACATCGCTGCACATCTATACGAAAATTCAAACCCCCTTTATCGAAAGTGAATACGGAGTTGAGACCGCATTGTTTGCAGCGTTTCATAAATATGGAGCACAGCAGGCAACAGACAAACTCTTTGAGGCCTTGTATGAAACTGTCTGATCAGGTGGCCGAGTGGTTAAGGCGTTGGACTGCTAATCCAATGGGAATTTCCCGCGTGAGTTCGAATCTCATCCTGATCGAATTTTTGTTACACATGATTATTTTCATCTTATTTATTTACATAATTTTCAAAAAAGTTCCGCAGCAAGCGGGGTTCCAATCTACGCTGGCAATGCCCATTGGATTTCAAGTCCAACTACCTAACCACTCGAACATCGCTGCACATCTATACGAAAATTCAAACCCCCTTTATCGAAAGTGAATACGGAGTTGAGACCGCATTGTTTGCAGCGTTTCATAAATATGGAGCACAGCAGGCAACAGACAAACTCTTTGAGTCTTTGTATGAAACTGTCTGATCAGTTTTCCGAGTGGTTAAGGCGTTGGACTGCTAATCCAATGGGAATTTCCCGCGTGAGTTCGAATCTCATCCTGATCGAATTTTTGTTACACATGATTATTTTCATCTTATTTATTTACATAATTTTCAAAAAAGTTCCGCAGCAAACAGGGTTCCAATCTACGCTGGCAATGCCCATTGGATTTCAAGTATAACTACTTAACCACTCGAACATCGCTGCACATCTATACGAAAATTCAAACCCCCTTTATCGAAAGTGAATACGGAGTTGAGACCGCATTGTTTGCAGCGTTTCATAAATATGGAGCACAGCAGGCAACAGACAAACTCTTTGAGGCCTTGTATGAAACTGTCTGATCAGGTGGCCGAGTGGTTAAGGCGTTGGACTGCTAATCCAATGGGAATTTCCCGCGTGAGTTCGAATCTCATCCTGATCGAATTTTTGTTACACATGATTATTTTCATCTTATTTATTTACATAATTTTCAAAAAAGTTCCGCAGCAAGCGGGGTTCCAATCTACGCTGGCAATGCCCATTGGATTTCAAGTCCAACTACTTAACCACTCGAACATCGCTGCACATCTATACGAAAATTCAAACCCCCTTTATCGAAAGTGAATACGGAGTTGAGACCGCATTGTTTGCAGCGTTTCATAAATATGGAGCACAGCAGGCAACAGACAAACTCTTTGAGTCTTTGTATGAAACTGTCTGATCAGTTTTCCGAGTGGTTAAGGCGTTGGATTGCTAATCCAATGGGAATTTCCCGCGTGAGTTCGAATCTCATCCTGATCGAATTTTTGTTACACATGATTATTTTCATCTTATTTATTTACATAATTTTCAAAAAAGTTCCGCAGCAAGCGGGGTTCCAATCTACGCTGGCAATGCCCATTGGATTTCAAGTCCAACTACTTAACCACTCGAACATCGCTGCACATCTATACGAAAATTCAAACCCCCTTTATCGAAAGTGAATACGGAGTTGAGACCGCATTGTTTGCAGCGTTTCATAAATATGGAGCACAGCAGGCAACAGACAAACTCTTTGAGTCTTTGTATGAAACTGTCTGATCAGTTTTCCGAGTGGTTAAGGCGTTGGACTGCTAATCCAATGGGAATTTCCCGCGTGAGTTCGAATCTCATCCTGATCGAATTTTTGTTACACATGATTATTTTCATCTTATTTATTTACATAATTTTCAAAAAAGTTCCGCAGCAAGCAGGGTTCCAATCTACGCTGGCAATGCCCATTGGATTTCAAGTCCAACTACTTAACCACTCGAACATCGCTGCACATCTATACGAAAATTCAAACCCCCTTTATCGAAAGTGAATACGGAGTTGAGACCGCATTGTTTGCAACGTTTCATAAATATGGAGCACAGCAGGCAACAGACAAACTCTTTGAGTCTTTGTATGAAACTGTCTGATCAGGTGGCCGAGTGGTTAAGGCGTTGGACTGCTAATCCAATGCGAATTTTCCGCGTGAGTTCGAATCTCATCCTGATCGAACGAAGTTTTGTTACGCATGATTATTTTCACCTGATTTATTTACAGAATTTTCAAAAAAACCGACGTAACAAATGAATTGTAGCAAAGATACGGCTGACCTGAGACTCATCGTACGAAAAGCGACAACTCGCAATGAAATGATAGAGAAAGATCAGCTGTTTCGTGACGTAAAGGGCGGGTATATCCTTTTTTTTAACAAAACTTCGCAAAATCTGCTAGATTATTTACCAAAAAAAAAAGAAATTTACAAAAGATATCCGTTTCATGTGGTTGTCAAAAACCTGATTTATTCTGATAGGATACGTGGACGAAATCAACAAATATTATTAATTCACGTTATTTTCATAGAATAGATTTTTTCTTTTAAAGAAGATTTGACTATGGATTGCATTGTTTAGAGCATGACAAAATGCGGCAGAGCCACTTGCGTGGCTCTGATAATGGCGTGTTGTTGCTCGTGTCCGTAAAGTGGCCTCTGAGGGCTTGAGCGTGGTACGCGCCGCTTCGCAGCAGCACGCGACGCGTCTCGTCGCTCGCGAATCGCCAGCACGCAGCGCGCGACAGCTCCGTCAGGCGCGGCACATGACGACGATCGACATGACGATGACCCTTTAATGTTTTTTTTGTTTTCTTAATTCAATGGAGCCTAAAATCTTCAGCTGTTTTCTTAAAGAGGCTCTCCATGGAGCTCGAGCTTATCTACAGCTGTTTTCTAAAAAGAAGCTCTCCATGGAGCTAAAAATAAACCAGGGAGATTAAATCTATAGCTGTTTTCTAAAAGAGGCTCTCCATGGAGCTTAAAATCTACCGCTGTTTCGTTATAGACGCTCTCCACGGATCTTAGAATCTATGTATAGCTGTTGTCTTAAAGAGGCTCTCCATGGAGCATGAAATCTGCAGTTGTTTGTGCATAATAAATAGTGTCCTCACTGACCACAAAGACAGCGCCATTGATGGCGCAGAAGAAGCGACCGTTAGGCGAGCAAGCAACGCTGACGAGTGGACACGAGACGATGTCGTCGAATCGCTCTTGCCAGATATGGTGTGATAGAATGTCGACTATTGTAACCTTAAAGATAACAAAAAATTAGACTTAGAAATTCGCGCTTTACTATGAGTAAAAGGCGAATGAGTCTAATTGTTCATGATTTTGATACTGTATTATTCTTAAAGGAGGCTTTTTTAGCAACAAAAAATGAATTGCTTACCGAGAAAACTGGGCCGAAGCAGAAAACGAGAAGAGGCCCGTCTTTGTACGAGCATTTAAGTCGGCTGTCATTCGGAGGAAGGGAAGTCAGAAGGAAGCCGCGATTGTTGCGCTCTGCCTAGGAGATGCAAATTTATCTTTTTTCGCTCAATTCTTACTCTTTTCCTACTTCAGTCACAAATGTTTCGATTTACGTATCTCATATCATATCATATGGATATATTGAAAAAAATATTCTTAGATTTGTCGATTACCAGGACTGCAAAATCATATTGATTTATTGATTAAAGGATAAATAAATAAATAAATTATCATATTAAATCATTGATTACCGGAAGAGAGAGTCCGAATTGAGCGGCACGCTCTTCGAACATGCCAAGGTCGCCAAGCACCAGCGACTTGGCGACTTCGGCCATCGGCCACGTCGATGTCACCGAGAGAATTGAAAGAGTAGTCTCTGCTTCTTCTTCCCTGAAAAGACACCCTTTTTGCTCTAGCATCTCAAATTAAAGCACAAAAGTAACTTTTCAAAAAAAACTTTTGCACATAAATATATTCATACATATAGTTAACATCTGTAGATTACCGTATTTTCTCTATTAGTACCCCCCCTTTATTAGAACCCCCCCTCTAATAGTACCCCCCTCTGATAAAGCCATTGAAAAATAGAACCCCTCCCTCTAGTAGAACCCCCCCTCCAATAGTGCCCCCCCCTAACAGCCTGAAAATCTCAGCTCGAGACGTACCTCGAATGGATCCTGGAGGTATGGGATGCTCTCTCCAATGAAATCATTGCAAATTCATTCACAACATGTGGTAAAATGGATATTCCAGTGATGATTCCTATGAATTCGACCTACGATTCTTCTTATTTTGAGAAGAAAATGTTGTTATCAAACTTTTAGTGTCTCACATTGAAAAATAGAACCCCTCCCTCCAGTAGAACCCCTCCCTCTAATAGTGCCCCCCTCTCGCAGGGCTATTGAAAAATAGAACCCCCGGGGGTACTAATAGAGAAAATACGGTAGTTATGTTATTGTTACAGAGAATTTTTTATTAAGATTTTGTATGGATCTAAACTTCAAATGCTCTAGAGTGCCACTAGCAACCTTAATCGAAGTCTAAAAGTAAAACTTAGTTAGCCTTAAACCTTAAAGTTAAAATAAAACTTAATCTTATACCTTAAAAGGTACCTTAAACTTAGCAATAAACGTTAAAGGTAACCTTAAACTGAGCCGCATAACACACGCGAGTTCTTGCTCGCCTCCGTCTGCTGGTTCGCAGCACAAGAGAAGCGTCGTGTCGTCATCGCTCGCAAACATCATGCTGGACACATTGCAGATGCTACAGCGTCGTCGCTCATCCGAGAAGACGCATGATCTGAAGACGATATTTTTTCTTCTCCTTCTTTTTTTTATCACCTACATTGATTCTCCTGTATGCACGGTAAACAGTCTCTCATAAAATTTGCCATTTTATATGCTGATTTTTATATATGCATAATTACATACATACGACATATGATCTAATGGATGTCCCCTGCAAATGTTTGGCCAATCCTATTCAAAATAGGCATGTGTCCCATGACGTGTCTTGTACGAAATAGACTCTAGTAGTCGCCACTGGCAGTAATATGCCAAGTTCTTTATCCGTCACGTTTTCGGAAAGCTGTGCTCCAACCATTGCAGTGCAACCCACTCTTGCTCTTCGCTCTCACTCTCTCTCTCTCTCTCTATCTCTCTTTCTCTCAATCACTCTCTCCTATGTATGTACTCTATGCTTCTCGTTAGCGCGTTGTAACGTTGACTCATCTTTTCTCCCTCTCCCTATCTCTCTTTCTCTGTCTCGCTCTCTCTTTCTCTCTATCTCTCGTTCACTCTCACTCTCACTCACTCTCTCTCTCTCTCTCTTCTATTCCCAGTCTACCATACAAATGGAAAATCAAAAATGTCACTTTCATCATCTCCTTCGCTCTTTCACCCTTGTTGATGCTAAAAGCAGATAGTGTTTTTTTCTGTCACAGACTGTCACATCATTCGCCACTCATCTCCGGAGGGAGAAAAAGAGGAAAAAAGAGAGTTGGGAGAGAGAAGGGAGAGAGGTATAGAAAGAGAACAAAGATGATTGTGAATGTACATAAACGTCAGAGAGATAGACGAGAGATGAGGAGAGGAAGACTAGAGAAAGGGCGAAAGAGAGAGAGAGAGAGAGAGAGAGAGAGAGAGAGAGATGACGAAGTAGAAGACAGAAAGTATGCTAGAGAATGGTGAAGAAATAGAAACACAGATAGGGGGAGAGAGAGGAAGAGGGAGAGGAAGAAGGTATGAAAGTAACAGTGGGAGTGGGGGAGAGTGGGAGAGGGAGAGGGAAAGAGAGAGAGAGGGAGAGTGAGAGAGAGTGAGAGAGAGGAGCTTACTCAGCGTATCTTGCTGACAATGAGGACGAAGAAGGAGGAGCACGGATACGAGGAAAGAGGGTGGGGGGGGGCAGAAGCGCCATTCCATTTGACTTATCTGTAGAAGTCCAGTCTATCTTTCTGTCTCCTCCTCTACTTTACCATTTTTAGACACTGTCGCCATATTCGCGACACCTCCAAGGAAGTCGTCATAAATACGATCTACTCTTCCGGCCCTGCTCTCAGCAGCAACCTAATTACGTAGCGGAGAAGGTATGAATTTCTTTTTTATCATATGTTATTTTCTATATTAAATTTTTCAGTCATAATTCAAACTTGCTCGTTAACTCTTCTTTATGCATGCAATATACGCCTGCAGTATTACGCCTTCATTTTAACAATATCAATGACATTTTCTATAACGGTGGGCTTAGGCGTCGCAGAAAATGTCAAATTGGTATTGAAAAAAAATTAAATGGTGGGTGTTCATTGTTGCCGTGTAGCTATTTATTGAAAGGCTTTATGCAAGAGAATTTTCAGCTCAATTGCAGATAACTATTCAATGAAGACCTACATATGCATTGCGACGGTTCCAACTCTCTGCCTCTCGAAAGAACTGGAGTAGGTACATACATATGTATCTGTAAATTTTAAAAATTTATAATAATTATTTTTTTTTCATTATGGTTTTATTTATTCCAACATTCTTAGTATCTCCTTAATTTCTTTTTTTTTATTGTTGTTAAATAAAAGTTAAAAAAATGCATAGGTATAGGCCTAAACGAACATATACACGTCTAGGCTTCTAATATCTACGTTTATACTTCCTTAATCTGCATTAAGGCTTCTTCCCTCACCGATTCTCTGTCAACTTTGTCATTGGATGAGGACATCCAATGCACTCGCTGGATGAATGGAGCAGAAGAGAGAGAGAGAGTACCAACAACGCTCTGCATCAAGACGGCGTCTTCGAGATCCGGCGGACGATTGTGTCTTCCAACGTGCTTTTACTACACCAGCGAGTCCTGGCTTTCGAACAAGGAATGCCGTGCACTCACTGGCGTGCACGTCTTTCACGAGACAAATGATAGCACAGAAGGTGCTGCGATCGTCTTTCTCATAATCGAACCGGCCGTGACTCCCGTCCAGAACTAGTCTCTCTGACGCCTTCTTTAATGGAAGAACAGAGTGCTTCCAGCTCTACGCGCAAGCCACGAAGGAGAAAAGCGTCCAATATTGCGATGTTTGTTTTCCTTTAATATTTTCTTTCATAATTTCTTTAATATTTTCTCTCATAATGCATTATATTTCAGGTATGCTCACTCTACCCGTTCACCCAGAAGTACTCAGTGGGCAAGGGAGAGAGCTGGCTGGCAGAACATTTCACCTGCCCCATCAGGAGCCATGAGATCTCAGCGTCAAGGCTTCGTCAAGTGCGAGGTACATAATTTGTAAAAGCGTTTTTCATATTCATACTTACTTACAGATCATCGCGCCGCTCAACTTCCGGCCAGAAAGACAAAGAAGGTAGCAAACATTTTCTTTATTTAATGTGTTTTAATATATTTATTGTTATCATTACTATGCATAATTATTTCTGTTAAAGGAACCGATGGGCAAACAGTTCTGGAAGTGCGCAAAGGCATGCGACAATCGAGACAAGCACAACCATCCGCTCGAACTCTTTTACCGTCGTCTGCTGCAATTCGACGAATGTGCGTCTTCCCGGTCAACGAATGCACCAAGTTAATGTGCGAAAATTGCACGGTTTACGACGTGGCATAGGATGTTTTGTTTACCATGAACTTTTTTGTTATGGATTCCAAGTACAAGTTACTATGTATATATAAAGTGAGTTACTGCAATCCATGCTTCGCAAAGTTGACAAGGGAAACTTAGCGTCTTTAGCATGGCGAAAATGCCCGAGACGGATTCGAGACATCATCTGAATTGGCTAAATATGCGTTGACAGAACTGAATAAATGTGGTGACTTTCAAAAGCAGCAAAGATCTCTTTAACAATTATGATTAAAAATTCCATGAACATGAACAACGCATTTGAAGAGGTTTGAAAATTACAATTTGTATGGACATCGAAGGGATGAAAAAGTTCGAAAAAATCGATGTATGTACATATGACAATCGTATTTGCATGAATGAAAAGGAAAATGTCTATTGCCGTACTCATGTACATACATATGTACATACATTTCAGCAAAAAATTCATGTACATACATCTATCTGTACACTCCCGCATTCGAGCGTACAGAAATCATTGAAGCGTCTTGGTCTGTTGGCCCATTAATACATATGTACTTACCTCTTCTAGGAGCGTTCGTAGTTTGGAGGGGGGGGGGGGACCTTAGAGGAGGCTTAAAAATCAAAATAACGAACCACCCACCACGTCCACTCTAAAAATTCTCGGGAAAGAGAGAGAGTGAGTTTATTGGTACATTTCTGCCTTCCTCTTCGCAATTATGAAAAAGTACCAATGCATCGATCTCCCAAATTTGAAAAAGCACCACGAACGCATCGAGGAGCTCCTCGTCCACTCTCGTCCGCCAGTCCGCTCGGTGAAGCCGAACAACGTCTCCGTCATGACGCGTCACAAAATAGAAGAGTGCATGCTTGCCACGGAAGCACGCAGCGTTCGCGGCAGCTTCAAACTCGAATTGAATGGCTTCGTCGAACGTCGAGCGCAGTGTCGGAATCATGTTCAGCTCGATGAGCACGTAGCAGTAGTGGTGGTGGTGAGCTCCTGAAGATGATAGGAAATCAGAAGAAAAGCATGCTCACAACAAAGTTGTAAAAAAAATTTTTTCGATTGCACTTTTTATCTGCCTCGATCTTGCCAGTTTGTTTGTTTTTGTTGTAAACTTTCATGCATACGTAATGTCAGCGTTATCGATGCATTCTCAATACACACTTGAGTATTCAGTACGTGGGGAGCTTAGAAGCTGCTGCTGGTCTCATACCTGCTCTCTTATTGTGCTCATCGTCGCGTTCCTCATCAGAATGCTGCTGCCTACGGAAGAGCACGGCGGAGTCGCATGCCGCGCAGACTGACGCTCCTTGCGGGCATGGAAAGGCAGGATACAAGGAGGACATTCGAGAAGCCAGCGGCCACCTCGAGAAGAAGGCGTCTCAACCAGAGCACAAAGCAATTGGAACATTTCAGCAATTCTATTCTATTCAAGTTATCACTGAATATTCAATTCAATGTCTGTTTGTAGTCAAATTCAATGTAAAATAATTTTAATATAATAATAATAACAACAAAAAAACATGCAAATAAGTCAATTCAATGTATGCTGGCCGATTGTGAAATTGCCGAAGGGATGTTATATGGAAATAAGCACTAGGCAAACGCGTCTGCCCTAAACACTTTGTTTATTAGATATGAAACTAATTACAACAACAAAAAGTAGAGAAAAATCTTCTTCCACCCAACGTGTCCAAAGTTGAAAGCGCATTATTTAGAGAGTGAAAAATGAATGCGTCATTCATTTTCTCTTGCATGTTCCGTATTCGGTAGTTCCTGCCGAGAAAATGATTTCTTCTTTTTTGCGCTCGTGATTCATCGTTATTTCTCCTATTTTCTGACGGGAGAAGTTGACCAGCGGTTGCTTTTCGATTTTTCTTACTCCTTTATTCTCGTATCGACTTTTTTACTTTAATTTTCTTTACATCTTCGTGATGCATGATTACATTTATGAACCTTGTTTAATTTTTAAATGTTTATTCTCAACGAAAGAATGCAATCTCATATCTTTCGCTGTACTTAAATTTAGCTACCAAAGAGACATTATTAATGCACACCATGAAATTGCTGCATTAAATTTTCTGCTAATTGTAAATGTACCATGCACATAAATATCTAAAAAATTGAACGCTTTTTATCGCATAGGTATATGGTTTTCTTTTATTCAACCGGGATTCGCTTCAGCATCACCGTTCGATTGTCAAAGAGTTACAGTTTACAAACGAAAAAAGGTTGATGATACTAGTAACATTTTTGTTACAATGTTACTTCTCTCAAAACAATCCTTTAATAACATACAAATGAAAGTGGAATCCGAGTCAGCCAAGATGAACCTGCTTATGGGGCGTAGCCGCTTTTCGATGGGAGGCCAAAACAAAAAGGGGAGCCTTAGAGTGGAACCACAGAGGTGGCAGCTGCCATATGACCGTAGACATGAAACCACTTCGGAGAGAAATAGAAGAGAGTAGCTAAGAAAGAGATAGAGAAAGAGAGGAATATAGAGAACAAGAGAGAGAGAGAGAGAAACGTGAGCGAGTGAGGAGAGGAGCTATTATTAGAGCAAGCCGAGAACGGGATTCACGGCCTTTCCGTCAATATTAGTGAGAAAGGTCACTAAACATCGAGAGAAGATGGTCACAGCGCAAGAGAGTGCTAAGTACGGCAGCCAAACAACAAGAGAAGACCCATCACTCATTATCAGTGAAACCGGCGAGAGTTGAGAGCTTGAGATAGACGACGTTTCGCTGACAATGAACACCACTACGTTTTATTGGCGAGGATTTAGTTACTGGTTAAACAACTAAGGTTTTGCCAGAAAGTTCAGTAGTAATTGGTTTACATTAAATGATGGAAACAAATGTTTAGGAAGTATTGCTAACAGTTATATGTAATCTTTTTATTATTTTACGTTAAGGTAGCCTAAGTTAAGGCTTAAGGTTTTAGGCTATGACTTAGTTGATCGTGATGTAGATGGGCTTGTCGTATCGCTTGGCACAGAATCGCTGCCCCTCGACGGCGTCGCAGGCGGCGCCGCGACTCTGCACGATGAGCGGGCAGATGTACTCGTGGAAGACGTCCGGATCGCGCGCCTCCATCAGGTCAACGGCGTCAGCGAGTGCCTCCCTTGATTGGAAGAAAATATATAGAATTAAAAAAATAAACTAATCCATCACCATGGCCCTTTCAGTCTAATGTTATTTTTTGTTGAATTGTGAATAGATATAAAATTGGTTTTAAAAAGAGCCAATGTCTGTTAAGACAACATGTTTCAGGGAAATATGCTCGTCTTGGCGCTGATATTTATTTATTTTTAATCTAAATATTGTAATCAAATAACAAGCAAGCAGCAACATTATTAGCATACAGCTAAAACTGACTGTGTGCAGTTGTTGCGAATTTCCTCCGAGTGCTGCTCAATGTACGAGATGATGGCGTGGTAGACTGTAAAACTTGCTTTTTTTGCTATTATTTCCCACTTTTCTAGGCGATTTACTCTCATTTCTTATAGGCTGTCGAAGTGTCACTTGTTTTTGTTTTACTAGAAACGTTTCAGGCGCGCAACCTACACTGGCCGACTTTAGCGCCGTCTCCATTCGATAGCCAGCATGCGCCCCAGAGAACACCGCGATGCGAGTAGCTGTCCGAGGGCGTGCATGGGCCGGCCTCGCCCGCGCACTTCCAGTACGAGTTGGCCGAGCTGCAATGGGTGTGGGTAGGTCAAGGCTATTGGAGCAGAGGGGTCACCTGATAAGATAAAATGCATATCACCAGCTGTGTGTCAGTGAATCTAGGTGACTCAAGCTAGTTCAAAATTGTACACCTAGATCTCATTCGCCGTTCTACTTACATATTACATACCTTTCATATAGCTAATCTACATGTTGTTTTCCAATCTTTTCCCATTTTTTCATTGCATTATAATTCATCATTATTATCATTTTTTCATTCCTTTACATACATCTTGCGTGAAGGGGAATGGAAAGAGCTGACCGTTATAATATACAAAATGCACAAACGAGACAATGCGAACAGGTATTGATCAATTTTCGGTGATCTCTTTTTTTACGAAAGAGAAAAAAAAAACTTAAATAAAGAAACAAAGAAGACAAAAAAAAAGAGAAAAGAGAACCAACATGCAATCGGCGAGCGACAGATTGGCCGGCTTGTAGTCGAAGGCGTTCGTCGCCTTTGCGAACGCTTTGTCGACTGCGTCCTTCTCGGCGCACTTTGTGACAATCTCCACCTCCTGCGAATGTTTCAACTATCAATACTTATTTGGGTCAATATTTAACTATAATTATGATCATTATTTTAAGCCGATCTCCACCTCCTGCCGAAGGAACAAAGTTTACAAGCTTACAAGCTTATTCCACTATCACTAACTGATACCGGTGGGCACAAGGATTCATGATTGCGTAACGAAAGAACAAAAGCTCTCAATATTTATATAATTAATCGATAGTTCTTTTTTTTACTATTGTATTGCTTTCTAAAAAGAAAGTATCATATAATAATTATAAATATTATAAAAAAGACGGAAAAATATTAAACCTCTTTTGTGCAATTCCGTTGCGCAACAACAGAAGCTGCAAGGGAAACAGATTATCTCTCACGAAGGAGCCTTTCATTACATTATATTAAACGATAAGAATAAAGAAAAAGAGAACTGACCAGCGATAAGCAAGAAAACGGCGACAGCCGTCCGAGCGGTAAATTGAATCGACATTCTTTCTTGTTGTTGCACCTTTCAAAATGAAAATTATTTTAAGTCAGCTTTTCGCAAAGAATTCTAGTTGTGATGAGTGACGAGTACAACAATAAATGAGTTTTACAATAGGATTGGATTAAAGCGGCAGAGTAGAGAGGGGGGGGGGGGTTTCAGCTTACAGTTAGACGAGAACGTTTGGTTTAGTGTCTTAGTGTCACGCGGTTTTGAGCGTGTCTTTGACACAATGAGATATCGCACACAGATGGCTATCTCTATGGAG
Source organism: Allodiplogaster sudhausi (assembly GCA_945643635.1). Classification (NCBI taxonomy): domain Eukaryota; kingdom Metazoa; phylum Nematoda; class Chromadorea; order Rhabditida; family Diplogasteridae; genus Allodiplogaster; species Allodiplogaster sudhausi. Next base: position 58,894 of record CALZFC010000144.1, read on the forward strand.
GAGGATAGAGCACCGCAAAAAAACTGCTAAGATCTACCACCACCACGATCTCGAACCGGTTACGCCCAGAAGACAGACGATTACTCGGCTCGCAATTAGCTCTCCTTACTGCTGGAGAGCAGTAGCAAGCAGTGCGAGTGTGATATCCATTCATTCAGCCGTTAGTGCTCTCCCGGAGCGAGACTACAAGACAGTCAAGGAAATGGAGAAAAAGAGCGAGAAAGAGAGAGAGAGAAAGAGAGAGAGAGAGAGAGAAAGGGAGAGAAGAGAGAGAGAGAGAGAAAGCGAGAGGGAGAGAGAGAGAAATAAACTTTATTGTTTGACATTGAAATCAGGCTGTTAGGTGATTTCACTGCGTGAGACAATAAATCTCCACTTTAAAGTTCACACGACAGCTGGACTTGAAGTGCGCTTTCACTATTTCGCACACCTTCGTAAACGTGGGAAGAGATGCGTTCTCTTTTGAACTGTTATGATATCTTTTCAGTAAGCGAAAAACCCGGCTACAAAAGTGTGGCAAATGAGTTGTCATACCTCAATTTTAAATCTGTATGGATTCTATAATACTCATTATTTCTGTGAGGGGAAAGAAAGCGTCGTTAGATTTGTAGATCTCATTCGTTGTGAAATAGGCCAGTTTTTATTTTAACGGAAAAACCTTGGCAGAGTTTGCGCTTCCGTGGCATGATTATCAAGCAGCATTATGAAGCAGCAAAAAGGGCTCTACAAGTTGCCAAATGCCGAGTCGTAATTATTTGTCAATGGTAATTCGTTGAATTGCTTGCTTCTCAAACGTAGAGTGTGACGGTCATCAATTCGACAAGAGAAATAAGTAGATTTGAGAAGGAACAAAGAAGAACGTTTTCACTGCGCAAAAGGCCACTTCATCTTGTGTCATAAACTATGCATTTGGTGTATAAAAGGGCACTTCTCCTTGCGGTGAATGAAGAGAGCGAGATAATTTGTCGGCCAATTCTTCAGCGCGCGAAAAAACGAAACTCAACTGTGACCAATCCGATTTTCTTGCTGATATCTAAAAAAAAATGAGTTTTTGGCTCTTAAAAATTTGAAATTTTTCTTTTCTTTTTTGTTCAGTTTGACCATGAACTATTCGACCGTTCTTCTGGCAATCGTCGTCATTGCGATGCTTGCGCTTATTGAAGCTGCTCCAATCAACCGCGATCTTTGCCGTATTTCGGCAAACAAGTGCTAGTGGTAAGATATAATTTGCTTGTTTATTAATTAATTAATTAATTTATTTGTTTGCTCATTACCATATATAGTAGCGCATAAATTGATTATGCTAACTTTAAATTCAGGAACGAACATCATGCGAACTTCTGTAGTCGTCGCACAAAGATATTCTGTTTAATTGTCAATTCTAAAAAAAAAAGATAAATAATAATTGTTCTGGCGATAAAGCGAGACAAATGTGGAAACATTTCAAAAACCATCCAGCTGAAAGATACGTTCTAGAGGTCCAACGTATGAATCTATCTGTTCAGGAAAATTGATCTCTCCGAGCTGAAGAAGAGGGTAGAGAATAGGAGCCGATGGACCAAATTCACGAATCTGGGAGGGACTGATTTTGACATATCGTGATGAATGAGGAAGCACAAATCTAAATACGTTTTAGAAACACAATAAATATACAAAGTCGACTAATGGAATAGTTTAGTTAAAATGAGGGGATGAATTGGTTCAGCGCGGAAAGTGCGGGGAGGGTGTGTCGGCTATGGCGAGAACGCTTTGGTTTAGCGTCTTATTGTCATGCGGTTTTCAGAGCGTCTCTGACATAATGAGATATCGCAAAGACGGCTCTATGGAGGAGGATAGAGCGCAACAAAAATAAACTATTAAGACCTAACTCCTCGATCTCGAACCGGTTACGCCCAAGGTGACAGAAAAGAGATAATCGCACGCAAGTGCGCTTATTGCTGGACAGTAGCAGCATGCAGTGAGTGTATGTATGATATCCATTTTTGGCTGCTTTCCTAGTGCGAGAACAGAAGACGGTCAAGGATAAGGAGATAGAGATAGATAGAGAGAGAAAGAGAAAGAGACGCTTGTTGTTTGACAGCGCAATCAGGCGGCTGTTCGCTGATTTCTCTGCGCTTCAATAAATCTAAACTTCAAAGTTCAATACGGCAGCTGGTCTTGACGTGTGCTTTCATACACTTTCGAGTGAGTTTGCGTTCATTTCTGAACTTTTAAGATATTATTGATTTCAAGAAAAATCTTTTACAATGGTGTGTTTCATGTCTGATTGCATACTGGCAAACATTTGATACTTTTGAAATCTGAATGGATTCTTTAACTTGAAATCGTGCACAAATTTCAATGAGGGGAAAGAAAATTGTCTAGTAGTCTTATTGACCAGTTTTCATTTTACCCACAAAAGAAATACAACTCGGCAGAGTTTGCTTTCGTGGCATGACTATCAACCAGAGTTGTAAAAACGCTGCTCACATTGCCAAATGACGGGGGGTCCCTATTGGAAATTTTAATTCGTCGAATTGCTTTACTATCAAACAAAGAGTGTGACGGTTATCCACATCAAAAGAGAAATGTAGATTGGAGTGAAGACTTGTGAAGGCATAAAAAAGGGCGTTTACACTGCTCAAATGGCCATTTCATCTGGGGTAATACATACGTCTGGTATAAAAGGGCAATCATTACTGCATGCAGTGAAGGGAGCGAAAATTTGTCGCGGCTGAATATTCTGAGTCGATTTCGGATCGTTTTTAATATAGCCTGCGTAATTATGAAACCTTTCTTCTTTGCTTTTTTTTCAGTTTGACCATGAACTATTCGACCGTTCTTCTGGCAATCGTTGCGTCGTTTCTTGCCTTTGCTGAGGCTGCTCCGTTCGTGCAAGATGGCTGCCCGCCGCATGCCATGTGCTAGTGGTTAGATATTATATGCAAATTAATTACTGCGAAATACTTTAGTAGTTAATTAGTTAATTAATTCATTAATTTATTCATAAATTAATTCATAAAAAGTAATAAAGTGATTTTAGCTGCGCAGATCTGTGCATGCCAACGTCGTCAGACGAACTGCTGCCATTATTCTATGCATACCCTCCTGAAATTTATTATGGACATTTTTCATCCTTTTATTGTGGGTTTTATTTATGATAAACAACAATAATGCAGCAATCTTATTTAGTTGAACATTGTGCCAAAACACAGATTGCATAGACGGTTTCGTATTACGAAAAAAGGCAACAATATTGAGAAACACCAATGAAAACGTTCTTCTTTGTGCCTTCTCAATTTATTTTCTCAAGTCGAATGGACAACCATCACACTCTTCGTTTGGACACAGAGGAAATCAACAAATAACCTGTGACAAATAATTTCGACTTGACATTTGGCAATTTGAATAGAGTTTTTGCTGGTTGATAATCATGCCACGAAAGCGATATCAATGCCAAGTTTTTTGTGAGTTTCCGATGAAATTAATACTGGCCTATTTCAACGTGCGAATGAGAGATCCAGTACTAAAACCATTTTTTCCCCTCACGGAAATGAGTACCGACATTACGTGCCTTCGAGTCTCTGGTAGGCGCTTTGGCCCCTTTGAGCCCGACTGTTCGAGAAATTGGTGAATTATCAACTTGATTCACTGAATGGGATATATACATAGTTATCCTATTTTACTACATTCCTGTTTAATTAGGCATAGCAACATATAAACACGTTTAACCGTTTAAATTTCAGAAATTTCGCGTAAACATTCTTTACTTGGAAATGGAAACTTTTTTACGCCAATTTTTTAAGATCAGGCTCAATAGGCCATCGGCCCGGGTCCAAAATCCTGAGACACGGAAAAGTATTGGTCGGACTGGGCCGAGAGTTTGGGCCCAATGGGCCGGGCTGGCCAAAAATGCTAGGCCCATTGACACCTATGCTTGCTTTTACTCGCCAGCAGTAATTGGCACATTAGAGTCTCTCGACTTTTATGTCTCCTGGGCGTCTCGAGATCGCGGTGATAGCTCTTACCATTACCAGTATTTTTTGCGCTCTATCCTCCTCCATAGAGCATCTGCGCGATATCTCATTGTGTCAGAGATTGCTCAATATTGAGGATGACGAAATGCCTGTGAGTTTGATCCTGAATTGAAAGTCAGCACAATCAGCATATCAGTATACTTATCCATTTTGGTTCACTATATCCACAATGTCCATGCAGATCAGCGTTCGTCGACTTCAAATCAATTTATCATTTTCCGCAGATCGCTCTATTTAACAAGAATTTCACAATAATCTGGCATTATTTATTATTAGTTTAATAGGAAACAGTCTAAAAACATTTTGCCATTTGTCACAATGTTGAAATGAAGAAGAATGCAAAATTGTTTTCTTGCTCATTTAGAATCAAAAGGAGCTAATGGGGATTCAATGTAGGCAGTAAATTAAAATCGAGTTCAGATGGCAACAGTTCCTCTGACGATGTTGGCTTGCACAGATCTGCCCAGCTAAATGTCACGAAGTTATTTTGATGCATGCACGAATTAATAAACAAATTAATTCACAAACAGCTAATTAAATAAATAAGTGAAATCAATATCTTACAACTAGCACACGATTGGCCAGCCACAGCCTGGGCCTTGGATGATTGGAGCAGCTTCAGCAAACGCAAGCAACGCAATGGCGACGATTGCCAGAAGGATGGTCGTGTAGTTCATAGTCAAACAGAACAAAAAAAAAACAAAAAAAAATGTTTCAAATTTAATCAAGCAAAAAACTGATTCTTAAATTCGCGCCTTCACACAGAAAAAATATTCGTGATATTTCACGAAATGAGACACTAATATATTAGCATGATTAGCAACACACTAATACTATTCGTAAAAGATGCAGGAAGAATTAGTGTGTATGAGAGTAAGTATTCGTAAAACGACGCCTCTTCCAGGAGGATCCCAGAAACACATGCCATTTTTGGCTGTTTTTTTATATTCTCGAACAATTTTCGATGTAAATTACCACTCTTTTTCGATATCTAATTAGCTAGCCCTGTGACACACCCTCTCCTTCATTCTCTCGCTCTTTCTCGCTCTCTCTCTCTCGCCCTCTCTCGCTCTTTCTCTCACCTTTTATCCGGCATAAACTCGCACTTAATTTCGCAGTTTTCTCAAGAAAAAAATTGTTTCTATCGATTTCTCTCTCCTCTCTCTCTTTCTCTCTCTTTCTCTCTCTCTATCTCTCTCTCACTCTCTCTCTCTCCCACCATCCTACGGATTAAGTTAGCTAATTATCTTACTTATATGAACGGAATATTTCACTGCGTTTGGCATCAGTGATAAAACAACAGTGAAATAGAATAAAATTCCAATAAAGTTCACAAAAGTCGATAATTTAGCTAACCTGTGATCCGTTGTGATGATGGGAGTCGATGCCGTTGGCTGTACCTGGAAGTAGACAGAGAGAGAGAGAAAGACATTTTGCTCCTGACCGAACCCGAACCACCACCCCCCAAGCGCGCGCATTTTCACCCACGTTAGCCACTAGGCCACACACCCCCCCCCCATGCACCCTCCGGCATGGGATAACCTAGTGATAGGGGGGGGGGTGGGTCGTTTCTGTACTATTATTTTGTCATTTAACTAAGTTACAGTACATTTACTCGACATATGTTTTGGCAGATTTCAGGTAAAATGCTGCTCGAAGGGGTTTTCAGACCTGTTAAACTCAAATATTTCGTTCTTTTCGAATCATCTCTATTCGTTAGTGCTTAATTGACATCAATTTCACTCTCTTCTTTCTCTATCTGGATCTCTTTCCGCCTCAATTTACATATCTCTCTATCTCTATCTCTATCTCTCTCTATCTCTCTCTCTCTCTCTCTCTCTCTCTCTCTCTTTCTCTGCGACCCGGGAGCTCGAACACACATTTGGTTGAAAGCTGTAGTCTGATTATACTCTAGCAGTTCATTATTGCTGTTAACAACATTCGTGGTTGAATTAGTATACTTTCACAGTTCATTCAAATTTGGCGAATGTTCAATTGACGACACTTTTAATGACAGATATAACAAACCAATGGAACGTCGGGACAATTGGGCGCCTATTGATGAATTATGACAATGAGGAACATTATCAATGAAGAGAGAGAGAGAGGAGAGAGAAAGGGACACAAGAGAGAATGCGAGCGAGAGAACAAGAATCTTCCAAGACCGACTACCTCTTCGTTTTAATTACTGCGAATTGATTTTTAATTTAATGAAAATTAAGCGAAACACAGAGAAAGAAGCAGTGAGATTGAAACAGAGAGAGAGAGATAGAGAGGGAGAGAGAGAGAGAGAAAGGGGAAAAGAGAGAGAGGAAGAAGGGGAGAGAGGAATAGAGAGAGAGAGAAAGCGAGAGGAAGAGGGGGAGAGAGGAAGAGAGGGAGGGATAAAGAGAGAGAAAGAGAGAGAGAGAGAGAGAGAGAGAGAGAGACAGGAAAGCTAATTAGAGCTTGACTACTGGTTCAAAAGAGAAGAATAATAATCAGCCTAATTGTAAGCAAAGTATTTGTAAGGGTAGGTGATGGAGAGACTGAATCATATTGAAATGCAAGACGGATCTGGCACGTTGCCGGCCGCGCAGATTACGAATTCTTACTGTACATCGAATTCGTAAAAATTTCGGCGCCGCGGCGCCCATTTCACGAATTCTTCCTCAATCTTTTGGGCGCGCGCTACAAACTACGAATATTTTTTCTGTGTGTTCTTCCTGATACAGGTGCTTTAGAGATACGCGAATAAAAAAATATTCAGGAAACATTGGATTGATTACGGTTGAGTTTTTCGCGAAAGCTCCTCTGAAGATTTAGCCGAGCCAAATGATCGCTCTCTTCATTCACTGCCGTTGGATTTGCCCATTTATACTAGATTTATAGTTTATAACACAAGATGAATTGGCCGTTTGCGCAGTGAAGACGCTCCGTTTTTCGATATTTCAAATCTGCTTTTCTCGTTTCGAATGGACGACCGTCACACTCTTTGTTTTGGGCGCCAAGCAATTCAACGAATTACCGTTGAAAATTGGCACTACTCGTCATTTGGCAATTTGAACAGCGTTTTTGCTGGTTTATAATCATGCCACGAAACGCTTTCGCTGCCAAGTGTTTTTGTAAGTTTCCTTTAAAATTAAAACTATCCTATTTCACCGCACGAATGAGAGTTCCACTTCTAAAGCCATCTTCTCACAGAAAAATATTAGAGAGTCCATTCAGAGTTCAAATTGAGACACGAAATAAAAAAAACGTTTGCCTCACTTTTGTAACGGATTTATTTTTTAAGCCAAAAATGATAGTTTAACAGTTCAGAACAGTCGCGATCTAAAATTTATAAATTATATTAATTTTGTATTGTAATGGTGTAGTGAGGAATTTTTCTTCTTATCATCTTCTTCTCCAAATTTAACAATTAAGCTTGAAAAAGAAGCCAATGACGAAACTAAAAACTGAGTTGTAAAGGCAAAATAAATGACGTAGTTGAGAGATAACATGTGACACGTAAATGTGTGAAGGTGAATGCGGTAATATAAGTATGCAAAGGAAAACAAGTTTTTCTATACTCTCGTTGATGAAATAGGATTGTTTTAATTTCAACGGAAACTTACAAAAACAATGGCAGCGAAAGCGCTTTCGTGGCATGATTATCAACCAACAAAACGGTGTTCAAATTATCAAATAACGAGTCGTCCCTATTTTCAACGGTAATTCGTTGAATTGCTTTTCGCCCTAACAAAGAGTGTGACGGTCGTCCATTCGAAACAAGAAATGTAGATTTGATATGTAAAAAAGAGCGTCTTCACTGCGCAAACGGCCACTTCATCTTGTGTTATAAGCTATAAATCTAGTATAAAAAGGCAAATCCAACGGCAGTGAATGAAGAGAGCGAGCATTTGTAAATCTTCAGGGAGCTTTCGGGAAAAACACAACCGTAATCAATCCAAAGATTCCCGAATATTTTTCTGGTCACGTATCTTTAATGCTATCGATCCTTGTCAGGAAAAAGGCGCGAACTTAAGAATGATTTTTTGCTGAATTAAATTTGAAACATTTCTTTTTTTTTCTTCTTCAGTTTGACCATGAACTATTCGGCCGTTTTTCTGTCAATCGTCGCCATTGCGTTGCTTGCGTTTGCTGAAGCTGCTCCAGTTCTCGATGTCGTACGCTGTGGGCGTTTCGGGGATATCATATGCTAGTGGTAAGATATATTTTGCTCATTTTTTATTCTATTATCATTTTTTATTTATTCATTTATTTACAATTATTCATTAATTCATTCATTCAAAAAAAATAATTACGTTACTTTTAGTTTCACAGATCTGCATATGCCAACATCATCAAAAGAACGATTGCCATTATTATACGCATTCCGACCTTCAATTTATTATGGATATTCAAGCTGAATTTGTTCCTTTTCTTTTTTTTGTGATTTTTTTATGATAAAGAAGATTAATGTTACATGCTTCTTCTGTTCAACATTGTGCCAAAAGACAAATTGTTGATATTGTTTCCCGTTACGAAAAAATTATTTCCAGCTTATTGTTAAATGGCTATTTATTTCTGAAGCACACTGCTCTGCATTAGATAAAATGCACTGAAGTAGACGAATGCTGTTACGCCCAGGAGATAGAGAAATCGGGAGATTACTCGCTTGCAAGTATTGGATTGCAGTAAGCAAGCAGTAAGTGTGATGATCACTCAGCTGTTATTGCTTTCCCGGAGTGACAGCAGAAGACTGTCAAGTAAAAGAAGGGAGAGAGAGAGGGAGAAAGAGAGAGAGAGAGAGAGAGAGAGAGAGAGAGAGTGAAAGAGACGCCTATTGTTTGACATCGCAATCAGGATGTTCGCTTATTTCTCAATTACAATAAATCTTCGCTTCATAGTTCCTCATGGCAGCTGTACTTGACGTGCGTTTTCACTATTTCATGCACCTTCACATACGTAGGCAAGGAGATGCGTTTCTTCTGAACTTTCAGAATGTCATTTTTGGTTCAAAAAATCTTTTTAAAAAGTGTGACAAATGTTTTCCGTGTCTTAAATACTAGCTAGCTACATTTCGTCTTTTTGATATATGAATTAACTCTATTACAAAGATGATATGTTGAAATTCAAATTCTTATTCGCTGTGTTATTGAGCAGTTATCATTTTAACGGAAACTCAAAAAATCCCTTGGCAGAGTTTGCGCTTTCGTCACATGATTATCAACCAGCAAAAACACAGTTGTAATTGACAAACGACGAGTCATCTCTATCTGTTGGCAGCCCAACGAAGAAGAGTGTGACCGTCGTCGCCGATTCGAAACGAGAATCATAGATTTGAGAAGGCATAAAAAAACATTCATTTTCAATGCGCCAACGGCCACTTCATCTTAGGTAATAAACTAGTATACATCGAGTATAAAAGGGAAATTCTCCTTGCAGTGTATGAAGGGAGCCAAAAGTTGTCAGCTGAATCTTCTAAGTCGAATTTAGCGGACTAATGAAGCCTCCTTATATAAAGCCGTTTTTTTTAGTTGACCATGCACTTTTCGACCGTTCTTCTGGCAATCGTCGCCATTGCGTTGCTTGCATTTGCTGAAGCTGCTCCGATCATACAAGATGGTTGCCCGCCGCATGCCATATGCTAGTGGTATGTTGTTATTTATTTATTTATTCTTTTATTTTTTTATTCGTTTATTTATTCTTTTATTTTTTATTCATTCATTTATTCATTACTTAATTTACTCATTAAAATAATTACTTTTCTTTTAGGCATCGTCAAAGGAACTATTGCCATCATTATATACATTCTCTCCTTCAATTCACTATGGACCTCCAATCATAATTTGATCCTTTTCATTGTGACTTCTTTATTTTGTTTAGACTGTTTCCTGTTACGGAAAAAAGTATTGAGAAATTCAACGTTCGTCGTCTACAATACAATTTATCATTTTCCGCAGAGTGTTGTGCTAAAAAAAATTCTATTTTGGCACAATGTTTAAGAGACGTTTTTTCACATAAAAGGAAAAAGGATCAAATTCGGATGGATCATATGTAGCAAACTGAACTCGATTTTGGGAATGACCTTAAACTAGTGAGAATAGTTGTTCCTTTGACGACGATGTCTGCGCATCTGAAAGTCACGTAATTATTGTGATGTATGAAAGAATAATTAACGAATAAGTAATGAAACAGTAAAATAAATGAGCAAATAACTTCTTACCACCCGCAAAAGATGCATCCTGAAGCCCATCTTGGTTCTTCGTCAGGGACTGGAGCAGCCTCAGCAAGCGCGAGCAACGCAATGGCGACGATTGCCAGAAGGACGACGATCGAATTGTTCATGGTCAAACTGAACGAAAAAAGGAAAAGAAAGGTTTCAAATTTAATAGACACAAAAACTTATTCTTAAATTTGCGCCTTTTTGCCTGAAAGAGAGGAGAATGCTTCAGAGATACTATCAGCAAAATTCGGATTGATTACGGTAGAATTTTGCTTTTCGTGAGAGCGCTACTGAGGATTTAGCCGACAAGTAAGCGCTCTCTTCATTCACAGCAAGGAGAAATGCCCTTTTATACCAAATGAATAGTTTATGACAGAAGACGAAGTGGGCCTTTTATGAAGCGAAACGTTCTTCTTTGTGCCTTCTCAAATCTGCATTGCTCGTTTCTCTTTGCTTGAGCACCAGGCAATTTAACGAATCACCATAGACAAATAGCGACTACTCGTGATTTGGCAATTTGAACAGCGTGACCGCCGGTTGATAGTTATGCCGCGAAAGCGCTAACCAATTCTCTTTTTTTCTGTTAGTTTCAGTTAAAGGAGGTCTTCAGCGAATAATTAACATATCGTTTTTTAAGGCATGAATCAGTTCGTCTCATCGTAAAACTTAGATACAGGAAGTTTGAACTACTTTCATCTTATTATTCCAGAATTATAATCATTTTGAATTTCACGGGTAGAGAATTAGCTACTGTAGATCTAAGCACCCTCCTATTTTGCAACGCTCGATCGCATCCAGAACACCAACTTCAGCCATTTTGAAAAAAAAGTTGTATAGCAAAACCAGAGAAACCGGAGCCCAATTCTTTGAAGCATGCATATCGGAGCACGCAACCAATATTGACCGCGCTCGTTTCAAATGGACGAACTCTGTCTTTGAGCGCCAAGCAATTCATTTATTTTTTTAACAGATTCTAAATAGTACTCCTGTTCTAGATATCCTGAAGATTAATTATGCCAATATTTAATATTTTTAAGAACGGATGCCTGTTTAAGTTTTATTTTTAATTAAATATTTTCATACTCTACGGTGCAGTGCTACGATATTCTGCAGTCCTCCTCCCCCACCTCCCTTATCTTCGAAAGGCAGTCCGATTCGGTTGTTCACCAGGTACTCGCCTGCTCCAGCGCATGGGGGCCTAGCCCACCCCCGGGGACTCGTCCACCCCACATCCAAATCCTGAGTTCAGCAGTTTCCGGTCTGCCCGTCCTCCTCTCCCCACCTTCTTAATCCCCTATATAAACTGCACTGCTTCATATCTTACCAAATATTATATGCAATGTATCGTCACATCATTTTTGATGTATGAATAAATAAATAAATAGATTACGCAGCGAAAGCGATTCTAAAACGATATCTTCGCTTCCTTCATGGAAATGATTATCACTTTAAATTATTGAGTGCATTCAAATGATATCTTAAACGTTCAGAAATATGGGGATTGAGAGATTAAATGCCTGTGCGTTTTGATCCTGATAGAAGATTAACATAATCAATATATCACGATACTTTCCCTCTTTTGGCTTATATTATATCCATAAAGTCCATGCTAGTCAGCGTTTGTTGACTTCAACCATACATTTTATCATTTACTGCTGAATGCTTAACTTCTGCACTATACAAGGATTTCACTTAGACGGTCAAGGAAAAGGAGAGAGAATGAGAGATTGAGAGAGAGACAAATATACGTCTTGTTATTCGACATCGCAATCAGGCTGTTCGTTGAGATTTCCATGACAATAAATCTTCACTTCAGAGTCGGATAATATCATTTTCAGTAAGCGCAAAAAAAATCGGTTGCAAACGTGTTACAAATGTATTTTTTCATTTATCAGTTAATACTGGCCGGCTGCATTTCATGCATACTTTGAATGGACTATATAATTTCCTTGAAGTTGACGAAAATAGGGTTTTAGAATGAAAGTTCTGGTACAAAACACTGTGAATATGTCAACTTATATGTACATACATACATATGTATTTATGTCTCCTCCATGCTATTTATTTTGCTTTTATAACCTCCGTCTGAAGAAGTGTTTTTGATGTTCGGTCCTGAATTGAAAGGTAGCACAATCAATATACGCATTGTAATACCCTCACATATCTTTTTGTTCAATGTACATAATGCCCATAAAGTCCATAGTGTTCATGCAAACTATTCTTCATCTGCTTCAGTCATTTATCGCAGATCGGTTTGCTATTGAAGTAAACATGCAAGAATCTAATTAGCATTGAAAGTTCATAATAAGTTAGTGACGGGAATGCATATAATGATGGCAACAGTTCCTTTGACGACGTTGTTTGCTCAAATAAAAGTCGCGTAATTTTTAATGTATTAACGAATAAAGTAATTAACACACAAACAAATAAACAAATAAATAAATAAACAACTTATATCTAACCACTCCGACGAGAGGTCTCGGACTGGAGCAGCTTCAGCAAAGCTGGCCCAGAATACCTCCATCACAGGCATCTCCGCCGGCTGGAGCAGCTTCAGCAAACGCAAGCAACGCAATGGCGACGATTGTCAGAAGAACTATCGAGTAGTTCATGGTGAAACTGTGCGAAAAACAGAAAAGAAAAGGTTCCAAATATAATCAAGCAAAAAATCTATTCTTAAACTCGACGCAGAGCAAGAGAGCATATGCTTTAGAGATAACAAGAAAAATTCGTATTTATTATGGTTGAGTTTCGCTTTTCGCCTAACTGAAGTTTTGCGGACCGATTATCGCTCTCCACATTTAATGCAAGGAGAACTGCCCTTTTATACCAGATTAAGTGGCCTTTTGCGCAGTGAAAATATGTTCTTATTTATGCCTTCGCAAATCTTCTTATTTCTCGTTTCGAATGGATAACGGTCACACTCTTTGTTTTGGGCGCCAAACAATTCAATGCATCGGAGAGGATTACACCGACAAATAGGGACGGCCACGTGATTTGGCATTTCCGCCAGTTGTTTTACGCCTTCTCAAGTGCAGTGGTCATTTCGATTGGAAGGCCGGCCGCCCAAGCGTTTCAACGAATCAGAGCATATTAAATCAAAACCGCGTGACACTAAATCAAGCGTTCTCTCGAGAAAGTTGCCACCCTCTTCCAACTTTCCCGTCAGAACAAATTCATCATTTTTTTATTGAATTATTCCATTAGTCCTCTTGCTGGTAATTGTCTTTGTAAAACGTGTTTAGAGTTGCGTCTCTTCATTCACCACTACTTGCATACAACGTTGGAAATGTTCTTCTTAAAATAATATTCATTTTCACAGATTGCAACAAAAACAAGAATGGCGATTCAGTTCATTGATCGGACTCGTTCCATTTGTCACACATGAATTGGCCGACTCATGGCGCTCCACTGAATCCACTAACTCGTTGGCATAAAGCGTTGATTGATTGATTGAATTAGCCGCGAACTAGAAGTATTTTTTGGATACGGTATACTCCACGTTCGATTGAAAACGCGACCGCAACGCCAAGAAACCTCGAAGTCAAGCAGTAGATTAGTTTCAATTCATGGAAATCCACGGAGCGTTCAGGTGCTCCTCAAACTCATCACACTAACTGCTTTCTTACTTCTCTCCAGTACTAAGAGCATTTGAGGGCGAGTGGGCGTAACCGGTTCGAGATTGAGGTGTTTGCTCTTATTAGCAGTCTTTTTGCGCTCTATCCTCGCCCAAAGAGCATCTTTGCGATATGTCATTGTCTCAGAAACGGTTCAAAACCGCGTGACACTTACACGATAAACGCAGCGTTCTCGAGAGAGCTGACACCTCCTCCCTCCCCTTTCGTTCAGGAGTAAAGACAGTGATAATTTGTCGACCAAATCTTCAGTTTCGCGAAGGACGAAACTCATCCGTAATCAATCCGAGTTATTCTAGTCGCGTATTTCTAAAGCACATGTCCCCCTCGCCCAATGTTGAGCAAATAGGCGCGAATTTAGGAATCAATTTTTGGTTTGATTATACTTATTTGAAATCTTTGTTTTCTTTTTTTTCTTCAGTTTGACCATGAACTACATGACCGTTCTTCTGGCAATCGTCGCCATTGCCTTGCTTGCGTTTGCTGAAGCTGCTAAAGTCCGGGCGCTGCCCTGTCCCCGCTCCTGCCCACTGGTTTTTTATCCAAATGGTTTTATTGGATGACTCTATAGTGGTGAGATCTAATTTCATTAATTCATTCATGTATCAAAATCATTACGTGACTTTTAGATGTGCAGATCTGTGCATGCCAACGTTGTCCAAGGAATCTTCAGTTCATCTGGTATAAAAGGGCATTTCTCCTTGCACTGAGTATAGACAGTGATAATTTGTCTACTAAATCTTCTGTTTCGTGAAAGATGAAACTCAACCGTAATCAATTCGAATTATTCTAGTCGCGTATCTCTAAAGCACATGCCTCCTCGCCCTATGTCGAGCAAATAGGCGCGAATTTAGGAATAAATAAATGTTTGGTTTATTATACATGCTTGAAACCTTTGTTTTATTTTCTTCTTCAGTTTGAGCATGAACTACTCGACCGTTCTTCTGGCAATCGTCGCCATTACGTTGCTTGCGTTTGCTGAAGCTGCTCCAGTCCCTGATTGGAGGTCTGATGAGCTGTGTCGAGTTGCGAATGTCTGCTAGTGGTAAGATATAATTTGCTTATTTATTTATGATTTCTTTGTTTCGTTGTTTATTTGTCTGTTATGTAATTAATTTATTCATTCATTCATTCGCGCATCAAAATAATTATGTGATATTTAGTTGAGCAGATCTGTGTCAGCAAACGTCGTCGAAGTAACTGCAGCCATTGTAATACGCATTCGCGCCTTCAATTTACAATTTACATTCCCAAACCGCACTGCAGTAAATGATAAATGGTAATGAATTCGATGAAGAGTGGTTTGCACATGAATACTATGTTGATCATGACCGAACAGGATAGTAAATTGAAAAGAACAAAAAAAAAAACGAGAAGTGTGATCGCATATTTCAGTAAAAATGATGAATTGGTCTTGAAGGAAAGGGGGGGGGGGTTAGCTCTTTCGAGAACGTTTCGTTTAACTTGTAATGAGATATCGCACAGATTCTCTTTGTAGTAGGATAGAGCGCAAAAAAAGTCTCCGTTGGTTAGAGCTATCACCTCGATCTCGAAACGGCAACGCCCAGGAGAGTGACAAGGGGAGAGAATGAGATTACTCGCTCTCAAATGCGTTTACTGCTGGAGAGCAGCAAGTGTGATGATATCCATTTTCGGTGCTTTAAAGGTGCGAGTGCAGAAGATGGCCAACGAAAAGGAGAGAGGAAAGGGACGCTTGTTGTTCGACTTCGCAATCGGGCTGTTCGCTGAATTATCTGACAATAAATATCTCTGGATTTGAAGTGCGATTTCCTTTTTGATATACTTTACATACATGAGGGGAGGTTCGTTTTCTTCTGAACTTAAAGATTTCATTCAACCAAAAAACTGTTACAAAAGTGCGACAAATGTTTCTCAATGACAGGCTATATTTCAAGAAGAATGCATGTTTCATGTATATTTTTTTTATGTGAATGGACTGTATAATTTAAAGTCACTATCATTTCCTTGAAGAGAAGGAAAATCCAAAGGCGTGCTATCAATGGCGCCGCTCTCTGCGCTGCTCGCCATCAAGTTCTGCGCCGGATTTCTCTCCGATAGGCTGCGTGTGGCGGAGGTGGGTGAATGATTGAGAGAGAGAGAGAAAGATAGGAACAGAAGTAATGAGTGAAGGGAAAAGAAAGTTGGTGAGTTAAAGTTGGGAGGACAGAGAGAAAGTCACAGAAGAAAGAGTATAAAGAGGAGTTATTCAGCAAGTTAAGAGAGTATTGGAAAAAGAAGTAAGATTTTTCTTCCTGTTTCTCTTTCTCTCTCACACACACTCTCTATCTTTTTCTCTCTCTCACGCACAATTTCTTTGTTTCCTTCTCTTTTTCACTTTCTCTTTTTCAATGTCTCTCTCTCATTGCCCAGCTGCTCAAACTGCGCGTCTTCAACTCGATCGCGATGTACGGCATCTCTGCCTGCTACATCGCTCGTTTTCTCATTCCGCAGCAGCACAACTTTGTCGATCTTCTTCTCATGGGTACACACAAGTAGCAATCGCAGGGTTACGATGGAACATTGCAAAGAATATGTCTTAAAGGAAGGCTTCAACAAAAACTCCTACCACGATTACCCTGACTTGTCCGATGCATCCTAATTTCACTTCTGCTTTTTGGCGAAACAATTGTATCTGGTCACAAGTTTTGGTGGTCTGAAGGGGGGGGGAGCTAGGATGGCTGCGAGTGTCGACCTCTTTTTTCTGCCCTGTGGTCGTTGGTGACGAGCCAAAGTGGACAGAAGCAGCTTTTGCTTTTCAGCAACCTCCGTGTCCATCTTTGATTCGTCGCTCCATTTTCTTGCTTGTTCTGGTCAAGTGACCACTTCAGAAGTTCGAAACAAACCATAAAAGCTAAGCATCGAAAAACATGAGTTTACCCCACCTTAACCCATGTTCTGGAATACGGCAATCGAATAAAAGTGTTCA
The DNA here is from genome assembly GCA_945643635.1 of Allodiplogaster sudhausi. Classification (NCBI taxonomy): domain Eukaryota; kingdom Metazoa; phylum Nematoda; class Chromadorea; order Rhabditida; family Diplogasteridae; genus Allodiplogaster; species Allodiplogaster sudhausi. The sequence goes on from CALZFC010000144.1 coordinate 75,682, forward strand.
GTCCTTCCGATCTGTTTGGCTTCCACGCCGCTGGCTATCCGAAGGGAATTGTGATGGTTTCGAAGCAACACAGCTCCTTTGTCATGTCAGTCGCACAGGTTAGGAGGAGGAGGGAAAGAAAGAGAGTGAAAGAGAAACAGAGAGAGAGAGAGAGAGAGAGAGAAAGAGAGCTATTGTTGGCAGAGCATTCCAGGGGGTCACTATTCGAGAAACAAAGCAGTTTTTGTGGACATCAGAGTTAAAAACCGGGAGAGCGAGAAGGTGAGGACGTTCAGAAGAGCGAGTGGAATATGGATTTGGCGGGAAAGAGAAGAAAGTGGAGGGAGAGATTGGAGTTCTATCCTTTAGAATTTTAAAGACGACAATGAGATCTGCTTGTTGCCTCCTCGATGAAAGGGTCGGCAGGCCGAAGAGGGTGAGACGCTGCGCGTAGCTTAGCTCTTGCCCGATACGCCGGCACACGCTTCTCGTGAAGTCTCTCTGAACATTCTCAATTGAGTTACATAGTCTGATCAATTTTGGATTCCAAACTGTGGAACAATATTCAAGGATTGGCCTAACATACGTAACAAAAAGGCGTTTATAAAGTGAAACGTTTTTTGATTTAAAAGATCTCAGTATATATCCACTTGTGGTGGACGCGCGTGCGCAAACTGTTTTTATATGGTGTTCGAAATCGAGTTTGTCAGAATAAGATACGTCTAAATCGCGGACAATTTCGGACTCTGGTAGAATACTCCCGCCTAGGTTGAAGAGGACTGGAGGGTGATGATTACCCAAACGGACAATCACAGTTTTTGAAGCAGAAATAGTCAAGCTATTGGCAGCGGCCCAGACATGAAGCAAATCAAGTGCTGTTTGAAGCAAAGTGGGATTGCTAATAGTTGATAGCTTAACATCGTCAGCATACATGCTTATGGAACAACCTGCTGGGATGATATCTGGAAGATCGTTAATAAAAAGAAGAAAGAGTAATGGACCGAGAAATCCTTGTGGGACACCAGATGGGGTGGGATATGGTACTGAGTCAGAGTCTGAAACACGTACGAATTGGGTTCTATCTCTGAGGAAAGCAGAGAGAAACTTTAAGAGACAACCTGAGAGCCCATAACTCTGTAGTTTTATCATAAGAAGAGGAATAGAAATTGAGTCGAAGGCCTTAGAAAAGTCTATTAAACATAATGTTTCCGATCTAATGCCTTGTGGTATTCGGTGACAGACTGAAGAAGTGAGAGCTCGCAGGAATGGCGGGGTCGGAATCCGAATTGGGCTGGACTAAGAAGTTTATGTTCGTTTAGGTACTCCAGTATGCGTGTGCAGATTATGCGTTCCATAACTTTTGCCGTTGAGGAGATAAGACTGATTGGTCGGTAGCTAGCGGGATCCGACTTAGCACCTTTTCGCTTATAAACGGGACGCACTATAGCTGTAAGCCAATGATTGGGGCATTTTCCATGGAGAAGGAACTGGTTGAACAAAATTGAAAGAGGGAGACAAGAGACAGAAGCGGTTTCTTTCAAGAATGCATATGGAATAGTGTCTGGCGAGGTACTGTTCCTAAATGGAAGACGGCGAAGTGCACGGAAGACGATGGATGGATGAATATCAACAAAGTCTATGATAGAGGAGGTCCGTTTAGAGAAGAGGAATGGGAGATTGGTTGACTATAGGCAGAAGCAAAATATTCAGCGAATATTCTGGCCTTATCTTTGTTTTCGTTAATGTATTGTCCTTTATATACTAACGAAGGGATAGACGGCATATCTTTAATGTGCTCGCTGGCGAAACGGAAGAGTTTAGCGGGGCTGTTGCTGGAGATTATCGCCTTTTCTAAATTTCGCCTGTGGCAGTCAAGAGCTCTACGCAATTTAGAGTTGGCTCTGCGGAAAGGGAGATAGCCGATAACATGAATGCGCTTGTAGAGGGAGGCTGCTTTTCTACTCAAAAATGAAATCCGAGGAGGAAAGGAGAGGGCTCGCGCCTTTTGTCTTTTGAAAGGGACATGGAGATGAATCAATCGGAGGCATTCAGTAATAAAGGTGTTGCAAAGCAAATCAGGGTCTACTTGGTTGCCAAGTGAAGATACCCAATTAATGGAGGCGAGGGAAGAAGATATAGCATCAAATTTTGCCTTTCGAAACTGGGGTACGTATCGAGAGGAAAGTGGAAGCAGTCGCAAACGAAAAGGAAATAAGGGAATGATCACAGGAAGGGGGTGGTGGATGCACCGTACACTCTTTGACAAAGTCGGGTTTCGTATGAAAGACAAGATCAAGAATGTTGGAGTTTCTAGTCGGCTGTTCTACGCATTGGAGTAAGCTATTTGATGTATAAAATCGGCAGAGAAGATGCGCTTGGTGGTTAGAAGAAATGTGCGCAGGAATGCGAGCATCGGGCCATCCAATCTCTGGTAGGTTAAAATCTCCAACAACAAAATGGACTTGGTCACTATCATCTTGAATTTGGGAGGAAAGATGCTGAAGACAAGCAGAGAAATGTTCAGGGCTGCAGCGCGGGCTACGATAAAGACAATGGCAAACAAGCTTCAGTCTGCTATTAATATGGATCATAACAGAAACCGTCTGGCAGAAAATAGAGAATCTAAGAGAAGAGAGGAGAACGCAAGGAAAGTTATTCGGGACAAGAATGCATACACCGCCACCGCGTGTGTCGCATATTCTGCGCGAAAGACTTGATAAATCTGCGCGAAAGACTTGATAACAGTGGCGAAAAGAGAGCATAGCATCATTAACAGTTTCAGGCCGAGCCCAGGTCTCCGTGAGGCAAAGAATAGACGGTTTATAATGTGCAAGAATGGATTCGATAATATTTAATTTTTGGGAAACTGAGCGTATATTTAAAAGCAAAGCAATTCAACTTTTCATTTTAGATTTGGCTGGGGCAAAAGTATGTGACTTGATAGAAACATGTTGGGGAGAGACCTAGGCCCTGCTTATAGAGGGCGCTTGAGATGGAACTGACGACCCCCCGGGCGGGGGGGGTGTTGCCCTTGATGGTCTTCGACGGTGGCAGATTCTGCGGCGAGACGATGGAGGCCAGGGCAGTCGTTGTCTGGCGCTTGAGACTTCGGCGAGTGGATCCGCGGGCGGCGCTCGCGACGCTGTTGGCTCGCCGAATGCCTCGGCCTCTGCCACCTCCACGAGACATCGCTCGACCTCGGCTTCCATCGACCTGGAAAGAGGCGGGGGCAGAATTCTGTGATTGAGATGGATTGAGACGATATGGGAGTTCCCTCGGATTTTTAAGTTCAAAAATTTCAGGACCGTTTCGATTGTCGAATCTCAGCTGGCCGGCCGCCTGGTTCCTCCGTCCGCAGTCGCGGCGGAGCTCGGAGTCGTACTTCAGCTGGTACGGCATGTAGTCGGGCCGGCAGTACGAGTGCACGTTCTACGTGAGCTGCGAGACACAGCGCGTGGAACGTGTGTGGCGAAGGAAGAGGTCACGGAGGTCTGCCTCTTTCAAATCGATCTTCATGATAAGAGGCCTCGTACTGGCCCGGTTGGGGTTGGCCCCGCCATGCCTAAACACGCTAACTAGGTCAGAGTTCAATTTGCCCTCTCCGTCTAGCAGAGAGAGCAGGCGGGGAGCAGTGGAACAGCTGATAATCGATTCGATCAGCCTGACATCCCTCTCCATAGTCTCTTGCTGACTCTGCCCCTCTTCATACCCGACGATAACTGCACGCTTGGCCTTCTCTTTGACTTCTGAGAGGCCAGAGAGCGGGTTACCGCTGAAGCAATGTCTGCGAAGGAGGGGAAAGAAGGCGGGCCGCCAGATGAGACCGCGTGGGCATATGAATTGACGGGGGAGGTGTTGGAAGTAAGCAAAGAGTTAACGGTTGAAAGAAGTAGATTCACCTGATTACAGAGTTCCTGATGTTGCTGTTGTTGCGTAATAAATGCAATGCTGATTGCAGAGCGGAAGATGAGTTGGACTGGAAAGCTTCTCTTCGTGACGCTTCTCTTTGCCGTCTTGATTGCGAACGTCTTCTCCATATGCACGAGGACGCCCGATGGCTTCCAAATCTGTAAAGACAAAAATGGCAATGTTCTCATGCCGTTAGTGCTTCTATTGTTGTTGGTCTTTTTCTTAAAATTACATTGATATTATTGAAGAATTTAACAATAGAAAATTAATCGCCAAATAGATGCAAACGATGTGGTTCGTGGAGAACAAAAAGACATAGTAATGTATACCATGTTTTTTTTTCAGAACTCCTCGATGAATATGCACTCTTCGGGAGTTCTAGTAGAACTCCACTCGTCGCGTACAAAGACACTTTGCGTAATTGTCAATTATTGTTGAACGTGGACGTACATTTATAAATGGGAAACAATGGGTGTTCTGGTAATGAAGAGAGCCTCTCTGTATGCCTCCAGTATGGCCTGCCCCAGATCCAGATGTTGGATTTTGAGTATGAAAACATAGTCAGGCATGGAACAGGGCCCCAGTAGCAAGATTAGATGGGCACTTAAACTTTTCCCTTACTTTTGTATGCCCAGGCAAAAAAAATTTATTTCAAAATTGACCTTCTAATTTTCTTCATAGTGCGCATAGGTACTCCTGATTAAATTTTGGATAGCGAAATCAAAAATTTTTACCCCGGGGCAGGCCCCCATGGAGGGCTGCTTGATCCTTACAGAGAGGCTCTCGAGGAAAAAAAATGAAACAAATTAGCGTATCTGGGAGGGACTGGATTTTGTTATATCAATACCCGAACATATTCGAATAAATTTTGGTTTGATTATCGCTTTTTGCCAAAGCGCTACTGAAGATTTAGCCGGACCAAGTTATCGTGCTCTCTTCATTCACTGCAAGGAGAAAGGCGTACCCAATGAACAGTTTATGACACAAGACGAAGTGGTCTTTTTTTGCGCCGAAAACGTTCTTCTTTATGACTTCTCATATCTACGCTGCTCGTTTCTCTTTGCACGGGCACCAGGAAATTCAACGAATGACATACCTTTGACAAGTAATGACAACACGTGATTTGGCGATTTGAAAAGCGTGACCGCCACTTGATTGTTATGCCCGCGAAAGCGCTAACTCTGCCAATTATCTTTTTTTTGTTAGTTTTCCTTAAAATAAAAACTGGATTATTCCACAGCAAATGAGAGGAAGGCGATGGCAACGATTGCCTGAAGAAATGTCGAATAGTTCACGGGAGACTGAGCAGAAAAGAAAAGAAAATTTCAAATTTAATCGAGCCAAAAACTCATTCTTAAATTCGCGAATTTTTGCTGATGCAAGGGGCGAGATAGCATAGAGAGGCGCTACTTTAGAGAGGCGTGACAAAAATAATTTTAAAAAAAATTGGAATGACTACGATGCGGTTTCGTTTTCACGAAAGCGCTACTGAGATTTAGCACAGAAGTTCTTCATTCAATCACTGCAAGGAGCCAAATGAATAGTTAATGACACAAGATGAAGTAGCCTTTTACGCACCGCGAAAACTTTCTTCTTTGTGCCTTCTTTTTGTCAAATTTACTTATTTCTCGTTTCAAGTAGATGGCGGTCACACTCTCTTTGCGTGGGCAGCAAGCAATTCAACGAATACGGGCGCTCCCAGTGACTCGTGATTCCTCAGAGGATGTGCTAGCTTGACTTGCATTGCATCCATCCAACGTTTATGACACATTCTCAGAGTGCTTATGAACTTGACGCTGCTCAATCTGACTACATTTGTATGCACATATCTCTCCTCCATGTCATTATTCTGAATTATAACCCTTTTTTTCCGGCTGAAGAAGTGCTGAATTGAAAGTGTAAGCATAAGCAACATATGCACTGTTAAGTAGCCTCTTACGCGCACGGAAAATGTTCTTCTTTATGCCTTCATTATGTCAAGTTTACTTCGACTGGACGGCGGTCACACTCTTTGCGTGGGCACCAAGCAATTCAACGAATACGCGCATTCCAGTGACTCGTGAATTGGCGATTTTCAATTTCCGTTTCAAGGAGGGGGAACTATTAGATGGGAGGGGGGGTTCTAATAGAGGGAGGGGCACTAATGGAGAAAATGCGGTAACAGTTATGTATTTCCTTTCTTCACTTTCCGCAAGTATTGTCGATCGTTTATTACAATATTGAATACTTATTACACGCCAATTTAACTAATCGCCAAATAAAGGCTAACGATATTATGGTTCAAGGAGAGTAGATTGATTGTATAATTTTATTTTTTTAGAAATCCCTCGTGAACGCGTACAATTCGGCGACTTCTAGCAGTCCATTCGTCGCACCAAGACATATTCTGTGTTACTGTCAATAATTGTTGAACGTATGTACATTAGTAAATGGGAAGTAGTAGTTATTCTTCTAATGAAAAAAAAGCCAAATGTGGAATCATTTAAAAAGAATCATACTGAAAGCAATTTTACAAAGGTTCTATGTATTCGTGATCATGAAAATTGATCGTGAATATATCAAGAAGAGGTGACCTAGATACATATGTATGAATATTAAGATATTAGGGACACGCTGTAATACATTTTTGTTTGCAATAACAACAAACGATATTGTATTATAGAAACAAATGTATGTAGTACAAATACTTGTTGATATTCACTATTGACATCACAATCAGGCCATTTGTTGAGATTTCTCTGACAATAAAAATTTACTTCCAAGTTCACGCTGGACTTGAAGTGCGATTTCATTTCACCTTCTGAACAACTTCACGCACCATTGCTATCGTGGGCTCTTCCGAACTTTTATGATATCATGTTCGGTAAGTCTAAAACAACCTGTTGCAAAAGTATGGCAAATGCTTGCTTCAAGTCTCATTGAATATTGGCTATCTGGCTACATTTCATGACTTTGAAATCTGCATGGACTTGTAATACTCATTTCCGAAAAGGGAAAGAAAGTGGTTTTCAGAATTAGAGATGTCATTCGCTGCGAATTAGGCGAATCTTCATTTTAACTGAAAAAAAATAATTGTCATAGTTACGCCGGATCGACATCGCTTCGTCACACACCAACTTCGTGTACCCGTAAGCTTCACTCTTTTCATCGCACGCTCTACGCTCTTCTTCCACGCTCTTCAACTTGGCTCTTCTTTTGGGCCCGAGAGGCGAAAAGCACGGCAGTTGCTATGAAAAACCAAATGCTACAGATCCTTATTTGTTCCCAAATGATTCTATTGCCTTTTCAGTAGCAAACATATTTCTTTTGCCTTTTTTTCGGCCCGGAGTGTAAGATAAGTTGGATGATTAGATTTCTAGAAGATTTTTTAGCAGAAACCGTTCTATCATAGCAATAAAACGTGGGAAAGATTGCTCCCTTTAATTTCACACGGCGCCAATGTCGAATAGTGGCCCATGTACGGCGTGGGAATATGACACGTTTAAATAGACCGCGCCGTATAGACTCGACATCTTTCTGTTGTGCGAGCTATCAGCTGTGCATAGAGTGATCCAAGATAAAGACTAATTAAAAGTCACAATCTTGTGAACAAACTCCCTCGTCCCTTTGTCAGCAGAGAGGCGCGAATTTAAGAATGAGTTTTTCGATCGATTAAAACTGTAACCTTTCTTTTCTTTTTTTTGCTCAGTTTCACCATGACCTATACGACCGTTCTTCTGGCAATGGTCGCAATTGCGTTGCTTGCGTTTGCTGAAGCTACTCACTCACGCGGAGATTTTCTCTGTGATTCGTGTGACAAGTGGTAAGAAAGTATTTGCTCATTTATTTATTTGTTTATTGCTTTCTTTGTTCACCATTTAGCCACAAATACATTAACGCATCAAAATAATTACATGATTTTTAGATGCTTCGCAATCTGTAAATGCCAACGTCATCAAAGGAACTGTTGCCATTATTATGCTCTCAATTTATTATGGACATTCAATCCGACAATGAAAATAAATGTTGACTGAAAGCGAGAAACATTCCGGAAGACACTGGATTTAGGAATTTTGAATAATTCTGCAAACATAGAAGCTATTTCACAAGCCGGCTAAGCCATAAGGAAAAAAAGCAGATACTATGCCTTGTAAATATTTTCGAGTTAACTTTGATTATTTTGACGCGCGGTTTTAATCCAAGGAAAGAAAGTGGAGATTATTCAAGAATAAGTTTAGGTACTAGGAAAACGAAGATTTACGAATTTCATAAAAGAGTGAAAGAGAGAGAGAGAAGCAAAAAGAGAACATCGAGAGCAAAGAAGAAGAGCAAGAATGCCGTTCAATGATCTGGGTGGGATCTCAAGGTGCTTCTCCTTCTCGTCGGCGGATTCAACTGCAGTCGCCGAGATTTGCTATATTAGAATATTACCTTTTTTTGTTAGTTTTCCTTAAAATAAAAACTGGATTATTCCACAGCAAATGAGAGGAAGGCGATGGCAACGATTGCCTGAAGAAATGTCGAATAGTTCACGGGAGACTGAGCAGAAAAGAAAAGAAAATTTCAAATTTAATCAAGCCAAAAACTCATTCTTAAATTCGCGAATTTTTGCTGATGCAGGGGGCTAGATAGCATAGAGAGGCGTTACTTTAGAGAGGCGTGACAAAAATAATTTTAAAAAATGGAATGACTACGGTTGGGTTTCGTTTTTCACGAAGCGCTACTGAGATTTAGCAGAGAAGTTCCTCATTCAATCACTGCAAGGAGCCAAATGATGATATAAAAAGTGTTAATTCTGATATTTTAGATCGAGAACTCTTTTGTTTTGGATAATTCTCTCCTCTATTTATTATTGTCATCAATGTTGTGGAAGCCAAATTTCCTGTGAGTTTGATCCTAAATTAAAAGTTAGCTTTATTATATATCATTATACTTTCCCTTTTTGGCTCATAATATCCATAACGTCCATGCAAGTCAACGTTCGTCGTCTTCAATACAATTTATCATTTTCCGCAGAGTGTCGTGCTAAAAAATTTGCCATTTTGGCACAATGTTCAAGAGACGAAAATTCAACATTCTACATACATCTTTTTTCACATAAAAAGAAAAAGGATCAAATTCGGATGAATCATTGTTTCAATCTGAAGGCGATTTTGGGAATAACTCTAAACTTGTGACAATAGTTCTTGCTTTTACGACGTTGTCATACACAGATCTGCCCATCTGAAAGTCACATAATTATTGTGATGTATGAAAGAAGAATTAAAGAATAAGTAATGACCAAACAGTAAAATAAATAAGCAAATAACTTCTTACCACCCGCAAAAGATACATCCTGAAGCCCATCTTGGTTCTTCGTCAGGGACTGGAGCAGCCTCAGCAAGCGCAAGCAACGCAATGGCGACGATTGCCAGAAGGACGACGGTCGAATAGTTCATGGTCGCCATTGCGTTGCTTGCGTTTGCTGAAGCTACTCACTCACGCGGAGATTTTCTCTGTGATTCGTGTGACAAGTGGTAAGAAAGTATTTGCTCATTTATTTATATGTTTATTGCTTTCTTTGTTCACCATTTAGCCACAAATTCATTAACGCATCAAAATAATTACATGATTTTTAGATGCTTCGCAATCTGTGAATGCCAACGTCATCAAAGGAACTGTTGCCATTATTATGCTCTCAATTTACTATGGACATTCAATCCGACAATGAAAATAAATGTTGACTAGAAGCGAGAAACATTCCGGAAGACACTGGATTTAGGAATTTTGAATAATTCTGCAAACATAGAAGCTATTTCACAAGCCGGCTAAGCCATAAGGAAAAAAAGCAGATACTATGCCTTGTAAATATTTTCGAGTTAACTTTGATTATTTTGACGCGCGGTTTTAATCCAAGGAAAGAAAGTGGAGATTATTCAAGAATAAGTTTAGGTACTAGGAAAACGAAGATTTACGAATTTCATAAAAGAGTGAAAGAGAGAGAGAGAAGCAAAAAGAGAACATCGAGAGCAAAGAAGAAGAGCAAGAATGCCGTTCAATGATCTGGGTGGGATCTCAAGGTGCTTCTCCTTCTCGTCGGCGGATTCAACTGCAGTCGCCGAGATTTGCTATATTAGAATATATCTGCCTACGTGAGTCTCACCCTTTCCATAATGTTTAAAAGTCTATATTCCTCGTGTTCATCCCGCCCGGGGCGGTCACCCCTGCTACCTTCCGGGGATGACTCAAATGGAAGTAGCTTGGTACGAAGAGTGCTGCCGCTGGAGGATGAGTTGGCTGCCCAGGGAAGATCGCCAAATTGGACGCCGTTACTGGTGACCACCGGCAGACCCAGCCTTGATTCAGGCAAACTTTCTACCTTTTGTACCCTCGTGCTCACTTCATTGCGTAACGATCGCTCCTTCGTAAGCGGTTTCGTCTACTATCTTTCTCTCCGAATAAACCTTTCTCCGCCTCTCTCCTGTTCCACCCACTATCTCTCTACCACTCACATCCCGCAACGATGTTGATGTTCGGCCAATGACATCCCGTGCTCATCCCACAATCGGCCTGAAACAACAATAAATTGTTTTGTTAAAGTGTTGTGACATGTGCCTAAATGATGACATACGTACATTCTTGATTCCAAGCTGCCATGTATCGGTTCCATGATAGTTTTCTGACAACAAAACTCCACTTCAAAGTTCATCACGGCAGTAGGACTTGAGTTCATCATGCACCTTTGCATACATTCCCTTCTGAACGTTTATAATATCATTTTCAGCAGGCGTAAAAAAAATCTCTTACAAAAGTGTGACACTTGTAGGCAATATTTGATGCACACTTTTTTTAAAAATGAATGGACTCTACAAATAAAGGAAATACTCATTTCCGTGAAGGTAACGAAGATTAAGAATTGGATTGGTTTTAAAAATTGGTGCTCTCATTCGCTATATAGCAATAGGTGAGGTATCAATTTTAACGGAAATTCACAAAAAATACTTTGCAGAATTTGTGCATTGGTGGCATGATTATCAACTGGCGGTCACGCTCTGCAAATTGCCAATCACGAGTCGTCCCTATGTGTCGATTTAACTCTCAGATGTGTTTAATTGCTTGGTGCTCAAAGAAAAAGTGTGACGATGTCCATTCGAAACGAGAAATGAAGATTTGAGAAGGCATAAAAAAAAAGAAAGAAGGTTTACACTGCGCAAAATGCCACTTATTTTTTTTTGTATAAAGCAAAGTGGCAAAATCTAATGCATTATGGTTTCGGGAAAAAAAGTAATCCTTTGAATGTTAGACTACTGGAGTAAACAAAATAAGGATCAAATTCAGAATGATAGGGTCATCCATTTGGACGTCCGCAGTCGCCAACAAATGTCGGACAGGGTAGACCAGCCTCAGCAAACGCAAGCAACGCAATGGTGACGATTGCCAGAAGAATGGTCGATTAGCATATGGCCAAACTGATGGTGAGCAAAATAGAACAGAAATATTTCAAATTTAATCAAGCCAAAAATTCATTATTAATTTCGCGCCTTTTTGCCTTACACAGGGCCGAGAGAGCATGTGCTTAGAGATAACAGGGAAAATGCGGATTGGTTATGGTTCACTTCGGTATTTCGCGAAACTAAAGATTTAGCCGACAAATGATCGCTCTCTTCATTCACTGCAGGGAGAACTGCCCTTTTATGCCAGATGAATTGGCATTTTGCGCAGTGAGAACCTTAATTTTTTTATGCCTTCTCAAATCGACTTATTTTCGTTTCGTATGGACGACCGTCACACTTTTCCATTGAGCACCAAGCAATTCATCTCATCGGCGGATTAAATTGGCAAATATTGGCGACTCGTGATTGGCAATTTGAACAGCGTGACGATAATCATGCCACAAAAGCGCTAAATCTGCCAAGTATTTTTTCCTGTAATTACTCGGCCGAGGTGATAGGGAGAGGTGTTCGCGATACGGCAAATAAACACGAAGCCAACGCGATAGAAACAACGAGACTGAGAGTCTAGAGAACAAACACAAGAGCGAAAGAGAAAGAGAATGTGAGAGCAGAAAGCTGGATAATAAACCGTTAGGGAGGGAAACGCCTAATCAAGCACTTAGGCGAGGGGAGTAGTCGGGCCACTACAAAACAAAGAGTGTGACCGCCATGCATTCGAAATGAAAAATAAGTAAATTTGGCATAAAGAAAGTATAAAGAAGAAGGTTTTCACAGATCAAAAGGCCACTTCATCTGATATAAAAGGGCATTTCTAATTGCAGTGAATGAAGAGAGCGATCATTTGTCAGCGAAATCTCCAGTTGTGCTTTTACCGGAAAATGAAAATAAATCCGAATTTTTTGATATCACTATAGCACAGGCTCTCTCGCCCCTTTGTCAGACAAACAGGCGCGAATTTAAGAATTAGTTTTTGGCTCGATTAAATTTAAACCTTTCTTTTTCTTGTTTGCTCAGTTTGACCATGAACTACACGACCTTATGGCAATTGTCGCAATTGCGTTGTTTGCGCTTGCTGAAGCTAGGCCACTCCCAGGCCGAGAAATGAATCTCTGTCGTTGGGGGGTTACCGTCTGCGGATGGTAAGATATCATTTGATTATTTATTTATTTATTTATTGGTTTGTTAGTTAATTTATTTACTCATTAACTTACTAATTAATTTATTCACGCAAACAAATAATTGCATAAGTTTTAGATGCGCAGATCTATACATCCATTCAACATCGTCAAAGGAACTGTTGCCATAATTATACAATTCCCCGTCCTCAATTTACTATGGACATTCTATCCGAATTAGGTTCCTACTTGTCTACTTTAGTAACAAACGAATCTGCGGTAAAGGATAAATGGTTTTTGAAGTCGATGAACAGTGGTTTGCATGGACACTAATTGTAAGGGCATCATGAACCAAAAATGTTATGCGACAGTATAATAGAGGAGAGATATATGATAAACATATAAATATGTATGAAAGGTGAATGTATTACAAAAACATTCAAAGGATTACTTTTTTTCCCGAAACCATAATGCATTAGATTTTGCCACTTTGCTTTATACAAAAAAAATTAAGTGGCATTTTGCGCAGTGTAAACCTTCTTTCTTTTTTTTTATGCCTTCTCAAATCTTCATTTCTCGTTTCGAATGGACATCGTCACACTCTTTCTTTGAGCACCAAGCAATTAAACACATCTGAGAGTTAAATCGACACATAGGGACGACTCGTGATTGGCAATTTGCAGAGCGTGACCGCCAGTTGATAATCATGCCACCAATGCACAAATTCTGCAAAGTATTTTTTGTGAATTTCCGTTAAAATTGATACCTCACCTATTGCTATATAGCGAATGAGAGCACCAATTTTTAAAACCAATCCAATTCTTAATCTTCGTTACCTTCACGGAAATGAGTATTTCCTTTATTTGTAGAGTCCATTCATTTTTAAAAAAAGTGTGCATCAAATATTGCCTACAAGTGTCACACTTTTGTAAGAGATTTTTTTTACGCCTGCTGAAAATGATATTATAAACGTTCAGAAGGGAATGTATGCAAAGGTGCATGATGAACTCAAGTCCTACTGCCGTGATGAACTTTGAAGTGGAGTTTTGTTGTCAGAAAACTATCATGGAACCGATACATGGCAGCTTGGAATCAAGAATGTACGTATGTCATCATTTAGGCACATGTCACAACACTTTAACAAAACAATTTATTGTTGTTTCAGGCCGATTGTGGGATGAGCACGGGATGTCATTGGCCGAACATCAACATCGTTGCGGGATGTGAGTGGTAGAGAGATAGTGGTCAGGGAAGATGGTCTAGTAAAGCGAATGGATTAACGACCGGGCCTTCGTCGATGGACTTCTTCGTAGGGGATCCAGTAGGTGCAGATGTAGGCCCACCGATTCCGTTCCATTTGGTCGATCTTGTTTGCCTAATCCATCTTCCTCTTGAATGCCATCTTGAGCCTATCCTTGTGCATAATCCGATCTTAAAGTGGCACACCAAGCATCACACGCTCCATCCTTCTTTGCGCTCTTTCTTACCTCTAGCGCCCACTTCTATCGATGGTCCAACACCCTTATCCGCACAAATTCACTGGTGTATCTTAGGTTTCAAAGACTTTTCGACAAATCTTAAAGCCGACCGAAACATATGAGTTGTACATATGTCAGACATTCTGTAACAGCGAGCCAACCCCTTCTGAATGCGCCGAGTTAAGAGAACCTCTCTGAAGGGTCAGGGAGTCGCCCTTTAGACACTGTCTTCGCCTTGCCCTCGCATTTCAGACTCGGCCCTCGTTAATAGTGTCCATGCAAACCATTGTTCATCTACTTCAATATCATTTATCATTTACTGCCGAATAGTTGTCTACCGGAGAAAACAATAAAGAAGCTAATTCGGATTGAATGTCCATACTAAATTGAGAGCAGAATGGGATAATAATGACAACAGTGCCCTTGACGATGTTGGCATGCGCAGATCTTCGCACCTAAAAGTCACGTAACTATTTTGATGTGTTAATGAATTAATCAATAAATTGTTCAACAAACAAACCAATAAAGAAATAAATAAATGATCAAATACTATCTTACCACTTTCCACACATGATACCACAATCTCCGCTCCAATCTCCGCGGTATGGAGCAGCTTCAGCAAGCGCAAGCAACGCAATGGCGACGATTGCCCGAAGAACGGTCGTGTAATTCATAGTGAAACTGAGCAAAAAAAATAAAAGAAAGGTTTCAAATATAATCGAGCCGCAAAAATCAATCTTAAATTCGCGCCTTCTTGTCTGACAGTCGCAAGAGAAATACGCGACTAGAATAGTCAGGAAAGTTCAAATTTTAGGATTACGGATGAGTTTCGCGTTTCGCAAAAGCGTTACTAAAGATTGGGTCTACATTCACTGCAAGGAGAAATGCCCTTTTATATCAAATGCATAGTTTATTATACCTGAAGAAGTCGCCGGTGAAAACGTTCTTCTTTGTGCCTTTTTTTATGCCAAATCTACCTATTTCTCGTTTCGAATGGATGACGGTTACACTCTTTGTTTGGGCGCCAAGCAATTCAACGAATCGGAGTACTAAGTTGGCCAATATGAAAGACACGCCATTTGGCAATAATAGCAAGTATTGCTTCTTCTCATTCACAACAGTCAACTTACAATGTTGTCTTCAACCGTTCCACCACTGTATTCTTATTCTTTACCTTCTCCAGCTGGCCTTTCGTCGAGAAAAGTAGCAGTGTGACCGAGCCGGGTAAGCACACACCCTGCAATGGTGGTTTTCCGGCTCCTGAATCCCAGGTGACGACTACTGCATGTATTCAACTTCCGCCGGCAAAACAAGTCCGAATTTGTAATGCGCGCTTCAATGTCGCTAATAGAGAGCCGACAAATCAGTGCCATGACAATTAATTGGAATCTTATCCTCAATGCACCTTCCGCGCGTGATATGCAGATGGATTTCCAAGCACGCTCGAGACGGATCCTGAAGCAGCATCCTGAAGAATGGACTCTGCGTTTTTTAGGATAAAAATGCAGTATATAATTTAAATTTCTCTTACTGCAGTCTGAAGGGCCAGCCTGTCTCTCCAGGCACGGGTGTGCGTTTGAGTGGAACAGGAGAGAGGCGGAGAAAGGTTTATTCGGAGAGAAAGATAGTAGACGAAACCGCTTACGAAGGAGCGATCGTTACGCAATGAAGTGAGCACGAGGGTACAAAAGGTAGAAAGTTTGCCTGAATCAAGGCTGGGTCTGCCGGTGGTCACCAGTAACGGCGTCCAATTTGGCGATCTTCCCTGGGCAGCCAACTCATCCTCCAGCGGCAGCACTCTTCGTACCAAGCTACTTCCATTTGAGTCATCCCCGGAAGGTAGCAGGGGTGACCGCCCCCGGGCGGGATGAACACGAGGAATATAGACTTTTAAACATTATGGAAAGGGTGAGACTCACGTAGGCAGATATATTCTAATATAGCAAATCTCGGCGACTGCAGTTGAATCCGCCGACGAGAAGGAGAAGCACCTTGAGATCCCACCCAGATCATTGAACGGCATTCTTGCTCTTCTTCTTTGCTCTCGATGTTCTCTTTTTGCTTCTCTCTCTCTCTTTCACTCTTTTATGAAATTCGTAAATCTTCGTTTTCCTAGTACCTAAACTTATTCTTGAATAATCTCCACTTTCTTTCCTTGGATTAAAACCGCGCGTCAAAATAATCAAAGTTAACTCGAAAATATTTACAAGGCATAGTATCTGCTTTTTTTCCTTATGGCTTAGCCGGCTTGTGAAATAGCTTCTATGTTTGCAGAATTATTCAAAATTCCTAAATCCAGTGTCTTCCGGAATGTTTCTCGCTTTCAGTCAACATTTATTTTCATTGTCGGATTGAATGTAGATAGTAAATTGAGAGCATAATAATGGCAACAGTTCCTTTGATGACGTTGGCATTCACAGATTGCGAAGCATCTAAAAATCATGTAATTATTTTGATGCGTTAATGAATTTGTGGCTAAATGGTGAACAAAGAAAGCAATAAACAAATAAATAAATGAGCAAATACTTTCTTACCACTTGTCACACGAATCACAGAGAAAATCTCCGCGTGAGTGAGTAGCTTCAGCAAACGCAAGCAACGCAATGGCGACCATTGCCAGAAGAACGGTCGTATAGGTCATGGCTAAACTGAGCAAAAAAAAAGAAAAAAAAGGTTACAGTTTTAATCGATCGAAAAACTCATTCTTAAATTCGCGCCTCTCTGCTGACAAAGGGACGAGGGAGTTTGTTCACAAGATTGTGACTTTTAATTAGTCTTTATCTTGGATCACTCTATGCACAGCTGATAGCTCGCACAACAGAAAGATGTCGAGTCTATACGGCGCGGTCTATTTAAACGTGTCATATTCCCACGCCGTACATGGGCCACTATTCGACATTGGCGCCGTGTGAAATTAAAGGGAGCAATCTTTCCCACGTTTTATTGCTATGATAGAACGGTTTCTGCTAAAAAATCTTCTAGAAATCTAATCATCCAACTTATCTTACACTCCGGGCCGAAAAAAAGGCAAAAGAAATATGTTTGCTACTGAAAAGGCAATAGAATCATTTGGGAACAAATAAGGATCTGTAGCATTTGGTTTTTCATAGCAACTGCCGTGCTTTTCGCCTCTCGGGCCCAAAAGAAGAGCCAAGTTGAAGAGCGTGGAAGAAGAGCGTAGAGCGTGCGATGAAAAGAGTGAAGCTTACGGGTACACGAAGTTGGTGTGTGACGAAGCGATGTCGATCCGGCGTAACTATGACAATTATTTTTTTTCAGTTAAAATGAAGATTCGCCTAATTCGCAGCGAATGACATCTCTAATTCTGAAAACCACTTTCTTTCCCTTTTCGGAAATGAGTATTACAAGTCCATGCAGATTTCAAAGTCATGAAATGTAGCCAGATAGCCAATATTCAATGAGACTTGAAGCAAGCATTTGCCATACTTTTGCAACAGGTTGTTTTAGACTTACCGAACATGATATCATAAAAGTTCGGAAGAGCCCACGATAGCAATGGTGCGTGAAGTTGTTCAGAAGGTGAAATGAAATCGCACTTCAAGTCCAGCGTGAACTTGGAAGTAAATTTTTATTGTCAGAGAAATCTCAACAAATGGCCTGATTGTGATGTCAATAGTGAATATCAACAAGTATTTGTACTACATACATTTGTTTCTATAATACAATATCGTTTGTTGTTATTGCAAACAAAAATGTATTACAGCGTGTCCCTAATATCTTAATATTCATACATATGTATCTAGGTCACCTCTTCTTGATATATTCACGATCAATTTTCATGATCACGAATACATAGAACCTTTGTAAAATTGCTTTCAGTATGATTCTTTTTAAATGATTCCACATTTGGCTTTTTTTTCATTAGAAGAATAACTACTACTTCCCATTTACTAATGTACATACGTTCAACAATTATTGACAGTAACACAGAATATGTCTTGGTGCGACGAATGGACTGCTAGAAGTCGCCGAATTGTACGCGTTCACGAGGGATTTCTAAAAAAATAAAATTATACAATCAATCTACTCTCCTTGAACCATAATATCGTTAGCCTTTATTTGGCGATTAGTTAAATTGGCGTGTAATAAGTATTCAATATTGTAATAAACGATCGACAATACTTGCGGAAAGTGAAGAAAGGAAATACATAACTGTTACCGCATTTTCTCCATTAGTGCCCCTCCCTCTATTAGAACCCCCCCTCCCATCTAATAGTTCCCCCTCCTTGAAACGGAAATTGAAAATCGCCAATTCACGAGTCACTGGAATGCGCGTATTCGTTGAATTGCTTGGTGCCCACGCAAAGAGTGTGACCGCCGTCCAGTCGAAGTAAACTTGACATAATGAAGGCATAAAGAAGAACATTTTCCGTGCGCGTAAGAGGCTACTTAACAGTGCATATGTTGCTTATGCTTACACTTTCAATTCAGCACTTCTTCAGCCGGAAAAAAAGGGTTATAATTCAGAATAATGACATGGAGGAGAGATATGTGCATACAAATGTAGTCAGATTGATGTAGTCAAGTTCATAAGCACTCTGAGAATGTGTCATAAACGTTGGATGGATGCAATGCAAGTCAAGCAAGCACATCCTCTGAGGAATCACGAGTCACTGGGAGCGCCCGTATTCGTTGAATTGCTTGCTGCCCACGCAAAGAGAGTGTGACCGCCATCTACTTGAAACGAGAAATAAGTAAATTTGACAAAAAGAAGGCACAAAGAAGAAAGTTTTCGCGGTGCGTAAAAGGCTACTTCATCTTGTGTCATTAACTATTCATTTGGCTCCTTGCAGTGATTGAATGAAGAACTTCTGTGCTAAATCTCAGTAGCGCTTTCGTGAAAACGAAACCGCATCGTAGTCATTCCAATTTTTTTTAAATTATTTTTGTCACGCCTCTCTATGCTATCTCGCCCCCCGCATCAGCAAAAATTTGATAATTTAAGAATGAGTTTTTGGCTAGATTAAATTTGAAATTTTCTTTTCGTTTCTGCTCGGTCTCCCGTGACCTATTCGACATTTCTTCTGGCAATCGTTGCCACCGCGTTAGTTGCGTTTGCTGAAGCTAAATCCGAACTCTCACTCGCTATGGAATAGGCCCGTTTTCATTTTAAGGAAAACTAACAAAAAAAAAGAAAATTGGCAGAGTTAGCGCTTTCGCGGGCATAGCAATCAAGTGGCGGTCACGCTTTTCAAATCGCCAAATCACGTGTTGTCATTACTTGTCAAAGGTATGTCATTCGTTATATTTCCTGGTGCGAAGCGAAACGAGCACTGTAGATTTGAGAAGGCACAAAGAAGGACGTTTTCGCTGCATTAGAGGCCCACTTCGTCTTCTGTCATAAACTATTCATTTGGTATAAAAGGGCATTTCTCCTTGCTGTGAATGAAGAGAGCGATTACTTGTCGGCTAAATCTTCAATAGCGCTTTCGCGAAAAGCTAAATTCTACCGTAATCAATCCGAATTTTGCTGATAGTATCTCTGAAGCATTCTCCCCTCTTTCAGGCAAAAAGGTGCAAATTTAAGAATGAGTTTTTGTGTCAATTAAATTTGAAACCTTTCTTTTCCTTTTTTTCGCACAGTTTGACCATGAACTATTCGACCGTCGTCCTTCTGGCAATCGTCGCCATTGCGTTGCTTGCGCTTGCTGAGGCTGCTCCAGTCCCTGACGAAGAACCAAGATGGGCTTCAGGATGTATCTTTTGCGGGTGGTAAGAAGTTATTTGCTTATTTATTTTACTGTTTGGTCATTACTTATTCTTTAATTCTTCTTTCATACATCACAATAATTACGTGACTTTCAGATGGGCAGATCTGTGTATGACAACGTCGTAAAAGCAAGAACTATTGTCACAAGTTTAGAGTTATTCCCAAAATCGCCTTCAGATTGAAACAATGATTCATCCGAATTTGATCCTTTTTCTTTTTATGTGAAAAAAGATCTATGTAGAATGTTGAATTTTCGTCTCTTGAACATTGTGCCAAAATGGCAAATTTTTTAGCACGACACTCTGCGGAAAATGATAAATTGTATTGAAGACGACGAACGTTGACTTGCATGGACGTTATGGATATTATGAGCCAAAAAGGGAAAGTATAATGATATATAATAAAGCTAACTTTTAATTTAGGATCAAACTCACAGGAAATTTGGCTTCCACAACATTGATGACAATAATAAATAGAGGAGAGAATTATCCAAAACAAAAGAGTTCTCGATCTAAAATATCAGAATTAACACTTTTTATATCATCATTTGGCTCCTTGCAGTGATTGAATGAGGAACTTCTCTGCTAAATCTCAGTAGCGCTTCGTGAAAAACGAAACCCAACCGTAGTCATTCCATTTTTTAAAATTATTTTTGTCACGCCTCTCTAAAGTAACGCCTCTCTATGCTATCTCGCCCCTTGCATCAGCAAAAATTCGCGAATTTAAGAATGAGTTTTTGGCTCGATTAAATTTGAAATTTTCTTTTCTTTTCTGCTCAGTCTCCCGTGAACTATTCGACATTTCTTCAGGCAATCGTTGCCATCGCCTTCCTCTCATTTGCTGTGGAATAATCCAGTTTTTATTTTAAGGAAAACTAACAAAAAAAAGATAATTGGCAGAGTTAGCGCTTTCGCGGGCATAACAATCAAGTGGCGGTCACGCTTTTCAAATCGCCAAATCACGTGTTGTCATTACTTGTCAAAGGTATGTCATTCGTTGAATTTCCTGGTGCCTGTGCAAAGAGAAACGAGCAGCGTAGATATGAGAAGTCATAAAGAAGAACGTTTTCGGCGCAAAAAAAGACCACTTCGTCTTGTGTCATAAACTGTTCATTGGGTACGCCTTTCTCCTTGCAGTGAATGAAGAGAGCACGATAACTTGGTCCGGCTAAATCTTCAGTAGCGCTTTGGCAAAAAGCGATAATCAAACCAAAATTTATTCGAATATGTTCGGGTATTGATATAACAAAATCCAGTCCCTCCCAGATACGCTAATTTGTTTCATTTTTTTTCCTCGAGAGCCTCTCTGTAAGGATCAAGCAGCCCTCCATGGGGGCCTGCCCCGGGGTAAAAATTTTTGATTTCGCTATCCAAAATTTAATCAGGAGTACCTATGCGCACTATGAAGAAAATTAGAAGGTCAATTTTGAAATAATTTTTTTTTGCCTGGGCATACAAAAGTAAGGGAAAAGTTTAAGTGCCCATCTAATCTTGCTACTGGGGCCCTGTTCCATGCCTGACTATGTTTTCATACTCAAAATCCAACATCTGGATCTGGGGCAGGCCATACTGGAGGCATACAGAGAGGCTCTCTTCATTACCAGAACACCCATTGTTTCCCATTTATAAATGTACGTCCACGTTCAACAATAATTGACAATTACGCAAAGTGTCTTTGTACGCGACGAGTGGAGTTCTACTAGAACTCCCGAAGAGTGCGTATTCATCGAGGAGTTCTGAAAAAAAAAACATGGTATACATTACTATGTCTTTTTGTTCTCCACGAACCACATCGTTTGCATCTATTTGGCGATTAATTTTCTATTGTTAAATTCTTCAATAATATCAATGTAATTTTAAGAAAAAGACCAACAACAATAGAAGCACTAACGGCATGAGAACATTGCCATTTTTGTCTTTACAGATTTGGAAGCCATCGGGCGTCCTCGTGCATATGGAGAAGACGTTCGCAATCAAGACGGCAAAGAGAAGCGTCACGAAGAGAAGCTTTCCAGTCCAACTCATCTTCCGCTCTGAAATCAGCATTGCATTTATTACGGTTTAATAAGTATTCAATAATGCAATAAGCGATGGACAATACAGGCAAAAAGTGAAGAAAGGAAATAAGTGTTACCTGAAAGCGCTCAATGGAAAGATGGACTGTTGTTGCATGCCATCGCAGCCTTATAAAGTGATCACGTCACCTTGAAACTAACATTGATGATGGATGATATCCAAACTGCTGAGGTAGAACCAACGCCCTTTCTTGTCAGCAGTGAGCAGCGTCAATTTCATAAGAACTCAGAAAATGTGTCATAAACGTTGGATGGATGCGATGCAAGTCAAGCAAGGACATGCTCATGAGGAATCACGAGTCACTGGAAACGGCCGTATTCGTTGAATTGCTTGGTGCCCAGGCAAAGAGTGTGACCGCCGACCATTTGAGACGAGAAATGTATGAATGTAGTATGTTCAAATGTATGTATGTCCTTTCGGAAGTGTATTATATACATAGTCCATTTCAAAAGCATGAAATGAAGCCAGCCAGTATTCATTGAGACATGAAAATTTGCCACACTTTTGTAACTTTTTTTGTTTATTGAAAATCATATCCTAAAGTTTCGGAAGAGAACGTATCTCTCTGCACATGTATGTAATGGTGCTTGAAGCAGACCAGAAAGTGGAAGCGCACTTCAAGTCGAGCATGAACTTGGAAGAGTTTTACTAGATTAGAAAATTTACCAAGGTGAGTCTCGCCCATTCCATTATGCTTATATGTCTCTAATCGTGTGCTCGCTTCACTTCGTTCCGTTTGTTAATTTGTAAGCGGTTTCTTCTACTATCTTTCTCACCGGATAGATCTCTCTTAGCCTCTCTTCCGGACTAATCACACACACCTCCTATATATGTACATACCATGTTTGGAAGGAGAAGCAGGCCTGTGTCTTAGTGATTCAGTTGGAAGGAATGCGGCAAAGGTATGGTGGAGAATTATTAGTTTGAGGAGCATAGGAGGAGGAAATAAATAGTCTCGCTTGCTATTTCTCTCATTGTAGGCAGAGTTCGCCGGCTGTTCAAATTGCCAACTGACCAGTCGTCGCTATTTCACAATGAAAAAGCGGCGATATCTTGCAGTGCTTGGGGCCCAAACAAAGAGTGTCCATTAGAAATCGACGAGAAAAATGAAGATTGCCTTGTTTGCGTTTGCTGGAGCTGCTCCGTTTGTGCAGGGGTCGATAGCGAGGAGAGGACGGCAGGCAGAATTGGAAGGGAGGAGTTGCGCACTCTCAAGTGCGTATCATCCATCGGCGAATTCTGTGACATCTCATTCCTTACGCAGCTCTAGTACATGAAGTGAATATCTTCCCTCCTCTTCATCTTCTCTTGAACATCGAGTGTTGACTGCTTTTCCATCTCTTTTTTTTAGCCATTTTTTTAATTACAAGTCCATTACACTTTGCCTCGCCGCATCCTTTTAGGGCATCGTCGTTGCATTGATCGTAGTTGTCATTATTTTAATTACGCACTACATATACGTATGCATGATGCAAATCCGAACTGTCTCGTGTTGACAAAATCCGTCTTTTTCATCGGTTAAATGCATAGACGCTTGATATATATTGATACGGGACATGGATTTGACATTGATACGTGTGTATAGATCTTTTTGAATACATTATTTACAATGTTTATCCTTAAATACGTGACTTTAATCAATATGAGCTATATCTTTTACGGTCTTCATAATTTCTCAACATTTTCTTTCTCTCGGTGTCCATCGCCGTTGTATCCGCCAGCCTCTTCCTCCGCTTCGATCGCTTCCGTCACGTAGGCGGCCGGCTCGGCGCGTACCAAGGGCGCGTAGACTAAGAAGCCGACGACCATGAGGCCGACGTGGACGTAGAAATAGACATGCCACTCGGGGAGCGTGTCATCCGGAGCGAGCACATTCAGCAGAAGCGGCTCGACGAGCACGGAAATTGACTTGAACAGTTGAATTTGCCCGAGGACGAAGAAGGCATACGGGCTGGTAAATTGATATTCTTTTTCAAAACGGCAAAAAAATCTTATTTTTTTTTCTTTTTTTTTACTTACATAAAACAAAAATTAGATTGTGCTGATCACAATTGTGAAAAAGGCTGCTGCTCTTCTCTCCAAAAACCGGATAACTTTTAGATAATTAAAAAGAGTAGTACCTACCCTGAGGTCAAAACACCGCCTTTGTAGAAGCCGCCAACGTTGAGGCCAACGAAGCCCTAAAGCGCATCGAAAATTATAATTGAGCGAGGCTCATTACACTTTTTGCCCCCTCCCTTCCATTAGAATCCACCTGACTAGAGAACATGAACCTGGAATGCGCAGATCAAGACGACTTTCACCGTATTGGACGAAGTCAGGCAGAGGACGGCGAGAAGAGCGGCCGGCACGACCAATGAAAGGAAAGAGTAGATGCGAATTTTATTACGCTCGGAGCAGCACCTGAAAGTTGATAAATGACTAAACAAAATTAAAAACGAGAATGAAGGAAAGTATATAATTGATTAGAAATAAAACATTTTGGAACAAGATATGGATATTTTTTAGGAATCTCGTCACTCTTGAAGCAAAGAAGAGAACAACACAATATGGAGGATATTAGAAGAAAAATATTGATGAACCAAATTTTGGAATTAGAAGGAAAGACAAAAAAATTTAGTATTCGAACTGGACACCATTTCCGATCGCTAGTGATGCCGCCGATAATCTTGAAGATGATGAAGGCGTAGCCGGACAACGCCGTGAAGTAGCCGGCTTCCGTGTGCGTGTAGCCCAGCTTGTTCAGGTAGGTCACCGTGTAGATCTGCGAGAAAGAAGAATATGAACGCGTTTCAGTGCGTTTCCTTTTTTTCATGGAAATGTTATTTTAAGGATTTTTTAAAGGAATCCTTCCTTTCTTCAATATTGCTACAATTCCATACAAGGCGTTCGAAAAAATTTATTAAGTAACTTCAAATATGTTTTCACCATCAGCATGATCGACGTGGTTGTGTCGATGAAGGCGGCCACCCACATGGCGTGCGTCGCGACGTTGGTGAGAATTTTCTTAAAACCCAATTAATATTAAATATGTAAAGCAACAATGATATATGGTCAAAAGCTAAGGAGAATTCTTGTACTATATTATTCAAAAGAGATTTTGACAAAGTATGCCTACATCTATCCACGATAAAAAAATTAATTAATTAATACATATATGTATTCATCTCTGGTAATTAGCAAATTAGCTAATAGCAATCCGTAGTTACCCTGTATGGTGGCCGGATCCTCCTTTGATGCGCGAGCGGCTTGCCTTGAGTGATGTGCTCGACTTCGGCCGGGCTCGCCCAGCTCTCGGCCGGGTCGTCGCGGTAGAGGCAGAGCCAGATGAACGACGCTGCGAGTGCAATGGCAGCCATCGCGTAGTAGATCGAGCGCCAGCCGTAAGGCTCGAGCATCTAGTTTTTCTTTTGCAATATTTTTTTTACTATTTTAAATGTTTTTTTTTTAATTATGAAATGAATACTGTTGAGTAGATATATGAATATCTACTCTTGTTAATATATACTATATACATTTGTATATGGACTCTGTGAGTCCTGTTACATTATACTCGTCTACGTGAGTCGCCAGCTCAGAATAGTATTTAAACCCTCGGCTGGTATCTTCAGAGTCAGTCACTTCCCGTCTCTCCATTGTCACTTCCACTTCCCGACCGGTTACTTCGTGTTCCCGCGTCACTTCCCTCCTTCTCCTCTCTTACAATCGGTCGACTCTCCTTTCCCTCTTCTCCCTCTCAATAAACCCTTGTCCCGCTCTCGCATCGTCTTCCCACATTCTATTCCCTGTCCCTCTGTGTGAAGGACCCAACGTCCCCTACGTGAGGACACAACAAATACAAATATGCGGCAAAAAAATTTTAAGAGGAAAAGAAAAAAATACAGTATTTTTTTCTATTAGTACCCTCCCCCCTCCCCTCTAATAGTACACTGCCTAGTAAATGGCATTGGAAAATAGTACCCCTACCTCTAATAGACCCACCCCCCCCTCCGATAGTGCCCCTCCCCCCCCCAGGGGTATTGGAAAATAGTACTCCGGGTACTAATATAGAAAATACGGTAATTCTAAATTAAGTTATATCCAGTATACGAACCACGTCGGCGACCGGAATTTGCAGTGCCGACTTGACGACCGTGAACGAGGAGAGAATGGCGAGGAAGATGGCCGTCTCGGAGGCGGGCGCCCAGCGCGAGACGACAAGGCCGACCACGCTAAAGTCGGCGGCGTACGAGATGCCCTCGGACGATTAGTTAAGTAATTAATTAATTAATTATATTGTTTACTTACTGAATAAATACGGCATAACACCCTTATAATGTAATAGTTGCAAGTCAATGTTTTTAGTGTCGTATATCATATGCTTTTCAAGGAATTTTCGAAAGAGCACTGAGCGATCGGTTAAGCGACTAGAGTTTCTGTGTTGTTTAAGCTTCAACAACGTTGTCAGCTGTTTACACTACCCGTTAGCACTTTATTATATCCATTCATTTGTATAATGGCTAATATTTGGCAAGGGATGAGTAAACAAACAGTTGCTAGTACCTGGAGAATACGTATGAGGACGCCGGCCGTTAATGACCAATCGAGGCATGTCGGCACAAGGCATGACGTCACTGCTGATAGGAGGCCTGAAAGAGTGATTATGTATTGGCCGCTTTATTCTGACATAATATTTTATCTAATCAATTTCGTATAATGACTCAAAGGCCAATTAAATTTGCATAATAGTTGCTCGAATGGACGCAGCAGGACGAGAGAACAACAAGAAGAAGAACAACAACAACACGAACAACAAACTGATAAGAAAGCTGCTTTCTTCCTATATTATCTCTTATCTCCTTTCGCTCTCTCGCGTTCATTCTCTCACGTCCTCCTGCACTTTTCCCTGATAACCTGCGCCGAAGAGAACGAAGCGTGCGCCGTATCGCGAGAAGAGCCAATTGAACGGGTACATGCCGATGAGAGTGCCGATGGCCATGGCAGATATCAGCCAGTTCTTCTCCGATTCGTTGTAGACGCGAAAGTCGGGCTTCTCCTGAAAGGGATCCGAATTTCGCTGAATGTTTGACAAAAAAAGCTTGCAAATCCTGCCAAGAAACAACATTTTTTTTACATTGAAGAAAAATGTGTTTTTTTCTCCTTCATCTTCTTCAACAGCGCTTTCCGACTTCCTGCTTGTATTGGAAAAAGAAGAAAAACAGCGAAACCCTTTTTTTCCTATGCTTACTTCTATTCCACAAATGTGTTGGACAATTATTATGCATAAAGGTGCACGAAACCCAGTCGTAATTTTATTTGTTTTTCTCACACCCCTGTCTCAGGCAATAAGGCGCGAATTCGAGCGTTAGTTTTAAGACTTATTTAAAGGATGGCGATCACCGAAAAATATTTAATGCAGGTACTCGAATTGCCGCGTCTGCCCTGTGATTCCTCTTTCTCATTCTCGCGTGCTATTTCGTAGATGGCACAAACCCGCTGCGCGAAAATAGCACGCACAAATGAGAGTGCAAAGGGCCGCGCGGTCAATTGAAATATCACATAATTTCTTTAAGGGCACTAACTTGTCCAGTTCTGTTGTAGTCGTCCTCCTTCTCCATGTACACTTTGGTGTACGAGAAGACGTCGGGGCCGATCATAAGAGCGCCGAGCATTAGAAAGGAGACGAGCACGATGACGACACGGTACATGTGGCGGGCGCGCGCCGCCAGCAGACGAGGCAGCGGCATTCACTGAGGCCGTGAGGCTGCGAGGCTGCTGCTAAAAAGGAAGGAGACGAAGAAGAGGAATCGGCCAGTTTTTGGCCACTTTTGGCCGCTTTTTGGCAACTTGTTTGACTTTCTTCACTAACCAAATCGATTAATGGTTAGTCAGAGAGAAGCGCAACAGCCGAAGGAAAAAAACCATTCTGTTTTTTTTTCTTCGTTCGACCTATTCACCATTTCTCATTGTCTGAAAGACAGCTGTGAAAGAAGTGACCGAGCACATTCGAACATTTTTCACACATTTCTTTTCCATTTTTCAAACATTCTTGCCAGAAAAGGTCAAAGGGAAAAGATAGACGAGAAAAGAAGTGAAAGCACATTCCTACAATAGCACGAAGAGCGAGTATGATTAGAGACGAATTTAGACGAGTATTTGAGTAGATGTACATATAATCAGGATATATGGCAAAAGGTGTCAACACTCGAGGAATGAGGAAGAGGAGGCGCATTCACTTCCTGTACTCGAGCTGTACAAGACGTGCCTTAGTACAGGAGGTGAAGGTATCTTCACTCCTCCCCTTACAGAGCGTTGGAGATGATGCAACGCACTTGAGAGTGCGCTAGAACTCAATCTCTGATTGATGTTGGAAGCAAAAGAGAAAGACAAGAGAAAGACGGTTCCACGGACAAAAAACAAGAAGGAAGGTGGGTCATAAGAAGGCAATTGCGTTCTTCTAATGTTTAGAACTATTACACAGCTCGCTGAATCAACCATATTGATGTTATGCGTTCCAAGTAAAATGGCATTGATGAGAAAAGATATGGGAGACAAATTTTTTTTATGATTTAAACGTGCCTCCAATGTTATAATAATATTTGTTGCAATAAGGTTCGAAATGTAAAAAAAAAGTTCTCAAGAACAATGGCCATTGAATCGCACTGTAGAAATTCGTAAATTCTGCTTCCAACGTCATAATAGCATTCATTGCCACTAAAGTTCGAAATGGAAAACAAAATATTATCAATAATAATGGCAAGTTGCGTGGCGTCGTTGAATCTTGTGGTATAAATCTGGAGCCATTTAGGCTGTTAATAATACACGAAGAGGGCATATGAGGTTAGAGGGCGCCAAAGAGTGGAAACTATTATCGCACTGATTGTGAGAGGGGCGAATGACAATAAACGGGAGCACGATCGCTAGCTACCTGCCGGAAATTTTATGTGTGTGGGTCATGTCTATGAGAAGTACAAGAGATGTGAGAGAGAGAGAAAGGGAGATAGAGATAGGGAGGGAGAGAGAGAAAGATAAAGAGAGATCGGGAGAAAGAGAGGGAGATAGAGAGAGAGAGAGAGAGAGAGAGAGAGAGAGAGAGAGTGATGGCCGACCTGAGAATTATAGAAAATTTGTGGTGAAAGTTGGCGAGTCGGATCGAACAAAAGTGCAGAAAATGAGAGAATGAATGCAAGAGAGCGAAAGGAGAAGAGAGAGCAAGAAATAAGAAGAGAGCAGAGAGAGAGAAAGAGAGATGCAGACAATGAAAAAAGGGCATAAACCTCCTCCCATTTGCGATTATCACGCGTGCCACACAGTGAGTGGTTTCTACTTACCTTCTCTCTTTTCCCCTTCCATTTGTTTATTTATTCTATTCCACCCAAACATACATACGTCTCATTAATTTTGTTTCCTTCTCTTTCTCTGTATGTTAGCCCTTCGTTTTCGCTCCTTTGGCCTCGTCTTTTTTATTGTTCACTATCTCTCTTTTAAAAGAGCAGAGTGAGACATACAGAGCGAGAGAAAGAGGGAGAGAGAGACATACTAAGAGAGAGAAAACTGCTGTAATCTCTCTGATAAAATCACCTAAGCTGTAGGCTTTTTTTTGTTTTCTTCCACTTTTCTCCTCCTTCCACATTCTTCTTTGTTGCTTAATTTGTTCTTCAAACATTGACATCAGAACATATGGCAGCTTTTTCATAATTTTTTTTTTAGATATTGCTGCACATTCGTCTCATGGGCACATGAAGGAAACAATTTTCGCACTGGCCGATTACTCTGGAACGTCGCTATTTAAGTGTACGTGCCATACTGTAACACTATTTATGAAGACGGCTTCTTGGCAGTTTTCAAATTTTGAAATATCGGACCTCGGAAAATGTAGCTGATGCAATAATCCTTTGCTAACAAACGACACGCTTCATCAATGGATTCTGATGCGGCTGTCGTCCAGCTTAACGGTTTCGTGAACGATGTTGATGATGTTGAAGTCGAAAGCACGCCGAGGTGAGCTACTGTTAGCATCTTATACATATGTACACATATTAAAAGTAAACATGTAGACGAAGTAAGTGATTGAAACTGTTCGTTTCAATCGCATATATGTTTATTATTTAAAATGGAATATAAGGAATAGACTTTCTAAACGTTCGCTTAAACATTTAACAGTCGGAAATATCTGCATTATAGAAAGACATAGAAATGCACAATTGTTTGGTTGTTTGGTTTGATGTTTTGAATATTCTGGTCGCTCATTATGTCAAACATTGGTTTCGAAATGGTGACTTTAACATAGACCGCTGACAACATTGGCCGGGGTTCATGGAAAATTAGCATGAATAATGTGATTTGGTGAAAGGAAAATCTTTTGTCATGGTTCTCGAAAATTGTTTAGAAAAAAAGAAATAGCTGCCTTTTCTATTCTTGAGTTCAGTATCACACATCTTATTGTTGTTTATTTTTTCTTCTCGAACCTCTCAATTTTCATTCAGCTCATTGAACATTTAAACGAATATTGTTAATTCAATCAGCAGCAGTAGCAATCACGACGACAGCCCTCGGCCGCCGCATCGTGGCGCCACTCTGGATGAAATATCTGCCGTGGCCGGCTCCTACTCTGACTTGCATCAGATTCTCCTGCATCATATGATTGAATACGGAGAGGTTACGGTAAGTGATTTGTATCTTCTCTATGTTCATATTTATATTTAGAAACATATTTGTTATATTGCATTCAAATACATATGTACATTTGTTCTTTTCCATGTTGAACGTGACAGTAGTTTCACCGTACCCGTTTTTGTACAGTATTTGCAGTCAATGAACAGACTGTGAGCATACTATCAAAGAGAATTTTAGGTGAAAAACTTCTACATGACCTTCATTCGAGCATACATTCGACGTGTGGAAAGTTAGTTAGTTACTGCGTTCGAGATTGCGAGTTTTTTTTTTACTAATCAGTGCGTCCATATCTCTGATCATACGCTGGAAATAGAATATGATGGTAGTTATTTATTTATTTCTTCTTTTATATTTATCAAATTTTACAATTACTGTGTCATTTTGAGTGTTCGAAGGAGCCGACTATTCGATCAGTGGCCAAGTCAGCGCGGAAAAGCTTAGCCGCCTCACAGACGACATCATCTCTGCCATGAATGCCAAGATTGGAAAGGTTCGTTGAGCTGACATAAACATATTTATCCTATTCATATCATACACACATATACACACATCGCTGTTCTGAGACTAGAATGAGTTTAGGATTGCTTAGACCAATCAATATGGCTTCTGGAGGCTCGTTTCCCGATGCCCCTCCCCTTGCCCACCTCTTTCTTTATTTGCATCTAAACGAACATTTTCTTCATATAATTGTGCCGCCTCATCGAACTATTAATTTCTTGTGCGATAAATAAATAAAATAAATAAATTTACACACAACGTTTATTTCCATTGCTCCTTCAGATCTCGCTGAGACTGAGGCGAGACGTCGGCACGGCCAATGAAGACGAGGGGAAGGAGGTCGTTGTCCTCATCACGGAACATCATCACACTCCCGAACTCGCTGCTCTCTCCGTATTCAAGTATGGTGTACATTCCTTTTTTCTTCTTCAAAATATCTAATATATACATTTTCTTGCTTATTTTGCTCTAGTGATTTGCTTTGTGTTACGTTTTATACTAACTAATTATTTTAATTAATAAATTTGTCATGTGATTGCTGCTTCAGACCAGACGAGCAGGTGCTCGTGAACGAGTGGCTCGACCGGATGTTTGCCAAGGCATTCGGAAGCAGTGGCCTCATCGGCATTGGCGACGCCTTGTCGCTGGCGCAGAATCTGCCGAATCCTCTCTACGCATCACGCGCCCAGCAAATGCTGGACATCCTCGAGCAGCAGCGATTCTTCGTCTTTGTTCGTTTCTTATTGTCTGTACAGATATGTAAGTTCATATGTACATACAGAAACAATTCGATCGGACATTTTGGCACTTTCCAAATGTTCCGAATGTCCTTGCACCCTTGGATGTACATACATAGGTATGCACCATATGGATATGGAATCCCTTGGTTACCGTACTACATATTACCGAGCAATGTTCCCAAAGACGGCACTTGTCTAGTGAAGTACTACATCTACCATTTCCAGGATCGCACACGTGAAAAGTACCGGCTAACGGCGCGTGGCCTCGCCGAACTGGAGCCCGTGCTGTTGCGGAGATATTTGCTGCAAAAATGTGCGCTGTGCTTGAGGCCGATGGTGGCGCCTGAAGCTATTAAGGTAAGAAATAAAAAAAATATATAAAATAATTCTGCTGTCGAGTTATTATTTGCAGCAAAATATGTACATACATATGAACTCGAATCTACCGTACTTATGTAGGTATTTGTGCCCTTACCGTGACATTCACGTGTATTCTTAAAATTGTGCAACCGTCTATTCACCTTCTCTTCTTAAAGATATCCGTATTCTAGAAAAAGTTCAAAATTATTTTACAAGAATAGTATTTCGTCGATGTCTAGGATATGCTTCCGATTCTCTACCCCCTAGTGAGGAACGTAATCGCCTTTTACAAATTCCATCTCTTAAGTCGCGAAGAGACGATAATGACTTCACTTTAGCGCGTCGATTCATCTTTGGTCATAGGAAGCTATGCAATCGTTCTCCGCATCATTTCCACTTTCGTAACTCTCGGACGCGGGGGCTCTCCTTCCAACTTGCCATTCCTACCACCCGCATCAAAGCGCGATCCCATTCCTTCTTTATCCGTTCCGCGAAGTTGTTTAATTCTATCGCCAAATCTATGTCTTTACCCCCTCTCTTATCTCTGCTTACCGTGCTGTCCCGCGTTGATTTCCGTTTTATATCCTCCACATTTGTCGCATTCAGTATTAGCCTCTTACATTCTATTCATCTTCTTCTATATTTTACCTTCTACATATCTATTATTTTACATTTTCGCTAATTTCACAACCACGTGTCACTCCGGTGCCGTAAATAAAGTAAGTAAAGTAAGTAATTCTTGCTGGTATTAGCAATTCAAAAATACGGTACGAATGGTAGTGCTCAAAAAGAAGGGCGAGATGTAATGCAGTTGCTGCAAAGAAGCGATATCAGTTTAGTTTATGTTTTAAATATTCTTTTTACATATTTTTCAAATGTACCCATACAAGACAGAACGACATGATGGTTGAGGTCTGCGACATCGTCTCGTACGATGAAGGCTGCGGCGCGGAAACGCATCGAAAGTGCATCCTGCGATACATTGAGAGCATGAAGGATGACATCATCTTCTGCCCGTTTCAGAAGTGCAACGTTGCC
The DNA here is from genome assembly GCA_945643635.1 of Allodiplogaster sudhausi. NCBI lineage: Eukaryota > Metazoa > Nematoda > Chromadorea > Rhabditida > Diplogasteridae > Allodiplogaster > Allodiplogaster sudhausi. The sequence continues at coordinate 108,672 of CALZFC010000144.1, forward strand.
AATGAAAAGGTCAAGATACTTCTTTGTCATTTCCTCTTTTTCCATGAGGAAATGTTTTTTATCATTAGTTTCCAAAAAAACATGTTTCTTTTAGTATATAAAAATAGTGCTTTCATATTTAGAACCCATACATTTAGACCTATCTGATGGTCCTCGTTCAATCGCATCCCGAAGAGCAGTTGCTGGAGTCGCCACCATCTCCTTCCCATTCTGTTGAAGCAAACAACAGGGCTGCAGAAGTTGAGTGCGCAATGGTGGAAGAACACGAAGAATCGTAGTGGAAAGCAGACAAACCGGTACTGACCTCACCAAGGCTCATTAGCCTAGGCAATCATTCAGTGTGATGCTTCTTTTTTGTCGTTTTTAGCTTCTCTTTGTCAATGTTGTTCACTCACCTTCGCAGTTGTGATGCATGTATAATAATATATTCATTAAATTTATGTACATCCATACGTACTTTAACTCAGCTAGTCCATAATAACGGCAATCAATATTCAAGCATTTCGTTCTGAAATGATTGCAGTCATAATATTACAAATAAGATTTGTTTTTTTTTAAACCAATACCATTTGCTTCCCGCCTTACGATGATAATCGCAAATAATAAGCATCTGATGTTCTGTTCGATAAAGTTTTCTGTCAGATTCTAATGGAGCACTGAATGTGAGAGAGTATGAGAGGAAAAGGACTGCCTATCCATGTCCTACAATCCTAACATCAAACTGCTTATGCTACCACAACGAATAAGAAGATGATATATAGTATATAGATGAGTCTCTGATGCTGAGTACCTTTGTAATGTTGCTGCAATAAAAATTATGATGCATCGTCATATAAGTTGCTTCAATGGAAAGAAAATACCTATCAATTCACTTACAAAAAAAGAGTGGCCAGTAATCAAGTTCATGATGATGGTGGAATGTGATGAAGAATCGTTACGGGAGACAGCGAGCCGTCTCCGACATCGTCAAGCGTCAAACGAGCCAAAAATTCTACCTTATATATTCTTGCCTGATCAGCGAGAAAAATTTTCGATTTTGGGAGAAGCGAGGGAATTTTTTCTCTCAATAGAATACGGTTGAGGTTCGTGCTCCTTTAGCGTATGCAATCATTTCCGATTTTTTTCATCCCTGATTGTGTGATCATATTTAGCTTCTCTGCCAATGATGATAATTCGACTTAATATGTGTATGTATATATAATCACAGATTAAAAATACATGTGTATAATTATTATTCATATGAAAACATTAGAGAAAAGTCTACGATTGACGGAAGAATCGGCAAGAGAGCTCGCCGAAGAGATGGAAGAAGATAGCGATAGAATGATTGAAAGGACTCTGTTTGATGCATGACGTCTTATTTTCAAGGCTATAAACAACATTATGTATATAGTATAAAAATTTATGTACATATATCTGAAAGAATTGCTTTTTGAAAGAAAATACGCATGCAAGATTTTTTTATCAATATCATTTATTTCCATCCATACGATGCTTCTCGATGTTCTGATCGATAACATTTTTCTAGCCGTGACAATGCCGCCGAATTTTGAGTGTCCCATTTAGTCTACTGTTTGAATGGAAAAGCCATTGACTTTTGGTTCATAATGAGTTGGTGAAACGGGAGGGTAAATCTCAAGCGTATTAGACGGGATTATGCTGACATACATACATATGTCTGCGAAGGCGGACATAATAAATGGCTACTCATTTATCTAACCTGTATATATGTACATTTCGACTTCTTCTGCAATTGTGTGCCCATAAATTTTTGTGGAGAGAGTAGGAACGGCAGTAGCACCATTTCTGTGGATTGTGTACACCGTACTTTTTACCTAGCAGGCGGGTGTTTGTGGCAGTAGTTGTTCCCTTACGATCTCGAATTGAAGAAAAAAAATCGGCTGCGCGCCCGATTGGGAGAGCGAGGAGAGAGGAAAGAGAAAGGTAGTGAGAGAAAGACTGATCGATAGCCGACTTTTTTTTCTTTAAAAGAATGATCTGCTCCATCATATAGCCTTTCAGGTTGAACAATGGCCGTTGGTGGTGGCGAAAAGTTGCCGAATAATGACAACGAGAACAATCGCGGAATCTTCTTCTCTGGCGAGGCGACGACGAAGAAGGGAGAAAAAGTCGCGCCAATTGGTACGGGAATTGTGATACGTATGTATATGTATATAAAGTGAAATAGCTAACTGAGAAGTCGTTTTGAAAATGGCTGACTTAAAAAGGAGTTTTTAATGATCTTTTGTCAGAAAAAAATAAAGAGAATTTCTAATGATTTCATGATACTTATTTTCAGCGCCACCTTCTGCTGCAAAAGCGATTGAAAAAGCCAAGAAGAAGCTGGAGGGCGCTGCCGAGAAGGAGAAAAAACGAGGAGGAGGGGAGAAGATGGAGCCACAACTAACTCCAGGCACTTACTACATGATGTACCCTGAACGCTGGCTCATCCTCAGTGTCGTCTATCTCCTCGCTTTTTCAAACTCGGGTGTTAGCACTCTAACTTCATCTTCTGATATTCTCAAGTAATCAACAACTCGACTACTAATTTGTGGTTTTGGCGAATCTTAGCTGTGATATCGTTTGCTATCTACATCAATTAAGGCGTGTTCTCTGGTTTTTCAGAGTTACTCTAAGCTATAAACTTCCTTAACAAGGTTGACATGAGTCTAATTATGATGCTTTTGCCTCTCCAGCCTAATTTGGGTGACTCTAAAAATAAAAACAGAGATCTTAATTTATTTACTCTTAATAATCCGCCCACTCCCCCAGTGATGTCACTTCCTCCTCTTTAGCAATGGCTCGAGTACGAGGCGCTGACCCGTCCTTCGGCCGTCTTTTACTGCGGCATTCCAATTTCACGCGCTTCCGAGTGCAATGTCGGCATCTGGTCCAACCAGATCTTCCAGGTCCTGGCACGCTTCCTCTCTGCCCTTCGCTACAGTATTCCCCAATTCAGATTGGCGGTCTCCTCTTCGGCATCCTTGGCATGTACTGCACGGACAAGCTGGGCATTCGACCCTCGGTTCGTCGCCAATCGAATTTTTCAAACAATGGAAGTAAATAAATCAAAGGGGGTTTTTCTCTTTATTCGGATGCACAAATTAGAGTACTTCAAGTAGAGTCTAATTTACAAATTTAAATGGCTTCCTTAGTTCCAGACGTTAATGGTTCATAAATGACGTATTAAATATTAAAAAAAAATTTCTCGCAAAAATAATCGCCTGTTGCAGGTGGTGATCGCGTCCTCGCTGAACTTTGCCGGTGCTGGCCTCCGTTTCGTCTCGGCTCTCCCCGCCCTTCCCCTCTCCCTGCGACCCGTACTTTTGCACATTGATAAGTTCTAGACTAATGAAGAGGGTGGGTATCCATCTTCCCTGTCTCCGCTCAGGCTCTTCCTTCTCTGCCGCTTCTAACCCCTTCATTCTGGTGCTCGCTCCCAAGGTGGCCGAGTTCTGGTTTGCAGAGTCGCAGAGAGCGACGGCGCATGTTCTCAGCTTTGTCGGTGAGCTCACTTCCTTTCAGGGGTTCCTTTTTCTCTCTCACACACACTCTATCCATCATGAGCCTGCTTTCTCTCTCCAATTCTCCTCTATTTCCCTCACTCACTCTCTCACTCGCACTTTCTCTCTTTTTGGCTCTCTCCATCCCCCTCTTAATTCCCCCATTTTCCAGCGAATCCAGTCGGTATCGTGGTGGGTTCTTCGCTTCCTCTCCTCATAATCTCAGCCACCAACACGGATGAACATTCTAGCAACTTCGCTCTCATGGTTTGCCAATGACATCAATACAGAAATGAGCAACCGTATTTACCGACGTTTCGTGTTAGGAATTAGCCTACTTCAAAACTCCTTTAAGAATGCCACTGAGTATGCAGTGTCCATCGCGGTGTTTGCGCTCTCTCTCTTCATTCGCCACTCCTCTCCGCCAACTCCTCCCTCCCCCTCAAGGGACGACAGCAAGCACGACCATCCGGGCTTCTTCCAAGGCAGTTACCTTGTTATCATGTTAGTCTGAGAGGCGAGGGAGGGCGGAGTTTTTAATCTCTAGCAAGCGAGCAAGGAGATGACTGCCGAACAGGGAATACATTAAACAGTCCACTGCTTGGAAAAATTGCCGTGGGTAGAAAGCGAGGCAGGAATTTAAAAAAAAAAACAAGGTTTGTACGTCAAAATCCGTGAGTGCGGTATGGCTCCAGTATGCCCATCAGAGGGAATGGGGAGGGAGGTGGGTGGGTACATGAAATTGATGGTGGTACTTTTATCACCCTGCTTTAGAAACAAGTACTTCCTCCTGCTCTCAATCCCCTTCGGGCTCACCTTTGGCCTTCCTTGGGCCTTCGCGCTCTACAGCGATGACATCTGCAACGAACTCGGCTACCCGGTAAGCAAGGAAACAAGCGAAGTATCCCCATCCCAAAATCAGAGGGTGAATGGGCAGGTCCGATATGGGGCATTCATTTTTTGTAGTTGTTGCAAGTTCGAGTAAAAACTACTACTCTTTTCTGCATTACCCTAGCCTGTTTCGTAGAGGTATTGTCAGAGATTAATATCCGTTCCCGAAAGGAATGGGAACTCTAGGCAACGTGCCAATTTTTTGTAAAGAATTGGCAACTCCTTACAATGTGCCAATTATTCTTTGCAGGAGGGAATCAGTGGCTACGGCAGTGCACTGAACGCGGTGCTCGGCACGGCGGCTGCCTTCGTCGCCGGCAGAGTCGTCGACCGCACCAAGAAGTTCAAGGAGACCATCCGAGTCTGCGCAGCCGGAATGGCCGCCACGCAGATTCTCATGATTATGGTGAGTCGAGGAATCTTCACACTTCTTCACAATGTGTCAAACATTTTAGAAACATATCGGGCACTCTAATCACAATGTTCTGAGACAATGAATATTGGTATCTCACGCACTCTGTCTCTCTCCTCCTCACTCTCTCCCGTCTCTCCTCTCTTTCTCTGTCTCTGTTCTCTTCATTATCTCCCGTCTCTCCTCTCTTTCTCTGTCTCTCTCCTCTTCACTTTCTCCCGTCATCTATTCTCTCTCTCTCCCTCTCTCTCTCTCTCTCTCTCTCTCTCTCTCTCTCGCTCTCCCTCTGCAGCACCTAAGCCATACCCAATCGTCCACTGCCGATTCCGCCATCTTCCTGACCCTCTTCGGTCTCCTTGGTCTCTTCACCATCCCCGCTTTTCCAGTCGGGATTGAACTCGCGATTGAATGCGTCTTTCCTGTGATGGAAGCAACGGCGGCAGGAATAATTAACATTTTCGGGTGGGCACCTTCTTTTTTGAAACTAAAATTTAATAATAATAAGGGAACACATAATTATAGTTACAACTAGTAATTGATAATAAAGTAACTTGTAACGTTTTTTTCTCAAGAATGTGGGACTTTCCAGCCACTTCCTAATGTTCGTCGTAGTCTACGGAATGGATGTTCTTCGTCAAATTCATTCGTCCTCGTTTCAACTCGAAGAAGCGACTTCCACTCCGTCGATAAAGACTCCCGAACCGAACTATAAATGTAATTTTTTTTTCATTTCCTAACTATTCAGTGAAATAAATTTGTATGTTCAGTGATGCTCTATATATGGACTGCTTTCGGTGTCTTCGCAACCGCCGTTGCATTTTTCTTCGTGAATCCGAGGTTCACTCCGTTTGTGCTTTAAAAATTAATTTATATTATGCCAATATTAAGAATATTTTTTGTACTAATTTTGAAAAAAAAAGGATTCATCCTAGGTACAATCGAATCGAGTTCGAGGCTGCCGTCTTTCAGAAGAATAGACAAGAATTGAAGAGTGGAGAAGAGCGAAGCGGAGAAGAAGTTGCAGGAGATCACTGAGCAGTTGGAAGAGCAAAGCAAGCGGAGAGTGGGAGTCGACAGGCTGAATGAGTGAGAGACTCTCCCCATCCTTTCTCTCTCTCTAACTTATCTCTTCCATGTTTCCTATTGTTATTAGTTTTCAGTCCGGCAGGCTCCCATTAATAATATGTTTCATCCCATCCCGTCTATTTTTCTAACATTTTTATTGTTAACATTGTTTCTCTGATGTTAGCCTTCTATGATTTTGACATCCATCACATTCTGATAAACTGAACGAACCTTGAGGTGAATACACAGTTTATAAAAAATCTGGTACAGGCAAACAGAGAAAAACCCGGACTTTCGCTTCACTCAGGAGCATTTCATTGGCTTGTTGTTCAATTAATAATATAAAATATGTAAATCTGAAATAAATGCATGGTGATAGAAAATATACGTACTCGATTTTTTTCTATTCCATTTCCTTCCATCCATACGATGATAGTCTCAAATAAGAAGCATTTCGTTTTTTTGTTCGAAAAAGTTTTTTTTTCAGATTCTAATGAAGTTCATCGTTTGCTAGCCATTACATCTGCGGGATTTTGAGAGTTCCTCTCAGTCTACAGCCTGTATGCAAACGCCATATTTGATTCATAATGATCTCGGGAAACGGGAGGGTAAATCTGAAGCGTTCTAGACATGATTACGCTGTAACGTCTGCAATGGCGGTCATAATAAATGGCACTCATTTCTCTTCCACGATTTCCTCCACAATTTGTACTACATTAATACTTCTTTTAATGTGGTGACTATGGTTTATGTCCGAAACGTAAATTAGCGAGCACATCTTTGATACAGAACTGCGAAAACCAGCTGAGTATCAAGCAATCATAAAGTGTGCCTCCTCATTTCTTTTCACTCTCCTTCTCCCATTCTACATGTCTACCCATCTCTCACTGTCCCTACCTCGTCATAACCTTTTTTTGTATTGTTCCTTGGCATTATTGTGTCAATGAAAAGTCGTTGTGAACCGCGCGTAGATTTCTTTAACATATCACTTAATTTTTTCTTCAACAAATCACATCAATCTATCTCTCACTGTCTCGTCCTCTTCATCTCCTTGTAATAGTCTACCATTGCATTATTGTAAAGTCGTTGTGAACCGCGCATGGATATTTCTTTTCTTCAACTAACCACTTCACCAACTTGAATTTGTTATTCGTGTATACATATACTTTTGTATTGGAGAGGTCGCCAAAGTAGGAATCCAATGCAATGTGCTTTATGCGATTTAGATTCTTTATTCCGAAAGCCTAAAGAGACGAATGTACATACATACTGGCAAAGATACTAGTTGTCGTCAACTAGTCTCATGTCCAAGCCATAAATCAGCGAGCACATCTTTGCTACAGAATCACAAACCAGCCGAGTATATATAAATAGGAATTATTATAAGACAGATTTTTCGGCGGAGCCAAAGAACGAAACCAAAGCATGCGCTTTGTGCGAACTCGATTCTCTTTTCCCAATTTCTAAAGAGGCAGTAATGTGCCATAATTCATCGCTGAATAACTATATTTAAATCTTAGCTACCGATTCTCTCTCACAGCGTGCTCGCTTAATTCGTTTAAGAAAGCCATGTGAATGTGGGAAAATACTTCGAATCCATACTAGCAGCTACCGTACCCCGCTGACTCGCAGCACGATGCCCGATCGCGTCGGGACCGCCTACTGCGGCATCGTTCGCCTCGGTATTCTCTCTCTGACGACTCTCTTCTTGGCGTTCATCATGTCGTGGTGTCTATTTACTTTCTTTATCTATTTTGCCTTCCACATTTTTTTACTACTTTGTCTTGGTGTATTTATTATTTTCATTTCGATGTGATCATCTTCAACAAAGGGCATGAATGGAATGGAATCAAATTCTAGACAAAAAAAAGGAATACTTTTTGCTCCTCCCATAGTGCCATCGCCTACAACGCGTCTTTCGTATCTATGATGGTGTCCCTCGACGAGAGGAAGAAGCTCACCAACGACTCCGAATTCATGGCGGCGTACCAAGCGGAGCAGGTGAAAGGAGGGAGAGAGGGGCAGAGAGAATGAGCGAGAGATGCAGAGAAAGGAACACGCAGTGAGAGAGACAGAGAGAACGAGATGTAAGGAGAGTCAAGAAGACAGATACTCTCTCTTTCTCATTTGCAGGAGAGTCTACCTCTTGCCGAGAGTCGCTTTTTCTTCACAACGTTGGAGAAGAGCTTTACGTTTGCTGGTATCAGTGAGATAACTGCGTTCTGTTATATTCCTGGCTTAATTTTGTACTAATTGATTTTGTTCAAATAATACAAAATCAAGTAAATTTTCTAGGTGTCTTTACGGGAGGGTTGCTTGCGGCGCAGCCAGTGAATGTTCTGCTCATGCGATACGGCCCGCGGGATACCATGGCAGTGCTGGGGTGAGAACTCTCTCGTTCTCTCTCTCACTCTCTCTCTCTCTCTCTTTCTCTCTCACACTCACTCTATCCCTCTCTCTTTCTCTCTTTCCCCTCTTCTCTGTCTCTCTCTCTCTCTCCTTCCAGACTTCTTGCCGCCTCCCTAGTCACGATCACTCCGATAGTCGTCTCGGTCTCCTTCGTCGGCTTTGTCATTCTGCGACTTCTGCAAGTGTGTAATGTGTCCATTCTAATGATTGAATCTGATAATAATAGCTACCAGGAGCGAAATGACAGAGAGAGAAAGAGGGTCGAAAGTGAGAGAGAGAGAGACGAGAAAAAGAGAGAAAGGAGAGAGGAAACAGAGAACAAATCATTTCCTTTCATTCCCTCAGGGCATCACTCTGTCGAACCTCTTCGCTGCCATCGGCTACACCGTCAATGCATGGGCGCCAGCCACTGAGAAGGTAAGTACTCTCTCTCTCTCCCCCTATTTCTCTCTATAATCTATCTCTTCCTCTTTCTCTTTCTCTTTCTCTTTCTCTTTCTCTTTCTCTTTCTCTTTCTCTTTCTCTTTCTCTTTTTCTTTCTCTTTCTCTTTCTCTTTCTCTGTTTCTTTCTCTGTCTCTGTCTCTGTCTCTGCCTTTGTCTCTATCTTTGTCTCTGTCTTTGTCTCTCTCTCTTTCTCTTCAGGGAATCTTCATTGCTGTTCTCTTCGGCTATGTCGAGTTGTCACCTTTAATGACGATGCCGATTAGCGGAATGATTGCTCACTCCTGTAAGTTTCCACACGGACGGCAGAGTCTTTCATATGACTGCAATGCAATAATTTGCTAATAGTTTTACATATGTAGACTTTCAACGTCTGATCTGTGTTCTTTTTTTAAGAGTACAATGAGTTTCAACGAATAGTGAGAGATTACAGTAAAACGCTTGCAGACGGCTGGCCAGCTGTTTTCTACGCACACGGGATCGCATGTTTGACTGTGACGCTTGCTTGGTTCGTCTTCTACAGGTGAACTCGCTGAATCTGACATCCCCTGAATCCCAGATTCATTACCATTAATGATGCCAGTCGCTAAGCCTTTGTTGTGCCGCCCTTCGATTATAACCTTTTCTCTCGAATTGTTGCAGGAATCAGCCACAAGATCATCCCCTGATCGGACGTGACGAAATCGAGAAGATCCTCTCCGGAAAGCAACTCCCAGCAGTCCCGTCACCGGCGCACAACGAGGTGTTACTCTCTAATCCGTTCAGAAAATAAAGAGTAATCAAATATCTACACAATTTGATTCTTTTTCTCGCCCTTGTGTGGATTAAAGGACTTAAGCTTTATTACACTGGTCAGTCTAAGTCCTTCATGCGAACACTTCTACAAAGTAAAAAGTTTCAAAAGTGCTGAATTTTTGCATACAAAAAAACGTGAAGATTGCATACAAAAAAACGTGCTTGTATCAGGGAAATTTCTTCTTTTGCAATGTCGAAATTAATGAACATAGCTAGTTCCAATCCTTTTTTTGTTCCTGTGACATTCTGCGAAGATTCAGAGAAAATATCGAAATATCGAAGAAAACATTTCACTTTCAAAATTTTTCGAAAGTTTTTGCGAGCCCTTGTGCACTGTTTTTTTGTACAAAGAGCACTACGGTATCTTCGCCATTTCTTACAGGTTTTTGCGCGCAGGAGTTTTGGGTGTTCATGCTCCTTTCATGAAACCACTATTCTCTTACTGAAAACCCTTACAGTATAAAGAAACAACCCTGAAAATTTCATTAACTTTTATCCACTTTGAAGGAAAATGCATCAAAAATCAAAAGTTCATAGACTTGTATCTAGTGATGAAACTAGATTGTTCGTGTTATCGTGAACCGACAGGTACCAATCATCGCCATAACAACGACACCGGCAATTTTAGCCAGCTGGGGCTGTGCGTTCGGCATCTTCCTTCTTTCGCAGTTCGCCATCTCCTTCTCCACAGTGTGCGTTTAACTGCGACGGTCTCTCTCTCTCTCTCTTTCTCTCTTTCTTTTGCTCTCTCTGTCATCCTTCTCATTTCCAGCTACATTTCGTATGCCCTTGGCTACAACGCGAAGACTGCTGGTTTGATGTCAATGGGGCCGCTTTCTTCGCTGCTTGCCGTCAAGTTCTGCGCCGGAATGCTCTCCGACAAGCTGCGTGTGTCTGAGGTCGGGGAACAGAAGGCTGAGTGACTGAGTGACGAGAGAGGAAGGAAGATTGAATGAAGGTCAACTAAGAAAGGTTCAGGGCGAAGGGAAATGATGGTTTACTGAAGGAAAGGAAGGGAAAGAAAGGTTGAGTGAAGGGAAAGGAAGGTAGAGTGATCTAAAGATGGGAGGATATGGCTAGATAGTCACATAAAGGGAGGTAGAGAGAGAGAGAAAAAAAGATTTAGCAAAGTGGGCCCGAATTCGGCGAGGGAGCTAATTAACGAAGGGGATTGGAGAAAGAATTACGAGATAGGGAGAGAGATCTCCTTGCCCAGCTACTCAAAATGCGCGTGTTCAACTCGCTCGCGATGTACGGCATCTCTGCCTGCTTCATCGCTCGTTTTCTCATCCCGCAGCAGCACAACTTTATCGATGTTCTTCTCATGGGTATGTGGGGCAATTCCAGGGTTACTCGTAAAACATTTCAAAGAATGTTTCAAAGAAAGTCTGTTAACAAAGTTCTGGAATATGTTTGGAAAATAAAAGTGTTTTGCAGTCCTACCGATCGGCCTGTATGGCTTCCACGCAGCTGGCTTTCCGAAGGGAATCGTGCTAATTTCGAAGCAACACAGCCCCTTTGTCATGTCTGTCGTTCAGGTTAGGAGGAGGAGTGAAAGAGAGAGAGAGAGAGAGGGAGAGAGAAGGGAGAGAGAGAGGAAAGGAGAGAAAGACAGTTTGAGAGAGAGAGAAAGAATGTTTTGAGATGACTGCCAGCCTTTCCATGATAACTGGCTCATTTGTCGTGCCGATGCTCACTGAATTTAATACTCTCGACGAGTGGAACATCGTCTTTTTGCTCTACGCTGGTTATTAATCGAACCATTTATTATTCATTTTATACCTTTTAAATATGGCTTACTAAAGATATATTTTAAGTTTTACCTACATCCAGGAGTGCTAACGATAACAAACACAATCTTCCTGCTGACCGCAAAAGTGACGCCGGCTTCGTGGACTGCGTCCGTAAGATCGGCGAGCGACACTGTAGAGAAGGTTTCTGTGGAGAAGAATACTGTTGACAAGGAAACTGCTGCAGACGAATCCAAAACAGCTGCACAATTCGAAAATGGAAGTCATGAGGCACACAAGAAAAACACCCACTTGTGGGACCCTTAATTTTTATATCCATAGTCGTAGCTCCGAAGAGTAAGAACACTTAAAACAAGGGATTTATAACCACTGCTTCGTGTACACTGGTCAAAAACAGTTAAACTGAACGCGCGAATACCTACTGCCGCAATTGTTTTTCAGTGCTAGCGCTATATCCTCTTCCGCTCTACGCAGTCACTTAGGCAAGACATTCAATACATCTCATGTCTCACGCTCGTTTCACTGGTAACACTGAAAGGATGATGAAGAAATAAACAGTAACGCCATTAGAATTGTAAGCAATAGTGCTGTAGCTACCTCAAACTGTTGTGCTGTCCAGACCCTAGAGGATCAAATTCAGTTCTAAACCTAAATGTTCTTTCACTGCGGTGTTTTACTCTTAGTTGCCAACCTACATACATATCTTATTGTTAGTCGGATTTTCGCATGCATGGAAATAGTTCATTTTGAAATGGGCACCCTATCCTCTCCTCCACTCTCATTGCTTCTTTCCTTCACACTCTCACTAACATCCACATGGTGAATAACCATTCAGCCATACCATTGCATCTAACAATAAGTGTTTCCACCATATTTATGTATACATTAGGCAAAAGTTGTATTTCGATTTTGCGAACGCAATGGTTTTTTTCTTGTGTGCAGCGATTCAAGGAATCGCGACAAAAATTGTTCTTTGAACGCTATTCTATAGTATAGACTTATTTTTGAATATAGGCTTTTATAATACACAAATGAGTTCTGACACGAAATAACGAAATGATTGTTGTAATGTTTGTATGGTGATTGAAAATATTAGCCTTTTAAAAGTTTTAATACGCTCCATAAAAAAGTGGCGAATTTGTGTGCTCTTAACTGGTAGTCTTGCAGTTGATAATTTTTATCCCATAATTCCTTCAAAGTGATGACCACTGAAACTATCTTATCTCAATTCTCAATTATTTTAGTATTTTAAATAATGTTATGCATTCTTTGTGTTTCTTCATATAAATCAATCAAGATTAGTTATTAAGAACATACATAAGAACTGGCTCCATCAAATATACAGGTGGAGAGGGAGAAGGGGGAGAAGGAGAGGCGAAGGGAGAGGCAAAGAGAGTGGCAAAGAGAGACAGATCTTCGTGAAACCCTATTTGTGTTTTCCCAGTTAATCTCGTGATTGAGATCCCCCGCCATACTTCACTTCTTCTTTGTTTCTTTCCTCGGTACTCTCATCCGATTATTTTCTGTTTTTCTCTCAGTTTCTGATCACTCCTCCCTTTCCACTTCTTCCTGTCACTTCCTTCTTTTTTTGTTTTTGTTGAAACAACGGACCTAAGGAAATCCCGCGTTGAGAACTTTTGTTGCAGACAAAACAAAGTCGTCTTAGCGAGCATTTAATATTGAAAGCGTCGTTTACATGGTCAGTCATTTTCAAGAGTAGACATTGTCAAAACATTTCTGTGAAGTGAGTTGTAAACGCTGACAGTGATGAGTGCAGACTGGTGATTAGAGTTCATTGCCCATGCGGCACCAACGTTTGATAAAACCTCTACATACAGCTTAGGGTTATGAGTGAAATCAGTACGTTTACTTGCTGACGCAGGCAATCGCAGTCGCAAGGGTGTGGAAATATCATCTCATTTAGAGTACAATCTGTTGGGTCTTCCAGTTATACTGAGCTGTATATTGAAAATGGAGTAAAATTCATTATTATAAAGAATAAACTTTGCTTCCCTTTCCCAATCTACAATATACAGCATCAGAACGATTTGAAAAGTTCGAACAAAGTTTAAAAAAAAAACATTGGATTTTTGTCATTAATTCTAGATTATCCGAAAGATTATAAAGAACGGGTCTTAGAATTTGAAAAGACCCGTTCTTTCCAATGGAAAAGGGCAATTTCGGAAATTCCTTTAAAATAAGTCGTGAACTTACTTTGCCGTCATAGGGGAATTTTTTGAGATACGAAGAGGCACGTTCTGCTACACAAATATCAGAAACTGACCAAAAGGTGCCGAATTAAAGACAAGGAAAAGGTTTAGCTAAAAATGAAGTGTTGAAGAAGAGATATTGACGGAAAAGTCATAGAATTTTTTTTGTTAGTTTTCAGAAGACAAATATACGGAAAAGTCATAGAGTTTTTTGTTAGTTTTCTGAAAATGACACTCTAATGTTGCCCGTAGTTGAGTTTGAAGCGATCTATGCCAAATTTCGTATCCCGCGTTTTCGGCAAGTACGTATTTCAGGAAAAAACTATGATACCATTACGCTCTCCTTTCTGTTAGTGAAATATTGTACCATGGGAGATAAACGCACCTCATACACGTGGTGGTGTGGTATCCGCGCGTTCTTAACATTTTAGGGCCCAAACCATTCCCCCCCTGAAACATAAAGAAATTCACAATTAAGTCGGACATTTTGGAACTTTCCGAAGGTTACGAAAGTTCCTGCACCCCTGGTTGTTGGGCGGAATTGTACATGAATTCTTTCTAGTATGATTGCAGTCAGCTGGTCCGAAACATAAATTTGCGAGCAAATCTTTGTTACAGAACAACAAACAAACCGAGTACAAATAGGAACAGAATTGTAATTAGTTTAAAACATAGAGAGAAAGAGAAGAAGGTAATGGGAGACCGAGTGAGATGAAAAGAGCCATGTAAAGGATAGGAAGGATGACGAAATATGCAAATTAAGCATATGCAATCTACCAAATAAATTGGCCAAAGGCCCCGAGGAATAGAGAGAAGAGATCAAGTGTACTTAAATAGCGCTCACAAACAAGCAACATAATAACTTGAAAACAACAAGAAGCGTAGAAGCCTTGATGAAACCCGCCTTGATGAGCCTAATCAAATGTGAGCGAGGGGAAGCTACAACAAAAGCGGCGTTCCATAAGACATGACTAGGAATCTAGGCAAGAGCAAGAGTAGAAAAATAATAAAGAGGGCGAACAACGGGGCACATATGTAAGCAGTATTTTGATAGATTGATCCAACCAGTAATGCAAACGGAAGGACAAATCAGCGATAATGATAAATGGCGTTCGTTTATCTTCCTTGATATCCTCCATCATACGAACATTAATTCCCGTATCTTTCGACTTGTCCTGGACTGACTTGATTGCATTCAACTTCTCTCATGCCTTAGACATGAATTTGCGAGCACCTTTCTGAGCAACTTAGAAGCTGATTGTGAGTGTACTTGGGAAGGGCAGTGCCTCTAATTTCCATAAGCCTTAATGCAATCAGTGTGATCGTACTAGACAAAAATTTGCGAGCAAATTTTTGTTACAGAACAACGAACAAACCAAGCATGCATAAATAGGAAGGGAGGTGCCCGCAGTTTCCATAAACCATCATGCAATCATGAAGTTCCTTCTGATCGTACTCGCGCTTAAGTTTTTTTTTAAAGTAAGTTCATGACTTATTTTAAAGGAATTTCCGAAACTGCCCTTTTCCATTGGAAAGAACGGGTCTTTTCAACCTCTAAGACCCGTTCTTTATCGTCTGCGCTTCGCAAACCTTTGCTACGCTGCCTGTTAAATGAACTTATACTTCGTAACTTTCTTTATGTCCGCATTGCTAAGATCAGCGGAGCCAAAAACCGAAGCCAAAGCTTCGTTATTTAGCTTCGCTGACCTAAGCAATGCGAAAATAAATTTTTGATTTATGTGATTTATTCGAAATCGATTGTCTATTCCGAAAGCCTTCAGACATACAGAGTCATTCACCGCTGAATGTGTTTTTTTTCAGCGTCCGATTCTCTATCAGAGCGTGCACGTTTAATTAGTCTGATAAAGTCCTGAAAGTGGGGAAGATCTGCATCCACAACAGCAGCTACCGTACTCTGTTGACTGGCACAATGCAAGATCGCGTCGGGACCAGCTGCGGCTTCGTACGCTTCGGTATTCTCTCACTGACGACGCTCTTCTTGGCTTTGATCATGTCGTGGTGGGGCGATGGTCTATTTATTTCTTTGTCTATTTCGCATTCCATTTTTTTTTCTTATTTTTTGCTGCACTATCTTTGTCTATTTGTTACTTTGATTTCTATTTAAGCATCATCAACAACAAGAGGCGGGATAAGCAAGAAAGTAACCGGCGAATAATAATATAGTAGCGCTAGATAAAGAGTTTGAACGCATATGTTCATGAAGTTGCCGGTTTTGAAGTAGGAGTGCTGCTCTGACCTACCGAATCAAATTCTCTACCCGCCTATTTTCACGCCACAATGGCACATAATGTAATGAAAGAAAATCGCTCAAAGCCTTATGTATATATGCCTTATCCACATATGTATAAAACAACTTATTGTTAGGTTCATTATTCCCTGGATACCTCTTTTGTAATTTGATTTAATTCTAAACAAAAAAAGAACGTATTGTGCCCGTCCCTTAGCTCTCTCACCTACAACGCATCTTTCGTGTCTATAATGGTGCCCCTCGACGAGATGAAGAAGCTCACCAACGACTCCGCATTGATAGCGGCGTACCAAGAGAAGCAGGTGAACTGAGAGAGAGAGAGAAAGAGAGAGAGAGAAAGAGAGAGAGTGAGAGAAAGAGAGAGAGAGATAAAGAGAGAGAGAGAGAGAGAGAGAGAGAGATAAGGGGAGACACAACAAGAGGGAGACAGGTAGAGCAAGAGGTAAAGATGTTCAGGATGACAGATACTCTCTCTCTCATTTGCAGAAGAGCCTACCTCTCGCCGAGAGCCGCTTTTTCTTCACTACGATTGAGAAGTGCTTTACATTTGCTGGTATTAGCGCGATAATTGCATTTTGTATATCCCTGATTTTAGTTTGTATTAATTGTTTTTATTCAGCTACAGATTAAACTTTCTAGGTATCTTTACGGGATCAATAATTTCGGCGCAGCCCGTGAATGGCCTGCTCATTCGATATGGCCCTAGACATACCATAGCTGTGATGGGGTGAGATGGGAAAGGCGCCGTCTCATTATCTCACACACACTCTCTTTCTTTCTTCCTCTTTCTTTCTTTCATTCTTTTCTTCTCTCTCTCTCTCTCTCTCTCTCTCTGCTTCCAGACTTCTCGCCGTCTTCCTAGTCGCGATCACTCCTATAGTCATCTCGGTCTCCCTCGTCGGCTTCGTCATTTTGCGACTTCTTCAAGTAATCATTAAAAAAAATAGCTACAATGAGCGAGAGGAGAGAGAAAGAGAGAGAAGAGAGAACGAGAGAATCCATTCCTTTCATCTCCTCAGGGCATCACTATGTCGAATCTCTTCGCTGCCATCGGCTACACGGTCAATGCATGGGCGCCAGCCACTGAGAAGGTAGGGGAAGCAGCTTATTCTTCTCCCTGGCTCTTCGTGAGCGGTTGCCTCCCTCTTGTTGACCGATGTCTTCGACATTGAAAGACATTGAACTGCAATAACAGCGTCTAGTAATCACATCTGTAGGTCTCTCTGTCTCAGTCTTTCTCTCTCTCACTCGCACTATCGCTTTCTATCTCACTTTCTCTGTCTCTTTTTTTCAGTATCTCTCTCTCTGTCTCTCTATGTCACTCTCTTCAGGGAATCTTCATTGCTGTTCTCTTCGGCTATGTCGAGCTTTCACCTTTAATGACGATGCCGATTAGCGGAGTGATCGCTCACTCATGTAAGTTGTTGTTTTCACACATATGCGTAGGCGGTGTAATGGTTAGCATAGATGCTATCCAGGCATTCGACGGGGGGTTGACCCCCTCCCTCGAAAGGAACAGTAGTTCATTTGAATGAAATACACTAACAAGCCATTGGAACACACCAATTACATACATGAGTAGTCTATCAATACATGACAAGTAGATTTTTTTAAAGCGTACCATCAGTTTCAGGAATAATGAGGAAAAGTACATAGGTTGAGAGAAGACTAAATTGATTGCAGACGGCTGGCCAGCTGTCTTCTACGCACACGGGATCGCATGCTTGACTGTGACGTTAGCTTGGTTCGCCTTCTACAGGTCAACTCGCTGAATCTGCCATCGTGCTCTCTCTCTTTCTCTCTCTCTCTCTCATTCTCTCTTTCTCTGTTTCTCTCTTTCTCTTCCTCTCAATTTCTCTCTCCTCTCATTCTTTCGATCTCTCTCCCTCTCGGTTTCTCTCTCTCTCTCTCTTTCTTTACCTGGAACCCTTCGATTACCATCTTCTCTATTGACCCCGTGTAATCGTTTCAGAAATCAGCCACAAGAACATCCTCTCATCGGAATTGACGAAATCGAGAAGATCCTCTCCGGGAAGCAAGTGGCAGTCCCGCCGCAGAAGCGCCAGGAGGTCACTCACTAATTTGTTGAAAAATAAAAAGAGAAATATTTAAATATTCGGCCCCTCATCGTCGAACCAGAAGCAGGTCCAGGCCCGACGGAGGAAAATTCCATTCAAATAGAGAACATTTCGTATTGTATCGCATGTGAAATAAATTGGGCAGATTTAATTTTGATTTGGGCCGGCCACCCCTGGTCATGCGATCTCTCTGGCGTGACTACTAGTGTTCTCGTGATCGGACAGGTACCATTCCTCGCCATCATGACGACGCCGGCAATTCTTGCCAGCTGGGGCTGTGCGTACGGCATCTTCCTTATCTCTCATTTCGTCATCTCCTACTCCTCCATGTGCGTTTAATTGTGACGGTCTCCCTCTCTCTGTTCTTTCTCTCTTGCTCTCTCGCGTTCACTGTCTATCTCTCTCTCTCTCTTTCTCTCTCGCTCCTCTTCTCTATTTCTCTTATGCTCTCTCTCTCTCTCTCTCTCTCTCTCTCTGCCATCCATCTCATTTCCAGTTACATTTCGTATGCCCTTAACTACGACGCGAAGAGTGCAGGCTTGATGTCAATTGGGCCGCTCTCTGTGCTGGTCGCCATCAAGTTCTGCTCCGGAATTCTCTCCGACAGGCTGCGTGTGCCTGAGGTGGGGGGAATAATGGAAAGTGGGAGATGGGGAGCAGAAGAGAATGGAAGATTAAGTGATTTAAAGTTGGGAAGACAGAGAGAAAGTCATGGAAGAACGATGGCGAGAGTGAGAAAAAAAGATAAAGAGGTAGCATTCAGCAAAGCAAGCCCGAATTCGGCGACTGAGCTAATAAAGGAGAGTAATGGAGAAAGAAGTAAGATCTCTCTCTCTCTCTCTTTCTCTCTATTTCTCTCTCTCTCACACTCTCTTTCTAGCTCTCATTTTTCTTTCTTTCTCTCTCTCTCTCCTTTTACAGCTGCTCAAAATGCGCGTCTTCAACTCGATCGCGATGTACGGCATCTCTGCTTGCTTCATCGCTCGTTTCTTCATCCCGCAGCAGCACAACTTTGTCGATCTTCTTCTCATGGGTACAGGGGCAATTCCAGGGTTATAGCGATATATTGCAAAAAAAAAGTGTCTTTTAAGAAAGCTTGAACGCGAAAACTCCTACCACTATTACTCTGAAAAGTCCGATGCATCCAAATTCCTCTTCTACTTGTTGCTTCTGGTAATCTGTAGAGTTAAGTAAAACATAGGCTAATCCAATATGCTTAAAGGAGTAGTTCACTGAATAATTTACTTATGGTTTTATGAACGTGGATCTATTCGCATCTGTCTAAAACATACAAAGTTTGTATCATTTTTGCCAACAGGCTACAAAGTAACAAAAGGTATTAGGGGAATTAAGGCGCTGCCTGCCGGAGATCACCAGTGACGGTTTCCAATTTGGCGCTTTCCCTGGGGTGCCAACCCAATACTCCCAGGGCAGTACTCTTCGTAGCATGCTACTTCCACTTGTGCCATCCCCTGAGGGTAGCAGGGGTAGTCGCCCACGGGTGGGATCGAACTCGGGGTCCATGCGTGCAACCTCGTGCTACAAAGTAACGATGACACAAAATATGGTTCGGCCAAAATTTTTACTGTAGCTATTAGCCACCCTCCTATCTCACCCGTTCTCTAACCAGAAGAAGGCCAAATATTCGATGACGCGCTTTCAAATTGGTCCTAATGTACACCTGTGAATCTTTCATGCTTCGGTATTTTTTTCAGCAGACAGCATTCATTCCTTACATGAACTAACCATCGAAAAATCGCTCCTTTATTCGGAGTTCTGGAATAAGGTAAGCAAGTGAATGTGTTCAGTCCTTCCGATCGGCCTTTTTGGGTTCCACGCCGCTGGCTATCCGAAGGGAATCGTGCTGGTGTCGAAGGAACATAGCCCCTTTGTCATGTCAGTCGTGCAGGTTTGTAGGAATAGGGAAAGAGCGAGCAGAGATGGAGCTAGAGAGAGAAAAGAAAGAGAGAGAGAGAGAGAGAATAGAGAGAACGTTCTGAGATGACCGCCAGCCTGTCCATGATGACTGGCTCATTTCTCCTGCCGATCCTCACTGAATTCAATACTCTCGACGAGTGGAACATCGTGTTTTTGCTCTACGCTGGTTCTAATCTTTACCATTTATTTTTATTTCAAATCTTTTAAATATAGCCCATTAAACATCAATTTTAAATTGTTTCAACATCCAGGTGTGCTAACAATAACAAACACAATCTTCCTGCTGACGGCAAAGGCGACTCCGGCGTCGTGGACGGCGACAGTAACATCGGCGAGGGATACTGCAGAGAAGGGTGCCGTTAAGAAGAATATTGTAGACAGGGACATATGCTGATGGTGAGAATGATACTGTTGCAGATGAATCCACAACATCTGAACAACTCGAAAATGGAAGTCATGACAACGATTTAATGAATCGTGACTAGAATACTTCTTCGAACGCTACTCCATAGAATGCACGTGTTTTGATTTTCTTTTAGTTTCTAAATAGCTAATAATTTTTGACCCGCAATAACGAAATAATGCTTGTAATGTTTGTGTGATGCTTTTTTAAAGTTCTTTTTATTAGTACTCCCCCCCCTCTTTATTAGAACCCCACTTGGCAAATTCATTCAAATTCTCTGGTAAAACGGATATTTCAGTGATGATTCCATTGAATTCGGGCTATGATTCTTCTTTTATGAAAAAAAAATGTTGCCATCCAGCTTTTGGGGTATCACATTGAAGAATAGTATTCCTCCCACTAATAGTACCCCTCCCTCGCAAGGGTATTTTAAAGTAGTACCTCGGGGTAGTATTAGAGAAAATAAGGTTTTGGTTTTTAATAATAAAGGAATAACGAAATGACGTTAATTGTAATATTTGTGTGATGACTGAAAATTGTTCTTTGTTAAGTTTTTCCCCGTTCCATTATAAAAGTGGCGAATTTGTGTGCTTTGTGCAGAAATTGATAATTTTTTTCTGGTTTTTTTTCAAGGTGATGGCCTTTGCGACTTCGAATTCTCGATCACTTAGTTTTCCTGCATAATTGATTCTGTGTCTTTGTTTTTGTTCCATCAGAGACACAGAGGGTCAGGGAGAGGGGTGGGGGAGGAAGAGGGAAGTGCGAGAGGCATTGGCAGGGAGGAAGACAGATAGAGACAAGGAGTGATAGAGAACAGAGAGGTAGCACAAGATATAAAAAATAGTATGTTAAAGTGCAAGGAGAGATGCCGTGTGAGGAGAGTGGCTGACCGGGGCAGATAGAATAGGAGGCTTCAGCAATCGTTCGAAACCTTTCATAACTATAGCGATATTTCAGAGGAAATGCTGGTGAGTGAGATGTCAGAGAGATCTTCTAATTAAACAAAGAACAGGGACCTCTCCCTTCCTGATTCTTCTGGAAAGGGCCGGGGCAGACGTTAGCCCCTTCCGGAATGTTCTGGAAAATTCCGGATCCTGGGGCCGAACTCTGTCCTTTCCGGAACCATATTGAATGTTTCCAGGACCCATGGCCCATGTTGGTAATTTTCGGAATGTTCTGGAAAATGCCATGGCCCGGGTCGGAAGTCGGGCCGGCCATTCCTGAACCTTCTCGTATGTTTCCAGGAGCCAGGGCAGACGTAAGCCCCTTCCGGAACGTTTAGGAAAATTCCATGTCCCGAGGCTAAAATTTGTCCTTTCCGGATCGTTCTCGTATGTTTTCAGGACCAAGGGCACACGTTGGCACCTTGCGGAATGTTCTTAGAAAGTCCAGGATCCGTGAGTAAGAGACTGACCGACGCAGATAGGCGAGACGGTTACTTCAGTAATCGTTCTAAATCTTTCATGAAGAGGGAAGACGTTGGCGGGTGCAGAAGTTGGCCTCTTGGGGTGGCTCTAAAGTCGCATCGTTCGCAGTAGTTTTTACAATTTGGATACTTCAAACTTGGTTAATTAAACCGAAGGAGCATGGAAGCTTCCAGAAGAAATCGGTTACAAAAACACGCTTAGCGCTTTATAATTAGTTAGCTATCTATTTGTGCAGAGATGAATAAATAAGCGGCCGGTGAGGAGAGGTTGCTAACCCGGCGAGGAAGATTCTCCGCCTCAAAGGTTAGCCAGACTTCAATTTCACTTTCTTTATTTATGGTTAGATCACAAATAAGTTTTACAAATTTTTATCGACAAAATTCCAACATTTTTTCGCACAGTGCCGGATGTGCGAGTACAGCTATGTGGAAACGCCGGTTTCCGGACCGGGCTGGTTCAATTACACCGGCCACTTGGTACCTGGCCCTGATGATGGCTCCTCATGCAGAACCTTTACTCTCATTTGCGGAGAAGCAGATTCAACATCATCGTACATCGAGGCTTGAATTTCATTCTGTTTGCCCTTGTCGAATTTCTCGATTAGGAATTGCCGACCGCCAACAAATGATGCCATTATTGCGAAATGGCTTTTTTTTTAGGGTTCATAGGCAAAATCGATTATGAAAGCTTACCTGAATCCTAATTTGCTGCCGACTTTAGGAAAGAAAAAAGACTTTCTTGTCTATGACAAAAATTTTCTTTGCCTTTTTTGCGCGTCTTCGCTGTAGCCATACAAATGTATGCTTTTATGAGACTCAAGGAACATAATCAGAACATGATTGCAATATCATATTTATAGGAGGGCGATATCGGAAAAAAAACATTGTTAAAGGTCGTACAAACCTGTTTCGTTATCATTCTTCTTTTTTAAAGAATGGATCCTTTTTTCGTCGTAAAACATAGATCCGAAACGTGCACATCCAGAGACAAGTTGGAGACCCCGCATCCATAAATACTCTCTCTCTTTCTCTCTTTCTTTCTCGCTCTCTCTGTCTCTCTGTCTCTCTCTCTCTCTCTCTCTCTTTCTTTTTCTCTTTCTCTGTGTAAGGGTGTCTATGTGAATGTCTGTTTCCTACCTTTCGCATACGCAATGAAATGATGTTAATTGTAATGTTTGTGTGATGATAGAAAATAAGCCTTTTTTAAATTTTTAACCCGTTCCATGATTAAAGTGCAAATTTGTGTGCTCTGTACAGGTAGTCATGCGATTAATAATGTTTATCTCGTCTCTTTGTCAAGGTGATAACCATGCAACTTTCTTATTTCAATTCACGATTACTTAATTGTATGCATTAGTGATTTCGGAACCTTCTCGAATGTTTCTAAAACCCAGGGCACACGTTGGACCCTTCGGGAATGTTCAGGAAAATTCGTGTCCCGAGGCCGAACTTTGCCGTAACCTTCTCGTTAACCCAAGGGGGTCGCAACATTGGTAGTGCTAGGAAAGTCGCAACGTTCGCAGTGGTTTTAACAATTTGCATACCTTAAACTTGGGAAATTAAATCGGGAGGAGCTTGGAAGATTCCAAAAGAAAGTATTCATTTTCAAGAGTTGACATTGTCATAACATATCTGTGGAGAGAGGAATTCAATCGGCAATTGTTGCCAATACTGACAGGCATAAGGACAGAAGGGTGATTAGCATTCATTACCTATGCAGCACCAACGTTGGGAACACTCAACTACAGCTTTGGATTATGAGGGAAATCAGTACGTTTACCTGCTGACGCAAGCGATCGCACCAGCAAGGGAGAGGAGACATCATCACATTTAGAGTGCAACCTTCTAGGTCTCCCGGTTATACCATTCATTATATTGAAAATGGAATAAAATTCATTATTATAAAGAATAAATTTGTTTTTCATCTTTCCCAATCAAGAATATACAGCATCGGAACGATTTGAAAAAAAAACATTTTGTTCAAATTTTTTTTACAATTTTCTGTCTTTAATTCTAGAACATCCAGATTCTAATAGAGCACACCGTTTTCTAGACAAGAATGACTCAGCTCCACTTCCATTCAGCCAACAGCCTCAATTGACACGTTGTTGTCATTTGGATGGTATATAATAGAGATTAAATTCAGCTAGTCTCATGCCCGAGACATATGTACGTTTGGGAGCACATCTTTGTCACAGAACAACGAACAAGCGGAGTATAAAGGAAGGACGGCAGCCCTTGTTTCCATAAGCCATCGATTAATCATGAAGTTCCTATTGGTCGTTCCAACCATTTGCTTCTATCCATACGATAAGAATCGCAAATAGTAAGCATATCGATGTTCTGTTCGATTAACTTTTCTGTCAGATTCTAATGGAGCACGCCGTTTTCGAGACATGAATGACACAGCTCCAGTTCCGTTCAACCAACAGCCTCAACTGAAACGTTGTTGTCATTTCTCCGAGACATAAATTTGAGGGCACATCTTTGCTACAGAACAATGAACAAACCGAGTATAAATAGGATTGCGAGGTGCCTGTAGCTTCCATAAAGCATCGTGCAAACATGAAGTTCCTTCTGTTCGCACTCAGAAAATTTGTGAAATATATGTTTTCATGAGATACGATGACAAGCATAGCGAGATAAAGAGTGGCTTGAGCCTTCAGAGTCTTTATAGTCTCACTTTAACCATTAGACATGAATGACCTGCGTGGCGCAAGTTGTTCCTCTCACCGCTCCACTGTGAGACCCTTTTATACGATAAATTATCATTGCTTCATTGTTCCATCAGCAAAGTGCAATGCATTGATTGAGAGAGAGAGAGAGTGTATGTGTGAGAGAGAGAGTGAGAGAGCGTGAGAAAAGAGGATTGTGATTTATTCTCTCTATATATTCCCAGTTATTAGAATACAGAATATTCACGTGTGAAGATCTTTCCCTGATTCACACATGAATATTCTGAATTCTTGCATGCCTCGCTTATCGCTTGTCGATCATTTCGTTTATATGTGAAGCGGGTATATTGTTTTACTTTCCCACTCTTTCATTCTCTCGGTTTCTAATGGATCTTCCCACTCTCTCTCTCTCTCTGGCACTCTATCACTCTCTCACTGCAACCGTCCTTTTCATCTGTATCTCATTTCTTTGCACTTGCTTTACCTCATTCTACATATCAATATATTTTCTCTAATTGTCTCTCCTACTCTCTCTCTCTCTTTATCTATCTCTCACTGTTTATTTCACTCTCGTGCTCTCTCTATCTTTCACTGTCTCTACCTCGTAATCCCCATGTTATATTCTCCCTCTGCATTATTTTATTTATAACAGTTGTTCTGAAGAGCGCACGGGTATTTATTTCTTCAACAAATCACTTTACCAACTGTAAATAGTTCTACTAGTATATTTCCGCATTGGTAAGGTAAGCGGAGCCAGGGAACGAAATCACAGCATGTGCTTTTTGCGAACTCGATTTTCTATTCCGAAAGTTTAAAGAGAAATAGTCATTGAAATAGCTCGCCGTTGAATGTCTTTTTTATATTTATTTTATCTACCGATTCTCTCTCTCACAATCAGAGCGTGTTCGTTTAATTCGTCTGATAAGGCCCAGAAAGTGGATCCCATAATAGCAGCTGCCGTACCCGTTGACCTCAGTAACTCAAATGCAAGATCGCGTCGGGACTGGCTGCGGCTTCGTACGCTTCGGTATTCTCTCACTGACGACGCTCTTCTTGGCTTTGATCATGTCGTGGTGGGGCGATGGTCAATTTACTATTTTCTTTATCAAAAAACTTAGAAAAAAAATCTACACGTTAGAACAAAGAGTTGTGGTGTGGAGACCATGGAATTGGAAAAGGCATGCTGGAAATCCCCGAGCACGATGTAGCGACGAATTCGACCGAAATCTGTCAAATAGTTGGGTGCGAATCCCAGTCCCTGATTGTGGAGTGAACTGTTAATCTACAAGTATCTAAAGTGCTGAGATCTCTGAAAATATTCGTAGCATTATCGTGATCCGACAAGTGCCAATCCTCGCCATCATGAGGACGCCGGCGATTTTAGCCAGCTGGGGTTGTGTCTACGGCATCTTCCTTGTCTCGCAATTCGCCATCTCCTTCTCCACAATGTGCGTTTATCTTTGCCGGTCTAATTTCTCCCTATCTTAATCTCTCTCAATGTCTTTCCCTCTCGCTCGTCTCTCTCTCTCTCTCTCTGTCATCCATCTCATTTCCAGCTACATTTTGTATGCCCTTGGCTACGACGCGAAGACCGCAGGCGTCCTGTCAATGGGGTCGCTCTCTGCGCTGCTCACAGTCAAGTTCCGGAATGCTCTCCGACAAGCTGCGTGTGCCAGAGGTGGTGGGGGATGATGGAGATAGATAGGGATATCGATGGAGACAGATAGGGATCTCCTTCTCTCTCGCTATCTCCCAGGTGCTCAAAATGCGCGTGTTCAACTCGCTCGCGATGTACGGCATCTCTGCTTGCTTCATCGCTCGTTTTCTCATCCCGCAGCAGCACAACTATGTTGATGTTCTGCTGATGGATACAGAGGGCAGAAATTCTAGGGTTTTTTTCAGAATTAAAAGCCTGCAATGGCTTGGCCTAATTATTTTTTACTGTTGGTATTATTCAATCTTCTGTTTCCCACTCTTTCTAAGCAGAAAAAGGGACAAATATTTGTCGTCGCGCATTCAAATTGGCCTTGATCTGCCACTGTTGAATAATTCCTAAATTGGTTCTAATAAACAAATTTCTTTAATACGATGAGCAAAGAAAAGAAATTGCTGTTACAGTCCTTCCGATTGGACTTTGTGGCTTCCACGCCGCCGGCTATCCAAAGAGAATCGTGCTGGTTTCGAAGGAACACAGCCCCTTTGTCAGTCGCGCAGGTTAGGAGGAGGAGTGAAAGAGAGAGAGAGAAGAGAGAGAGAGAGAGAGAGAGAGAGAAAGAAAGAGAAAGAAAAGAGAGGAAGAGAGAAATAGAGTGAGAGAATGTTCTGAGGTGACCGCCAGCTTGCCCATGATCACTGGCTCATTTCTCGTGCCGATGCTAACCGAATTCAATACTCTCGACGAGTGGAACATCGTCTTTTTGCTCACTAGATATCATTTTACAACAATTACTTTTTCATTCAGGTGTGCTAACAATAACACACACAATCTTCCTGCTGACCGCAAAGGCGACTCCGCTTCGTGGACAGCGACCGCAACATCAACGAGGGATACTGTTATGAAGGGTGCTGTGGAGAGAAATACTGTAGACAGGGATACTGTAGAGAATGGTTCAGCTACAGATGAATCGACAACAACTGCACAACTCGAAGACGGAAGTAATGACAGCGATTCGATGAATCGCGACAACAATACCCCTTTGAACGCTACTTCATAGTATAGACATATTTTTTGAATAAATTTTTTCATGAATAATTTCTGACACTAAATAACGAAAATTGTTATGTTTATGGGATGATTGAAAATTGACTTTTCAACTCATTCCATGATAAAAGGTGTGCAACAATTTTCTCGTCGTTTCGCCAAGGATATAGCCATTTAAACTTTCTTATTTCAAATTCTAGATCACTTTAAGCTGTATAAATAATTGTATGCATATGTGATTTCATGCCTTCCATCAAAATGATTCATTTAGGAGAAAGGGAGTGACAAAGAGAGAGAGAGAGAGACAAGGAGAGACAGAGAGAGAGGCAAGGAGAGACACAGAGAGAGAGAGAGAGAGCGAGAGAGAGAGAGGCAAGGAGAGAGAGAGGTAGTGTCAAAGAGAGAGAGATAGAGAGAGAGAGATAGAGAGAAAGAGAGAGCTTGATGGAAAAAGAAGGGGGGTATTAATAAGGAGAGAGACAGATAGAGAGAAATATTGATAGAGAGAAAAAAGAGAAAGCACGAGATAAAGAAACAGAGAATGCTAAAGAGCTGGGAGGGATGGCGTGTGAGGGAAGTTGAAACAAAGAGGCTTACCGAGGCAGATAGAATAGAATAGGTGACTTCAGTAATCGTTCGAAATCTTTCATGAAAAGGGAAGACGTTGGCGGGTGCAGAAGTTGGCCTCTTCGGGTGGCGCGAAAGTCGCATCGTTAGCAGTGGTTTTTTACAATTTGGATACTTCAAACTTGGTTAATTAAACCGAAGGAGCATGGAAGCTTCCAGAAGAAATAGGTTACAAAAACACGCTTATCGTTAGCGCTTTATTTGTAGTTAGCTATCTATTTGTGCAGATGAATAAATAATAACTGGCCTGTGAGGAGAGGTTGCTAACCCGACGAGGAAGATTCTCGCCGAGGAGACAATCTCACTCAAATGTATGTAATTAAACCGGGAAATACCGAGAGGTGATGGCATCGAAACGAATAGGGCGAAGTGAATGAGAAAGGGAAGAGAGGAAAGGGGGAAGAGACACGTGGAAAGTAAGCAATAAGTGAAAAGGCATTGACAAAAAATTAATTGAAAGCAAGCTATAAGATGTATCACTTGTCTCCGTTTCTGATATTGATGATACTTCGGATATAGATGTACCATCAATATCAGAAACGGAGACAAGTCTAGAAGCAATTGTGATGCATGAAATCAGGCCTATCTTAATAAAGGAGACGATGTGAAATTGGAATTGAAATGAGAGAGATGTGTGGGCGCCAGGATCCAAATTTTCCCACGGTCCTGTGTCCCAGCCAGAGGTGTCAACGGGCCCAACATTTTTGGGCCGGCCCGGCCCGTCGGGCCCAAGGTCTGGGCCGGCCCGGCCCGAGCGATTTCCGGGCCCTTGAATTTTGGGCCCGGCCCGGCCCGGCCCGGCCCGTGGGCCCGTTTGAGCCAGATTTTCAAAAATTCTGTAGGAAAAGTCCGACGAGCTAAAGAATATTTTGAAATTCAAAATTTTTCATGTTCATGCTATGTACATATATTCATTTTAATGTATACTTTAAAACGTTTTAGGAGAAAAATGAACAAATGAAGATAGTTTTGCACCTAAAAGTGCCACCAGTCGTCTTGACTGGACGACATCGTGTGCTTATCGGGCCCAAACGGGCCCGACGGGCCGGCCCGTCGGGCCGGCCCAACTTTTTAGGGCCCGGCCCGGCCCGGCCCGCGGGCCCAGCCCGGGCCGGGCCGGGCTGGGCCGGGCCGTTGACACCTCTGGTCCCGGCGGGCTGTTAGCCATAAGCCCCGCCCCTTCCCCCTGGACGTGCCCCAGCGGTCTGGGGGGTGCCTGTGGCGCCACATTTTCCCACGGTGTGGGGGAACCCCCCTAGGGGGTATGGGGGAACCCCTAAGGAATGTTTGGAATGTATGACGTCATCAATTAGGGTATCAATTACACTAATTAGGCGATCAAGCCCTTAAGGAATGTTTGGAATGTATGACGTCATTAATTAGGGTATCAATTACACTAATTAGTCCCTCCAAATTTCGGGGTTTTTGGCCCTCCAGATTTTGGGGGTTTTTGGCCCTCCATATTTTGGGGGTTTTTTGGCCCACCCACGACGCATTTTTGGTGTGACTTTTTGCAACGTTTCCCATAAACACATATACCATGCTTCCCTCAAAACTCGAACTGATGACCTTACGGCTTACTGAGCCGCGACGTAGCCATTACTCTAATCGTCTGACATGCATACATGGCCATCATTGCTTTTACATATCTCTCAGAGGTATGCGCAACGATAGAAATTTTCCAACGCTCTCTTCTCTACACGCTCTCTCTTTCTCTCTTTCTCTACACACTCTCTCTATCTCTATACTATTTCTCTCTTTTTCTTTCTCTCTTTCTATACACACTCTCTCTATCTCTATACTATTTCTCTCTTTCTCTCTTTCTCTGCACACTCTCTCTATCTCTATACTATTTCTCTCTTTTTCTTTCTCTCTTTCTCTACACACTCTCTCTATCTCCATACTATTTCTCTCTCTCTCTCTCACTCTATCTATCGTTCTCTACTTTGAGGCATATGCCTTGCCGTAGGCCCGTACCATGTTGTGAGCACGCACTATATGACAGTCTTTCTCTCTCTCTTTCTATACACTATTTCTCTACACTCTCTCTCTCTATCTCTATACTATTTCTTTCTCTTTCTCTCTTTCTCTACACACTCTCTCTATCTCTATACTATTTCTCTCTTTTTCTTTCTCTCTTTCTCTACACACTCTCTCTATCTCTATACTATTTCTCTCTTTTTCTTTCTCTCTTTCTCTACACACTCTCTCTATCTCCATACTATTTCTCTCAATCTCTCACTCTATCTATCGTTCTCTACTTTGAGGCATATGCCTTGCCTTAGGCCCGTACCATGTTGTGAGCACGCACTATATGACAGTCTTTCTCTCTCTCTCTTTCTATACACTATTTCTCTACACTCTCTCTCTATCTCTCTCTTTATCTCTATACTCTCTCTCTTTTCTACATTATTTCTCTACTCTCTCTCTCTCTCTTTCCTCTACTGTCAGGCATCTACTTTGCCTTAGGCCCGTACCACGTTGTGAACAAGTCACCCCTTACTATCTGGCAAGCTTTCTCTATCTCTCTCTTTTTCTCTACTCACCACCTCACTTTCCTTTCCTCTCTCTCTGTTCCCGCACCATGACTCATCCATCCAATCGTTTGAGCAGACACACTTCTTCTCCCTCCTCTTCTCTCATTGTCCACAAGTGATTCAACAGCGTAACAAAAATCATTTATTTGAATACAGTCTTGCAATAGTTTCATCATATACATCTTTAGCATGGATATTGAAGAAAATCATATTATTAACCATTTTGTATGTATTAGCACATGTATTACACAAAACCAATTCAATTCTACCGCATTCGTCAGGCTGCGTAGAGTTGTAGATTGCACAGTTTCTACACTGAGGAATATGAAGAGCACGAGGGAAGTTTAATTGATGAATTCTGGAATCTCCTTGAGGTTCTTGAAACCGAGGGATCTTAAGGAAAATGTTTACCATGAATAGCAAATAAATAAAAATAAAAACCTCAGTCATATCAAAGTCGTGAGTTGAGACTATCGTTTCCGTTCTTCAATACAATATTCCGAAAAATTGATGACTGGATATTACGGTTCGCGTTATGACAAGAGGCACACAGCGTGATGGTGATTGTGCGGGAAGAAGCGGCAGTTACGTTTCGCCTAGCACACTTTTGACAGACTGCCAGGAATATCAAGTGCTGCGAGCGAACTATTACGGGTCTTGATTTTTCAGGAGTTTTGTATGCTTCAGCCAGATCGCGGAACGAGCGCTTAAAATATACTTTATTTGGAATAATATATTTAAAAAAATAAAACCTTTGGTGTTGGTTGCTCGTCGTCGCTACTAAGCCGCCGTTTCCTTTTTAAATCGTTTTCTGAAGAACCACTAGACTGGGACATTACACGTCGCGGAACTGAACATAGAGATTATCTTCCTCGTCAACCATCAAATTAATTAAACCGATTGGGCGAATATAACGAGTAGTACGCGGTTCGTCTGGGTGTACACGCTTCAAGTGTCTACGCAGATTAAATCCAGTTGAAAAATTCGTGTGGCACTCGTCACAATTAAAATTCTTTTTCTCTTCTTCTTTCTCTTGCGGAGGAGTAATAGGTAGAGGAAAAGCCTTTTCCTCGGGCTTCTTTTGCTCGGGAGCGTTCTTTCTATCAGCCATTCTGAATGATCACAATGCTGTCAATGGTCTATTTATACATTTCTGTAACTGGGACTTGTACCACCTCAGTACTGATCTATCGTTTAATCCAAAATTCTTCTTATTAAACATATTTTTAATAGAATAGATAGATTTCCCCAAACATCGCTGGTATAGAAAGAAAATAGCATAATGGCCACAAACATTGCTATCTATTCCTTGAACTCTCATATTAAACTCATTATACCGTTTAAAAGGCGCAAACCAATTTCTAATGCTCTCAGGCGTGGAATCGCCAGTTGAGTCAAAATAATCAACTGAGCCTGTTTTATCAACAAATGCCGCAACCCAGTGTTCCCCTATGCTATTTGAATCACCAGTGTTAAAAATAATGCAAAAAGGTCTTTTTTCGGGAATTGGAATAGAAGTATCACAAGGAAAACTTCCAATGTAATATCGCTGAGTTATAGGACAATTTCCAAGTAATTTATCGAGGTCAATATTCGTTAAGGCATTTACATCTGACATTTTTAATACAACAAGAAAATTGAGACTTAAATACATTCAATACGAGATGGAAAGCGCTTCAATAGGAAACAACGATCCATTCTGCGAAGAAACCAGTTGCACGAGGGTGAGATAAATGATGAAGTCGTGCTTCGCGTAGAAGTACTCCTGAAATTAAATTACTTAAAACATTAAAAATATCAAATAGGCAAAATTAACCTTCAGCATTACTCGAACAGGGCGATTGCCGAGAGAATGGTGACGGCTTCGAATCTCCATTCCAACAACAAGTTTCTTGAAGCTGTTAGAGTTGGGGACAACACTGGGGAATTCCAACTCAAAGTTGTTGTCTAGGTGGGTCGTTCGAACTCTTCTTCTTGCGAGTTCAGAATTGATGAGGTGGATGTCATGGTCCGAAACGGGACCCGTCAAGTCAATATCCAGCTTTACGATGATAAACGTGCAGAGCGAGATGAAGCGAGACATCAGTACTGTCTGTCAGAAAACACGTTGCGATATGAATCGATCTGCAATTAAACATATAAAAATAATAAACTTAATTGGAAATATCTCTACCTGATATAGACCATCATATTCCGCGTAAACTACAAGTTGCAAGCCAGTGTCTGGAGTCTTTTCAGAAAAGCGCATAGCAACTTGGGTAGTTCCACTACGAATAAGTTCAAAGTCGGCGTTTATATCGGATGGTGACAGATTAAATGCAAACAATGTGAAACCCTTGCCATATTGCTTGTACGTAATTGCCAAATCTCTGTTTTCAGTAATAGCACCAATGTTCTCATAAAACATTAGAAAAGATTCCGCATAATCTCCTTTTTGAAAACTTGTTTTTACTGGTTGCGCAGGAAACGTTACTCCACCGGCATCAACGGAAACTTCAGTAAGATTGTTATGTTCGAAATTAAAAGGCGAATGTTTAAGGGAGCCATCAAATGCTGTTGAACTTACTAGACCTAGAATAATACGGCGGGGAATAATGTCAGTAAAAATAGTCGAGTAAGGCAAATCGTATCTTCCGCCAGGGACTGCCAGAACTCTGACACGGGTTTTTTTTATAAGGATATCTCGCCGGGTACGATAGAAGCGTTTTTTCCAATGCAAGATTCGCAGAGCTAATAACGTCAACAGCACGAATTAAAAGTTTCATAGATACAATATCAACTTTAACATTATCTGGATTTGCAGAAGCATGATGAGATTCCAAAACAAATTTGTCAGGATTTTTGTAAAAACGAAACTGGAGATTTAGGTGCGGCACCAGTAGTTTATCTGTTGTGAAATGATCAATATGTACTGGGGCAATAATATCAATCTCGCCAGATTTTGCAATGGCTACACGGCTAAGGTATCCTTTATTGGTGGCTGAATCTAGACCTCCTTCGCCATCATCGTAAAAACCGGCTGCTTGCAGAACGCCATACATACTATCTGTGCTATGCGTTAGCAATGTTTCTAGATACGCCTTATATGCGTATTGACTACATTCAAAAATTTGCTGGTTATTTATTTCTAGATTAACTTGTGAGAAAAAAGAGGCTCCAATATAATTTATGAAAGCATATTCGGCAACATCTTTGATATCTGCTTGGGTAATCTTCAATTTCATAGCAATATAAGTTTTGGAGCATTGCAAATAATGACGAGAATCGACAACATTAAAATCAAAAGGCCCAGTGTTATTTATTGGCGTGCTAGAGGGAATTGATAGCCAACAGGCAGAATCTAGAGCAACTTGGGTAGCTGGCACTTCGAACAAAGCAAGTTCACTGCGTGTAGCAGGAACAGATTTAGGGTCAATAAGCTTGCCCATCACCGTGAGAAAATATCCTTAGGAAAACTCTTCTTCTTCTTCTTCATATGTCTTTTATACTTTTTCACTCCACGGGTTTTTGGCTTCTTTCGTTTTAGGGGTTTTCTCTTTCTTTTTCGCTTTTTACCACTTCCAGCTTGAAGTTGCGCTTTTCCACGTCTAGATAGATTTTTGTATGCATTTTTGCCATGTTTTTTAAAAGAGTCCCCAATACTTCTTCCCATCGCTAAATCATCGGCTATGTGCTCGCCAGCCGTAAGTGCTTCAGTTGCGATATTTCGTCCGAGGCTCTTCGCAATTGGCAAAAGGGTTGTAAAGAGTTTCGAAAGTACGCCACCGATGCCAGAACTGCCGCGCTGATAAGGATTCCCACGAAAACCAGAGCCAACTTGACGTGCTTGTTCCAGAAACACATCTGACCAGTCTATTGAACTATTAGGGTCAAAGTGTAAATGCATTTACATGCGGACCTTTGGACGAAAATGTAAGACAATGCAAACTACACCAGAATGAAATTCAACAAGTTGATCAACATTTGTTTTTATAGTGATGTGTACGTTATCAAAATCTTTGCTGCGAACATTTATATATTGTGGGCGAGAAAAAGATAAATGAATGTTTTCGCCATATTTACCATCAACAGGTATAATTTTAAGCAAAGGGCATAAAGTATTTGAAACAATCTGGTTTTCTAATATATTAGCATAAATGAAAAGCATTTTCTTGGCAACATGAACTCTATGTCGGCCTATGATTGGTTCAAAACTATCGGATTTTCCTTTAATTTCCCTTTCAAAACTTGTTTTTTCTACTCTATTATCAAATCCTAGTAAATAGGAAATTTTATTTGAAAATTCAACCGAATATACTTCTTCATCTGGGTAATACTCACAGCGGCCACTGACTGTATTATAACGTAGAAGTTTGTTTGTTTCCTTTTTAAATCTCTGTTTATAATCGGCAAGCAAAACTTTGTTAATTTCTGAAACAAGGGATTCTCCCGATGTATAGGAAATTGTTGGTACTGTTAACTTCACTGGTGTATTGTAATGTAGATCAATAGGATTTTTCATATACATTACAAGAATTGTATTTTCGTTAAATACACCCTTCTCTTTTTTATCGGAAAGTCTGTCAAATGTGTAAGGAAAAATTATTTCTGTCATTGCAACCTCATATTCAGAAGGCAAGTGTATCGGTGCCGGCAGACGAATCTTAAAATTACCAATAAGATCATCCTCATTTGTGTTGGAAAGCAAGGTTACATAGAAATCTTTCATTCTTTCTTCGTTGATATTGAAGGTGCTGGCAGCAAGTAACCAACGCTTGATGATAGAATTTTTTGTCTCTACAGTTTGTGAAAGCTAGGTTATATATGGAGACAGCCACGACTGTGTAAATTAGCAAAACTTGTGCAACGTATACTACGAGCGAGCGTGAACATTTTAGTTCACCAAGTTGCCAATTAGAGGTTTCTGACATTGCTTGCAGGAATCCAGGAAGGTTGGGCGTAGCCTTGCCACTTTACGTAGAGTTCTTTCTTTCCGTTTTTATACCTCCTTCGTAACACTTTTTCAATTTTATAATTATCCGAATTATAAGCAACCAATTCTTGTTCATAAACAATTGAATCAATTTCTTTTCCATCCATATCTTCAATTATGTACGCTGGAGGGTCTTTGAATAATAACTTTCGAATTTTAAATTTTTCAAGCGTAAATGTATTTTTATAACCTTTTCTAAAAACTTGATTGGTAATTGATAATCGTACATTATCACCTACTTTAAACTTATGTTTTGCCGTTTTTAAATGGTCTTTTCCATATAAGAATTGCCAAACATGCTCAGCGTTTTTGGCAGTAACATTTGAAGGTGCTATACCGTAAATGGTTTTCATCGGAGAAACGTTAATTGCTGCTACAACGTGTTGAAGTACATCTATCCATCGATAAGTATTATGTTCAGCAAAATAACGATATAATCTAGATTTTATTCGTCGAATGCTATTTTCAGCCAAGGCGCACTTTACAACCTGATTTTTGGGTATTCTATGCTTAATATCATTTTTTGCCATCAGATTGCGAAACTTTGCATTAAGGAACTCTTTTCCAGCATCTGTGTATAAACGAAAGGGTATCCGCTGATGACGGTTCAATATTCGATTGTACGCATCGGTGGTCTCTTCAGCCGTCTTATTCGTTAATGACTCTACCATTATAAATCGGCTAAGAACATCAGCAACTACCAGGATATATTGGTATCCAGAATTATGTCTCTTCAAATCCATCATAACAGCCAAGTCAGCTTGGTGATCACTATCAATCCATGTGCATTGTAGCTTACTTGTCTCAATCTTTAGTTTTCTAGGGAAACGTGCAGTATAGGCATCATTAAATATGATCGTTATGGAATTCCCATCGTCAAATGTGAGCGTGATTTAATTCTCATCGTCAAATATGAGCGTGATGGAATTCCCATCGTCAAATGTATACGTGATGGAATTTCCCATCGTCAAATATAGCGTGATGGAATTCCCATCGTCAAATATGCGCGTGATGGAATTCCCATCATCAAATGTGAGCGTGATGAAATTTCCATCGTCAAATGTATGCGTGATGGAATTTTCCGTCGTCAAATGTATGCGTGATTGAATTTCCCATCGTCAAATATGAGCGTGATGGAATTCAAATCGTCAAATGTGAGCGTGATGGAATTCCCATCGTCAAATGTATGCGTGATGGAATTTCCCATCGTCAAATATGAGCGTGATGGAATTCCCATCGTCAAATATGCGCGTGATGGAATTCCCATCGTCAAATGTGAGCGTGATTTAATTCCCATCGTCAAATGTGAGCGGGATGAAATTTCCATCGTCAAATGTATGCGTGATGGAATTTCCCGTCGTCAAATATGAGGGTGATGGAATTCCCATCGTCAAATATGAGCGAGATGAAATTTCCATCGTCAAATGTATGCGTGACGGAATTTCCCGTCGTCAAATATGAGGGTGATGGAATTCCCATCGTCAAATATGAGCGAGATGAAATTTCCATCGTCAAATGTATGCGTGACGGAATTTCCCGTCGTCAAATATGAGCGTGATGGAATTCCCATCGTCAAATATGAGCGAGATCGAATTCCCATCGTCAAATGTATGCGTGATGGAATTTCCCGTCGTCAAATATGAGCGTGATGGAATTCCCATCGTCAAATATGAATGAGATTTAATTCCGATCGTCAAATGTATGCGTGACGGAATTTCCCGTCGTCAAATATGAGCGTGATGGAATTCCCATCGTCAAATATGAGCGAGATGGAATTCCCATCGTCAAATGTGTGCGTGATGGAATTTCCCATCGTCAAATATGAATGAGATTTAATTCCGATCGTCAAATGTATGCGTGATGTAATTTTCCGTCGTCAAATATGAGCGTGATAGAATTCCCAGCGTCAAATGTGAGCGTGATGGAATTTCCCGTAGGTCGCCTGGATGTCCGAATATGACATCCAGGCGACCTACGGCGAGACATACTGCAGAAAGACGGAAGTCAATAACCAGACAGACGCTGATCGTTGCTACGTATGCCCGGGCATCGAGCGTATCGACTACAACGTGACATGTGAGGTTGGCAGCAATGGCGAATTCATCGCTCTCCGAATGATGTTCGTGAGGGATTACGTGGAATACGAGACTGTTCCTGATGACGATAAAGATGTTCTGGATGTGCTCCGCAAGGTGGCGCTTACGGCGAACGCCGAAAAAAGCTGCCCCGAGGAAGTTTACTGTGTACCAGGCGATTGGTTCTTCAATATCGACACGAAGACGGTGACCAAGGCGAAAAAGCGTCAGTTCGGCTGGGACAGCGAATATGAGATATAGGCGTCCTTCGGCGACAGTAGCTGCAGAAAGATGGATGTCAAGAGCCTTGCAGCCGCTGAGTATGCCCGGGCTCCGACCCTTATCGAGTACATCGTGAAATGCAATGTTTACAGATACAATGGCGAAATCAGAGATCTCCGAATGATGTTCGTGAGGAAGTATGTGGATGGAGTTATTCCCGCCTAGACACTCGAACTCCCTCCAGCTCCAGTCTGCTCTCTCAGTACTCATACTTTCTTTCTCTCACTCTCTCTCACTCTCTCTCTCTCTCACTCTCTCTCTCTCTCTCTTTCTCTCTCTTCCCCAAGCCCCCTCCCTATCTCTCTCAACAACGACATCAATACAAGAACAATTCTCCTCATATCTCTCCGTCTCTCTTCTCTTCTCTTCCTTCCGTAACCATCACACTGTACATACATATATTATTGTAAGGTAACTGATAAACTTCTCTTCTTTAAAAAAACATTTGCACAAGGTTGACATTAACCATTTAGATTTTATCTCAAACTTGGGTAATTAAACGCTTACAGAATCATACAATATATGCATAGAAGAAGACAAGAACAAATTCAAAAAAGTGAAACAAGGCTGTGCCATGAGCTTATAAAGACTTATCCTTTATTGCCCCGATGTCCCATTTAACGATGTGTTCCTTTTTAATAGAAGAAGTCTTCTTTTTAATAGAAGAAGTCTTCAAGGGGAACAAATGCATTCTTCTTTCTAACATAACAAAGTCGTCAACGCTATGAGCAAAACAAGCAGACATCATTCTAGAATGCTTTCTTCCATGAATTCATCATTCATGACACTCCCTAAAGGAAATTATAATTAAACTATGTGGTTATTTAAAAGTATGTAGAGTTAGCTGATTAGCGTAATATCTAAAGGAAGCGAGTTTTTGAATTGAGAAGAAAATAGAGAATCAACGTTTTCTTTCTAATAGTGGCGTAGAATGGGAGAAGGAGAGTGAAATGAAATGAGGAGACACTTCATGACTGCTTGATACTCGGCTCTTTTCGTTGTTCAGTAACAAAGGTGTAACGGCGTTTCACATCAAGCGCTGTATGAAAGGAATTCTCAAAATCTTGCAGCTCTGTCATGGCTAGAAAACGATGTGCTCCATTAGAATCTGACAGAATCTTTATCGAAAAGAACAGCGACATGCTAATTATTTGCTATTCTCATCGTATGGATGGAAGAAAATGGCATACGATATATGTAATTCCTTTCACCACGCAATTCTTTAAGATATACATACATATTTCGTGTTAAATAAAGTTGTTTTTAAGTTAAAAAAAAACCAAATGCATCAAACATGGTCCGTTCAATCCTTCTATCGATATTCTCTTCCATCACTTCGGCGGGCTCTTTTAGCTCTTCAAGACGAGCGATTCTTTCGTCGCTGGAAGACTGTTGTGTCGAGCATTCGTTGTGACATATACATAGGTGTTCAAATGGAATTAATATCGTTGTAAATGAAGCTCTAATTAATTACACATGTATTGTTAATGTGTGATAATATACACACACACAATTAAGGCGAAATATCACCATTGCCAGAGAAGCTAAATATGATTTATTGAATAAAAAAATCGACAATGATTGCATACCGTAATCTGTTTACATTTTCTTGACTATTGCAGTCGCGTCTGCCTAAATCACCCGTTCTCTCGCTCTTGAGTCAGGCAAAAGACGCGGATTCAAGTTTATGCTTTTTGCTCGTTTGAAGCTTAAAGATGCCAGAACCGGCTCGCAGTCTTGCGCCACTTTCCACCATCGAATTCCACTATTGCATCATGAACTTGATTGCTGGCCTGTCTTTTTTTGGTGAATTGATTCATACTTACATTTCGATTGACTAAACTTATTTGACGATGCATCACATTTTTGGATGGCGTTTGTTAATTGCCGGTTTTTTGCATTCTTCATCTACTATTAAGGTTTGTGCAGTAATATATAGGATTTGACTATGCATCATCATTTTTATTGCGGCAAACTTGACAAAGGGAACTCGGAATCAGAGAGTGACACAACTATTTTTTCGTTACGGAGCATTCGGCTTTCTTGACCGGCACACTGGTCGAACCATCCATGAGGACCCATTCATTGTTCCCATCGCAGGTCAACGTGATCTGTGCGCGGCCGAACGACGACACCGCGAAAAGTCCCGGCGCATCGCCGTGAATCTGACGACGAATGATGGATAGCCTAACGGCAACATAAAAATAATATGCAATTCCTAGATATATTCAACAAGAGCAAAAAACAAGCCTGGATAGATGAGATTGCATCGGGTGCTTCTCCACCGCAAGTGAGCGTATAGTTCTTGCAGCCTTCACCGGTCACAGTGTCCAGGTTTGAGAAGCCGCTACCCAGCAGTTCGACAGCGTTGACATCGCATCCCTGGCACTGTACGAGAAAAAAACCGTCTTTTGGATAACAAAAAATTATTATCTGACCTTTATTTCGGATCGTAATAAGGAGAGTAAAGAAGTATGTAGGTGCCCGGCTAACAGGCTTCGTAGTTGTTTCCGAGGCGCAAGCGAAAGAACGACGAGTAGGAGCTTCATACTTGCAAGATGGCTTATGGAAACTGGAGGTGCCGCCCCTCCTATTTATACACGGTTTGTTCCTTGTTCTGTAACAAAGATGTGCTCACTAATTTATGACTCGGACATGAGACTAGCTGAATGCAACCATTGTCAGTCCAGGATAAGTCGAAAGTTATGGAGAATTAATGTTCATACGATGGAGGAAATCAGGGACGACTAAGAGCGACGCGCCATTAATCATTAACTCCTACGTAGATTTGTCTAGGTAATCCCGTCTAGAACGAGCCAGATTAGCCTCCAGTTTGCCGAGACCTCGTTCCATCGCAGTGGAAAGGCTGATTGTTGAAATCATTTAGGCAAAATTGATAAATCATTTATGAATTATCCATGTGTACGACTAGATATTTCTATTCATCCACAATCATGTGACATTTTGCTTCTAATTTATAATTTGTTTTATATGATCCAAATGTCAACGGCGTTTCAATTCAAGCTGTTGACTGAAAGGAACTCTCCAAATCTTGAACTTCATCGAATAGAACATCGTGTTGTCAGTTATTTGCGATTGTCGTCGATTGTTTGGATCGAAACAAACGGTATAGTAGATTAATCAAATTGTATGTAATACAAAATATGTATATCTGAAAGAATTGAATGGTCAAGGAAAATACAAATATGATTTTTTAAATCTAAAGCATTTGCTTTCGTCCATGCGATTATAATCGCAAATAATTCGCATCTCGATATTCTCTTCGGTCCGATTCTCATGGAGCGCATTGTTTTCTAGCCGTGACAGGACTAAAGGATTTTGAGTTTTTCTTTTAGTCAGCAGCTTGAATTGAAGCTCCGTTGACATTTGGATAATTCACAATTAATTATGAATTACAAACTAAATGTGACATGACTGTGAATGAATAGAAATATCCAGTCATGCACATGCATAATACACAAATGATTGATTAAACTATTTAGGTTCTCCACTGCGATGCAATGAGATGGGCAAACAGGACGGAAACTCTGCTTCGTTCAACGCGGGATTACGCTGAAGTTCTACGAAAGCGTAGACAATAAATGACACTCATTTATTTTCCTTGATTTCCTCCATAATATGGACACTATTTCTGCATACATTTCGACTTATCCTTGATTGACTATGGTTGCATTTTCAGATAGTCTCATGGCTGAGTGATAAATTATCGAGCTCATCCCCCATAATAGAACAACGAACAAGCCAAGAATGAAAGGGAAGGTCCGCACCCCGCAGATTCCATAAGCCATCTGGCAATCATGAAGTTCCTTCTGGTCCTCCTCTCGATTGACCACTACGAAGGCGCCACCACAGCCTGCTACCATTAATGTAGATCTGAAAAAGTTTTTTATTTATTTATTTTTTTCGGTCAATCAAAATTGTTTCTCTCACACTGCGAGAGATGCAACGTCAACGATGTGCAAGTGCGAGCTACTGGGACGGGCAGCGAATTCTCCCACTTGATCCCTGGAACCGATGGCAGCTGCTCGCTCTATAAGCTTGTTTGCGGCGGAGAAACACCCGAAACACCCGCGGCAACCTCATCGTCAATACAGGCATGAATTGTCTTCTCTTATCGAATATGTCAGTTAGGAATAGCCAATTATTTTTAAATTGCTGTTTCTCTAAATCTAAGCTGAAAGCTTGCCTGAATCCTAATTTGGAAAAAGTAAAAAGTTTTTTTTAATCTATGGCTTAATTTTACGTGGGCTCTTTTTGCGCGACGTCGCTTTAGCCACTACGGAACGGTATTGTATGCAGGGGTGGCCGGGGGCCGAAATTATCGGGCCCGGCCCCAGGGTAGGCTCCGGCCCCCAGGGTCGGTCCCGAAGGAGGCCCCGGCCCCAAATCTTAAAATTTTTCTTTAAAGAAATCTGCGTCGGAAGGAAAATTCATCCAAAATTGAGCTCTTCAAGTGATTCTCTGATAGTGAGTCCGAGTTCCCTTTGTCAAGTTTGCTGCAATAAAAATAATGATGCATTGTGAAATCATATCGATTAGATGAATAATGAGAAAACGTTTGTACTGCCTCCTCGAAATGAATGTTTTTGAAAAAGCTAAAATGTACGGCATTTTGAAGGGGACGTCGAGTTGTATAGGTGGGCCAATTAAACCATGGCAGGTCGAGCTCAAAGGCAAGTGGCATGTTGTCGTAAAGCTTGATGATGTCCCAAATATCACAGATAGGCATTATTGATTGGGTTCATTAAAGTTGTAGTAAAACATTGGCTTGCAAACTAGTTTCCATTTTAATCATATAAAGGAAACATGCATTTTAAGTTTGTGGATGACGGCTAAACATTATAGTCGTTCATATGGTCCCTAGGAAGAACTATACTCGGAGATAGGCACAAAAATGGGCTACATTGATGAACGAAAAGATCACTTTCGTGTAAAACGCGCGCGCAGTCCTCATCGACTAGTTTGGCTATCAAAGAATAAAAGGGCCTAGGATATGTTAGTGGTTTACGCTCCAACTAAGGAAAATACTCTGCCGAGATGAAAGTGTGACCTCAAGGCAGAAAGTGAGAGGAGTGAGACTTTCCGTAAGGAAATGAAAGACACACATCTTGTTTCATATCATTCATTCCACCATCCACCACAACTCTTCACCCGTTCCCCCACTTAAGGTCACTAGTTCAACCTGTTCTAGCTGAGATAAGCTTTTTTTTTAAACATGATTATTGGCTCTCTCTGCAATCATAGAATTATGAAACGAAGAAGTTATTGAAATAAGTGGTGAAATGCCTTGGCACATCAAACATTATTCTCGCTTGCGATTCATCAAAGGGAGCCAGCCGCGCGATTAATCTTTCGTTGTGTCAAGCTCTTGTGTCAGGCAAAAAGGCGCAGGTTCAAGGTTGAGTTTTTGGCTCGTTTGAAGCTTGATGATGTCAGAACCGGCTCGTTGTCTTCCGCAATGATTCTTCGTCACTTTCCAACATCGCATCGTGTACTGATTGCTGGCCAGAGATGCAACTTGGCCCACCCTTTTTTGAGACCGGCCGAATCTTCGTGCCTAAACTCTCGCCCCTGCACGGCCTGACGATTTCGGGCCCATGAATGCCAGATTTCAATTTCATATTCGAATTTCGAAATTTTCTTAGAAAGAAGTTTTGTTTTTTTTCTTTTAGCTACCCGTTCACAAGAATTCTCATTTATTTCATTGTAAAATCTCTGTTGCTGGCCACTCTTTA
Source organism: Allodiplogaster sudhausi (assembly GCA_945643635.1). Lineage (NCBI taxonomy): Eukaryota > Metazoa > Nematoda > Chromadorea > Rhabditida > Diplogasteridae > Allodiplogaster > Allodiplogaster sudhausi. The sequence goes on from CALZFC010000144.1 coordinate 151,889, forward strand.
TTTATATTAGTGAAGTGTGCCTTAATTTCTTTTCCGTTTATTCAACTTATTTGACGATTCATTACTTATTATATTAATTTGCATCGTTTTCCTTCTTTCTCCACTTCTTTACTGCGCACATCGAATGTGGAGGGGTAGTATACGTGATCAGAAGAGGAGTGCACAAAAGGCAGAGCGTACGCTTGATGAACTGATAAAGCGTCTCGTCGTTGCCACAGAAGGAGCAAAGATAAACTTTTGATCTCTCACGTAGCTTGTGTTCTCGTATACGAAAAGATTCGTGACAACGCCAAAGTTCTTCTTCTTCACACTATTCCTCTCTGAGAGAAATCTCAGAGTCTGAACAATTTTTCTGCTGAATTTCTCGTTTCAATCTCCCTACTACGAAAGCATTCACCACTGTCTTATAATCTACGAATGCCAGAATCTAAGAGTATTGCGTAACGCCTACAAAACGCTTGCCGCATACACCTTTAAGCTTATCATCTGATGCAACATACGTGCAACTGATAAGGGCAGAGTCACAGAAGATAACAGAATATACATTTCGTGCCTGACAACCAGCTGCCTCGGTTTTGCTCTAATTCTATTCAATCTAAATAATCTAACTAACCAGCTGAATAATTAATCTAACTAATTAATTAATTTAATTATTTGATCTAAATAGATAGCTCTGAAGGTCATTCTTAAACTCTTAAATGTTTCACAATCATTGTCATATGCATAATTGTAGTGCGAAAGAGACAATCGTGCCTCGGATAATCGCCATTTATACCGTTATTGCTCTACTTCTGATCAATCTAAACAGCCTAATTAGAAACTGATTAACTTGTCTAATTGAACTCTGAAAGATATCAGCGTGTCTGATGTCGTCATCGAAGGAAGAAGACTTGCCCAAGGTCGGCGTCATCCTCGCGAACGTCGGCACACCGGAAGGCACCGACTACGTGTCGATGCGTCGCTACCTCGCCGAGTTCCTCTCCGACCATAGAATCGTCGAGATGTCACGATTCATCTGGTATATTGTGTCGTTCCGTTTTTTTTTGCTGTTTTTTTTAAATCATTTTGTCAGCTCTTCCACAACTCCGCTGGAAGACCCCAAAGAGAATCCCCAGTCTTGTATGTGCATACACATGTATGTTCATACATACATACATACATATACCTATACTACATGTATAACATGTAGTATTATATATTATTATATATTACAGAGAATAGATATTGAAGAATGTCTTGAGATTATGGCGTGATAGAAATAGCCCCTGTGTCAGGCAAAATGGCGCGAATTCAAAAGTGAATTATTTTAAAGGTATCCTATCCTCTATGGCATCATTCTGATGACTCGTCCGCAACGCTCGGGCGCTCTCTACAAGCGAATCTGGAATCGCGAGCTGGACGAGTCGCCTCTTCGCACAGTCTCGCGGTATGGCGCAGTCATGCTTTAAATTTTCGAATCCTTTCGTGAGATTTTTGGCGTCTTTTTTATGAATATATATTATAGCTGGTCTTCTTTCAGTGAGCAAGCAGAGAAGCTGGCGGCGCGTGTGAGGGCGTCAAACGCGAACGTTGAAGTCGCATTTGCGATGCGGTACGGCTCGCCTTCGATCGCTGACGTCATCGATGAGCTCGTGACTCGGCGAGGCTGCGTCCGTCTCCTTCTCTTCCCGCTCTATCCGCAGTACTCGGCGACGACGACGGCGAGCGTCTGCGACAAGGCATTCGAGGCCCTTTCAAGACGACGGCTCGTGCCCGCGGTCAGTGAAAATAGACACACATAATGCGTCGTTCATCTTGGTCTTTTTTCTTCTTCTTTAACGAGATAAAAGCTCTCTCTCTCTTACTTAATTTCGCACAATTTTGCTAACTCGCATAAAGGGGGAAGATATATGTAGGTAATTGAAGGTCAGGAAAATTCAAATACTGTATTGTTGAGTTGTCTTTCCCCCTTTAAAGAGCGACTAACAAAACAAGTTTGAAACAGAGAATGTTACAAGCCAAAAAGAAGTATGGATGAAAAAAGACGAAACCAAAAGATAATTTCAAATTTTTTCTTCTTCTTCGTATACCATGACGCGACTCTTATGAGTGCAAAGTGCACTCGCCATAGGGATGATATCCGATAAAATTGTCTGTAAGTATCTTATGGGGCACATCGTTTTCTAACAATGACAGAGCTGCAGGGTTTAGAGTTCCTTTCAGGCAGCAGTTTGAATTGAAGCGCCGATGACATTTGGTTTATAATGAGTTCGGCAAACGGGAGGGTAAATCTGAATCGTTATAGACGGGATTACGCTGACAAAAGCATTCATTTATCTTCCTTCATTTCCTCCCTAATTTTTTATGTAGTGCTTTCTCTCTTTTCTCCATCACTCTTTCTTTCTATCTGTCTCCTCTACCTCCCAATCAATGCCTCCTCCCAATCTCCCTGATACTATATCTCTCTCCTCCCGCCCCGCTCTGTCTCTCTTTGCCTCTCCCTTTCCCTCTCCCTACCTCCCCCTCTCAATCTCTCTCTTTCTCCCTCTCTCTCTCTCCCTCTCTCTGTCCCTCTGTATCTCTGATGGAACAAGGTCTTCCGTATGTTCGCAATAAATCATTTCGATGGATTCATGTAAACAAAGGCAGAGAATAACTTATGCATAAAAGTTTATATGTAGGTAATTGAAGGTCAGGAAAATTCAAATACTCTATTGTTGAGTTGTCTTTCCCCTTTTAAAGAGCGACTAACAAAACAAGTTTGAAACAGAGAATGTTACAAGCCAAAAAGAAGTATGGATGAAAAAAGACGAAACCAAAAGATAATTTCAAATTTTTTCTTCTTCTTCGTATACTTTTGCTGATTCCACTGTTCGTACCTACTAAATATTGATTGAATAACCAACAGCTTCGCACGGTGCCGTCGTATCCAGTCGAGCGCGTCTACATCGACGCGCTCGCTCAGACGATTCGACGTCATCTCGCGAGCCTCGCCTTCGTGCCCGAAGTCCTCATCACCACCTACCACGGTATTCCGGCAGCGTACGCTGAGAATGGCGACCCGTACGACGTGGAGTGCCGGCGGACGACTGAGGCGCTTGTTGAGAAGCTTCAGCTAGGTGAGTGACTATCGACGATCTTTCTACGAATGAATTAATATATTTCGGCAAATCAATCAATATCTTATCATTAGTACACTTGTGTCGTAATATTAAAAAATCTTTAGAAAAAAAAAATTTTCTGGAAAAAAACCAAAGAGGAGCATCAAACTTCTCTGATATGCCCGACGACGCGAGATTCAGAAGACGTCCGCGTCATCGTTGCCTTCCAATCGCGCGTCGGGCCTGCGGAGTGGCTGCGGCCGTACACGGACGAGGTGGTCGTCGAGTTCGCGCACGCCGGCGTCAAGCGCGTCGTCGCCGTCGCGCCCGGCTTCGTCGCCGACTGCCTCGAGACGACCGACGAGATTGGCCATGAGGTGGCGTGTCTTTTGGGAAAGAAAAAAGTTAGGGCCGTCTTTTGGGAAGAAAAAAATGTTAGGGCCGTCTTTTGGGAAAGATAAAGATGGGGCCGTATTTTGGGAAAGAAGAAGTTAGGCCGTAGTTTGGGAAAGATAAAGTTGGGCCGTCTTTTGGAAGGAAAAAGTTGGAGCCGAATTTTGGGAAGGAAACGGCCTTAAGGAAAAATAAAACTATATTTATAACTAAAATGATACTACATGAAACAACGCAAGCACGAACATCCTCATCTGTTGCACGCACACAAAAAAAAATTCGGTACGTTTTAATGGGCACTCTAACAATAAGTGGTGCGTGTAGTGATGATGAAATTTTTCTTCCAATAAAGCAAATGCGTACTGAAAGATCCTTTAACAGCTGGCCGAGCTGTTCATGGAGAACGGCGGCGAGCACTTCTCTCTTGTGCCCTGCTTGAACAGCTCGGAGGACGGCGTGGGCGTCCTCGAGACAATCGCTCGGCGAGAACTTGCAGGATGGATATGAAAGGATTAATTAATTAATTAATTGATTAAACTTAACTTAACTTAATTAGGCGACATACTTCTTTCCTGTTAAAGAAAGCCACGTATCCTTGCAATTATAGTAAAATACGAACTGTGTGATTTAGTTTTGCAAGCGTTGAGATAGCATTGATCTATTGATTAGTGTTGAAAAGTCACAACAAGTCAATAAATACATAGACTCTCCGCTATCTCTGCAAACATGCATATCAGAAGATGAAGGACTGGAAACAAGTTTAAACAATGTGCATCGACTGTTTCTTTCCGGTAGCACACTGGCGGTTGTGACAAGTAGGAAGGAAAAAAAGATATGTAACCGATTGTGAGGAGCGAGATTCCATTGACATGGAGAGATTGAAAGATGTAGTAGGAGGCGGAGAGAGCGAGAACGAGAAACAGCCAGAGAAAGAGAGAGAGAGAGAGAGAGAGAGAGAGAGAGATTGTACCACAGACGAAGAGAAAGGAAGCAAGAGGAAGTCAGGGGGAGAAAAACAGATCGAATCGGGAGGACGAGGGGGAAAGAAAGAGAGGGGGACAAGGAGGGAAACGAGTGAACGCGGAGAGAGAGAAAGAGAGACAGATGATAGAAGCCGCTTCTGCTTGTCAACATGTTCCGCCCTTGCCTACTCCTCCTTGTCTCGTGGCCTATCAGAAGAATGGCAAACAGACATGAATGTATGTATGTATGTACATAAGTACAATTGATCAGGACTAGACACGCGGCAGCAGCTGCTGCCCTCACAGACATTTACTGGAAAAGAATGCAGCGACGGCGCTGTGGGCAGTTGCGCGAGCCGCGGACAGCGGCAGCGGAGAAGAAGATCGCCGGAGCGAGCGCGAGCGCCTTCACGAGAGGCCCCCTACAGTTCTTCATGTGCGGCCTCAACCCCGACTTTGACGTCGCTGAAGAGGTCGAGACACTGCGAGGCTAGTCTGATCTAGTATTGCCAGCTCCTTTCAGCAGCATGCACTATACATATATATTTTCGGTAAGTCCATACAATTTGAGCAATTAACTGACGTAGTCATTCATTCAGTACGCATGTAATATGAAGTAAAAAGTGGAATAATACTGCTCCTGGAGTATGGGTTGGCTCCCTAGCGAAATTGGAAGCCGTCAATGGTGACCACCGGCAGGCCCAACCTTGATTCCGGGCTAACTTTATTCCAGTTGTAAGTGGAATCGTGTACTTATTTCAGGCTGGCCCCTGCGCATCTTCGTCGTTGTCTACGTGCTTCTCGTCATCTTTCTCATGTGCTGCTTCGAGGCGGCGATGCCGGTCGCGAATGTTTCTCCATTTTACAATGTCAAACTCGACTACGCTTGGCCGAATCGTAAGAAACAAGGATAATGACGCGAGGAGCATGGGAAAATGGTACTTTATTATATTAAAAAAAATGTACAAATATCATTATGAATTTCGCGGTTATACATGTATATAAATACAAATCGATATGCATAAACAAATAATGTTTGTAATATTGTTAACAGTGTCGATCAATATCAATATATATGTAAAAAATGCAACATACACCACACGTTTATGGTTACAGAGCACTACTGGTTAGGTAAGTTAAATTGCGACGCATTGTGACGCAGTATAGCACTAATTGTGACGGGGTGTATTCTTCTTTGTAATTTCGTCGCAGGAGCAGCAGATCAAGATGAGGAGCGGGCGAGCTCTATGAGAGGGCGAGCTCTCTACCATCGATCGTAGTAGAGATGCGCGTGATTCATCGCCTCCTGTCTAGCCATGGCCAAGTCGGCCGCGAATGTTGCGACTTGATTGAGAAGCAGAAGCTGTAATGAAGCATATTTTTTGTTTTTTTTGACTTCAAATCGAAAATTTACACACAAAAATATAGACATAAACACACATTTCATACAAAGAGTACGCTTATTGCTTAATAATAAGAACGAATTAGTTCGAGTAGTCGTGTAGCGAAATGCATAAACCAATTTTTTTTAAAGAAACATAGAGCAAGAGAGAAGCCAAGCTAAAGTACATTTTAAAATTATGAATAATGGCCTAAAGTTCGAGTCTCACTTTAAGTCTTGTTCAACTAAAGTATCCTCAGAAATCGTGAATTGCACATTTGCTTACCAAGACGATGATGTACTGAAGTTGAGGAGCGGCGATTAGAAAAACGCATATTCCAGCCGAAATCAGATGGAGCACACATCCAATGATGTTGTAGAAGCACTCCTAAATTGAAAGTAATAAATTTGGATTGAAGGAATAACTTCTTTAATTGTTCAGATCTATCTGAATATTACTTTTTTTAATAATTAAAAAAAACCCACACACAGAAAACAATTTTGTAGTTTTGGCCGCGAGCCGAAAAACGCCCAGGACATTTTGTAGTTTTGGCGTTTTCGACCCCCCCAAAACTACAAAATGGGGTACCGCGGACATTTTGTAGTTTTGCGCACCATGACATGCAGCGTGTTTCCTCGTAAACAAAAGCATCTTTCAATATATTTACCTCAATATCTTTTGCGTTGTTGGTTTCTTTGGGTTTCTTTTCATTTCCCTCTATCTCTATCTCTCTCTCTCTTTCTCTCTATCTATCTCCCTCTTTATTCTAATAGCTGCGAAACGGTAGAAAATATCGATTTGCAGTTTAATATAATGAAAAATAAGCAAAACATGAGAAAGAGAGACACGGAGGGGGACAGAGAGAGAGAGACATAGAGACAACACAGACATAGAGAGGTGAGAGAGATAGAGAGAGAGAGAGATAAAGAGAGAGAAAGATAGAGTGAGACAAAGTGTTATCGAACTTTGAAAAGTTACCATTGTTCCGTTTTTTAACCAGTCCGTTCAATCAAAATTTCGAACTCTAGTTCAACGGCGCAGAAATGTGGTCAGACATACAACTTTCGAACAATATTTTCTATTGTAATAGGTTGCTGTTTGCATTTGCTTTTTATGTTCATATCAATGTTTCTTTTGGATATTTTATTTTTGAGAAGAGAACATTCGCTTTTAGGCAGTTTGCCGTCGATGTCGTACCGAGGGAAGCAAGCAGATGAGCAGAGCAAGACTACGTCGGGCACACTTGTTCAAGACGGCCACCGAGCTGTTCTTTGGTTGGTGTTTTTAAGCTTTAGTTTCCATTACTTTTCATTGTCTTATAAGATCTTCTTGTTGAAGAAGGTCGGTAATATTTTTTCAAGAGTAACTGAATAGTACCCTTGCTTTGCTTTAATATTGTTATTTCTTTCAAAAATTAAGGTTTTCTAAGATTCATATGCTATACAATTAAATCTATATGCCATCCCATACAATAATCATCTTTATCTCTGCGACCCGAGGGCATTTTTTCTTCTAATTTTTTTCTCTAACTGTGAACTCATGATTTCCTTCTTGGAAGGCTTATAATAAGCGTGAATATTGTATCATGATTTCTTTCTTGGAAGGCTTATAATAAGCGTGAATATTGTCCAGGTGACGAGTGTGAGGAGGTCGGGCCGGATAGTACGTCAGGCATTTCTGGAAAGAGGCTGAGCGCTGCGAAGGCGCGGAAGCCTGTCGATGACCATGCGAGGTTATTCCAGCAGCCCGTAATAGAACCACCTTTTACTTTAGGGTTGGGCAATAAACGAGTTCTTTTTTTGAATTATATTAAATACAAAGATTGCAAAATCGTGAAAGACCGAGAGAGAACAGTGTTGATTCAGCTCGTCAACGAAGCAGCTAACGGACGCGCAGAAGCAATCGGTTGACGACGTCTTCCGCGAGTTGATTGGCTTGGATGCCTTGGAGGAGCCCTCGACACAGCCGTCGACGGCGAGTGCTTCAGCCGACGTCAATAAAGACAAAAAGTTTGTTAATTCATGTAATAATACCCTTTTTGCTAGTGCTTTTAACCTTTCTTAGCATAGAAGGAAACTTTTGAAGGAATGAACTTTTTGCTTACTTTTCTTGTAATGAATCTTAAATGAAGTTTGAATCATGAAGACTTCTCTTGCTTGATAGGCTCGTTACTGTATTTTTTTCACTAAAGATACAGTAACCTGTCTTTGCTTATCTTGTGAATATAATCATTGTTTTTTCGCTTGTAGAAGTAACATGTACATTGAATTCAGTCTCCTGATTGTAGGAATTTATTTTGTTATTTGAAGAATTTGCTTGCTCCAAATGTTGTTAGAATTGTTTTGACTGTTATTTGAGATGCGTTTGATAATGAAGCGTTGAGGGTTGTTCTTACACTTACAAGTTTGCGCACAAGAGCGAGGAACACGGCCAACTCCTGACATTCACTTATAAAGAGAAGGAGAGAGAGAATAGAGAGAGAGAGAGAGAAGGAGAGAGGGAGCGAAACACCGAGAGACAGAGAGAGAGAGACCATATTGATTGATAATTGAGCGCAGAAACGAGACTGTTTCAGAGATTTGTGAGTATGTGTGTTTCTTTTGCTGGGAACTCTATAAAGAGACCTAAAGGTCACTCTCTCTCTCTGTGTCATTAGATTCTACATAGAAAGGCGGTTCTAATGAGGTACAGAGAGATGCGGATAAGTAACATTGAGCGGTTTGATTACACGCACAAAAGCGAGGGATCCAACTTTTGCTACACGGCCAACTCCTGACATCACGAACAGTGTTCACTTATCAAGAGAAAGATAGTTCTTTCTGTCTTTCTTTCATTCTTTCTTTCCCTCTCTCTCTCTCTCTCTCTCTCTCTCTCTCTTTCTCTGTCTATCTGTCTTTCTGCTTGTCTGTCTTTCTGTCTGTCTTTCTGTCTGTCTGTGCCTGTCTTTCTCTCTCTCTCTATCCGCAGCGAGCAAGATAAGGGTGGGGGGTGCATGTATACTCGCAATGTATGTACAGACAAACAACTCAAAAACAAAACTTGAGAGATGAGAGAGAGACATGAGAGAGGAATGAAGCAAATCGCTGCGCATATGTCTCATTCCCAACCCCCCCCCCCCTCCCTATCACTAGGTTATCCAATGCAGAAAGCTTCATGGGTGGGTTGGTGGCCTGGTGGTTAACGTGGGAAAATTGCGCGCGGTGGGTGGTGGTTCGGGTCCGGTCGGGTACAAAATGTCTTTCTCTCTCTCTCTCTCTCTGTCTACTTCCAGGTACCAGCAACGGCGACGACTCTACCATCATCACTACAGTCACAGGTTAGCTAAATTATCGCTTTTTGCGATCTTTAATGAAATTTTATTCTATTTAGATAGACAGAGAGAGAAATAAGAAGAAAAAGATATAAAAAATTTCAGAAACTCTGGAATGCCGTATAAAAGTAATTTTAAAGGGGCTTTAAAATACAAGTACAGTGGGGAAAAAGGTATTGTTGGGTAGAGAAAAGCTGAGAGAAAAAAGATATATAGAGAGATAGGCAGTTTTATCAAGAGGGAAAGAGAAAAAAACTAAACAGAGCTAAAAACAGCAGCTGAATGGGGCGCTTCCGGCCCAACTCGCTCATTTTACAAAATGTACCTCGGAGGGTACAGAATGCCCGCGCCGTTTTCACAAAATATTCTGCGTGTTAGAATTCTCATAATATATTTGTACCTCATTTTGTTAAATACAACCAAATTATTTTCTGTGTGCACCTCTTGCACGAATTCGACTCTTTGGACGTGAAGAACTACGACAATGACATTTGTGATAAAAAATGCGAGGTTGACTCCAGCGATTACGCCACCACTTCCGAGTATCAGATCCAGTGAGGTTTTGCCGTTCCTTAAAAAAGATAAGCCTAAGCCAAAGCAGAAGAAAAACAGAAAAGTAACTGATAAAAGCTTTTTTTTAAATTTTGATTTCCCAAGTTTTATGGCCGCTCCTCGCAAATAATTTGTCCGTCGTTCATAAAAAAAGGCCTACATAATTGTAAGTAATGGAATAGAGAGGGAGAAAAAAGAACAAGTCGAACACCAAATTGCTTACCACGGCACACAGATGAGCATGATGGTGAGAAGGCCGGCGACGACCTGTGCGATTCTTAGCATGAAGCGTCTTGACTTCTGATATGGGGGGACATTTCCGCTTTGGCCATATTCGGTCGCAGAAGTGATATTGTACAACTCTTCGATGGGCATGGGAGTCCGCGGAGTATAGTAGAACCTGTATGTTTGTACATATTTTATACGCATTGATTTAGATATGGCGAATAAAACAAAGGGGATAGGCAAAATGTGTTGTGGTATACACAAAAGAGAACTGACGGGGTTCTCCTGCAGCAACTTAAAAAAAATGAAAATGAAAAAAAATGCATAAAAAATACAAATCAGCAGACACTCTTCGTTGCTCACTGCCATTTCACCCCTTTCCCTGCATCATTCAAGAAAGTCATTGATTTTTTTTTTCTTCTTCTTCTTCTTCTTCTTTGCATCCGAGCAAACGTCATTCTTTTCATTCAAACGGTGACTTTTTGGAAGTCGGGGCAGCCCGAACTTTTCGATGTTTCAACTTGAGAAGAGTTCCATAATGTTGCTACATGGCGAGAAGATGACGTCATATGACTGTTTGGGATTTTGGGCAATCAACATTGACTTCCTAAATTAGAAAAAGAACATGTGTAGGTATGTTATGAACAAAAATTGGTTTTTTTTAGACTGATGAGAGGAAGAAGATCGAAGCATGTGATGTTAGTCAGCAAATGCTATTTTGGCACTTTTCTCTCTCTCTTTCTCTCTTTTCACCTTCTCACCTTCAGACATTAAAATGGCAATATTGCCTCTGCTTTAGCGTGCTTTATTATGTAAAGACTAACATAATTTCATTCTTATTTGTCAGAAAAGTAAGAAAAAGCATTGAGCACTTACTACATATCAGTGTATGTCAACATTTTATTCGATTTTTATAACCACATCGACGTGAATGCCTTCATTCTCCTATCTATCAAATGTTGGCAATAAATAAGGGAAGGCAGACGAAAGAAGCAAGAAAAGAAGCACAATTAGGGGCCCCCACCCTCTGACTCACATATGTCGACTGCTCCCTGGTTATTCTTGTTATACAACAACATCTTTCTGTAATGCACATATTTTTTCTATATCTATTTTCTTTAGATACGCAATGGCTGTTCTCAAGCAGCATCTTTACCTTTATAATTACTTTTATAGCCTTAATTTACTTTCCCTATATACATTTATAACTTTACTCTTGTAACTTGAAACATATGCATTTTATAGACAGTGCTCCACGAATGGCTTCGGCCATCACTTGTATCAGGATCTTCCAGACTCTTATCGGAGTTCTACTCTTCTTATTCCTCTTTGGCCATTGGTACCTATTTCTTTACTAAAATGATTTCCAATGGAGCTAATAGGTCATTGTTGCATTCGCGCCTTTTTGCCAGATACATAGAAAGAGAAAGAGAAAGAGAGAGAGAAAGAGAGAGAGAGAGAGAGGGAGAGAGAGAGAAATTGAAAAAAAGAAGGAGAGAGAGAGAGAGATAGAGACCATGTATTTCAGTTAGGCAATGGTCAGGAAAATTCAAATAAATTGGGCTTGAGATTCTTGCTCCTAAGCCTTTTAAAATACAGTTAATTCCCGCACGGAATTTCCTTGTTGGACATTTTTGCGTAACCTTAACAACGGCAGGTATCGTGGAAAGGGCAGTTTTGGGGGCATTCGAAAGGGAATTATCGTGAGCATCATCTTCGTTTCGACGCTCTTCAACACAGTGATACTCGTCGCGCACCTTTTCAACGACGAGACTAAAACAGTCAGGAAAATTTGAAACAGAAAACGGTTTTAATTTCGAACTCCTTCAAAGGAGCCAAAAACACAAGCTTGAATTTTTGAGCCTATTTGCCTGGCATAAGGACTACCATTGTCAGGAAATTGAAATCAAATATATTGTCGTGCTCCTTTTAGGTGCCGACAGTGGAGATTGTTCACGACTCCGTGGAGCTGGGCTTATGCATCGCGGCAATCGCCCTCTTCGTGTGGATACTCATTATCCACAAACATGACCGCAACGCAGGGCTGCTCGCTTCCTTTGTCAGGCTGATAAACTTCAACAATCCTTGTGCCTAATGAGTTGTTTTGGGCATATATTATTGGAGTGATTTCGAAAAGTGGAAAATAAACCTTATTTATTTTTTCTGTAATCGAGGCGTCATTAAAGGGAAGTATTCAAAATGGCTGCCGAATACAATTGTTTATATTAATGTTATTTTTCATAGGTGTTCTTGGTCCTCGAAACAAGCTTCTACATCTGGAATCTAGTGGAGGGACTCAATGGTACGGAAGAAAAGACGACTCCTGCTCCAGCAATCACGACTTCAGCTCAAACCTCAACGAGTTCATACCAAATCACGCCGAGTGCGGCTCACTACACGAGTCTCAATTGATCGAATTTGTACTCATTATCCGCTCAATTTTTAACATTTCGCTCTTTTTTATTGCCCGAGTTGAAAAAGGACTGCATTAATATTGGCAAAGTAATTATGCACGCGGTTCGAACATGAAGAATTTGAAGTAGTTAATTTTGTTAATTTACAAATTTTTTTGACGTACTCGATGAATCCTGCTCAAAGATCTGCTCGTCATTTGTATCACTGGCTGTCGCTGACACAGAAAGTATGATCATATAGATCTAATTGACATACATATGTAAGTATGTATGTGCTAAAAGTCAATGAATCAACATTCGTCGATCATTAATACTCTGTGCATTCTGTAGTTTACGACGAAGGAAGCCTTGCCAACGCGTGCAAATGTACCAATCACGTCGTCATTGGGGCAAAAACACTCCCAACGCCGATTTCTGAACAGCGGGAACAGTGCATAATTATAATATGAGGCGATTTGCGAGTGAATCAAATAGAATCAAACTGCCCGGGGACCCGGCCAAAATCGACCTCTTGGGTTTTGTTCAAAAGTTCTTTCTATGTACATATGTTGGTGTTTTCTGGTATAAGGAATCGATTGGAAGTGGTCTAGTCATCAGAAAATATCTCTTTCGTTTGATATGAGGGTTTGAATTATTAGAATCGCCGCCCTGGGAGGCGAGTTGGAAGCACGTCTGCGGTCACCGCGCGTATTGATATGGAAATGAAAGTGTGCATCTTAATAGCCAAGATATTTCCCTAAATAATTAAAAAAAGAAAAAAATTTGAAAATCCTTAATTTTCAATTTTTTATAAACATTGGAGCGTGAGGGAGCTCAGAGAACGTATTTCTCATTTTACACCAACCAGACGTTTACAGCTGAATGGAGCATGAAAAGAACTTTCGAATGGACTATTGGATATAGGAAACTATGGATACTCTGAAGTTTCCTTGTCGACTATCTCGGTGCGGCAGAACACGTAAAAACAAATCATAAGAAAGAGCGTGAAATTTGCTACAAGCTGAACCCCTTACAATCATTCAAGTCTGCAATGTTTTGTTATAAACAATAGAAATAGGGCCGAAAATGAACAACAAGAAAGTGAATTTTAAGGAGAATTATTGCAATTGGCCAAAAGGAACCAGAGGAGTCGCCAATTGTGAGTCAGAGTGGGACGCTCCCTTTCGTCGTTTTTCTCTTGTTTATTGACTGTATTGAGAGATAGGAATGAAGGCATCTAGTCAAAAAGAAATATAAATTATAATTATGCAACGAACCTGCTGCTCGGACGACAGCGTTATACATACATAGATCGTGTTTTTCAGTCGCGCGGCTTAAATTGATGAGCGGCAATGGTGTATATGTACATACGTTCGATCAAGCAAGAGTCGAGGTAAGAGATTGGGGCGCATTCTTTCGCACAGGCAATCGTAAGCTATAGATCCTAACGCATGCATGCACTTACTAAAATCTATGTAATATAATGTAAACATTTTATTACATAGATTTTATAGTAGTTTCGACATAAATGCCTTAATTGAAATCAACCAAATGTTGGCAAGAAAAAAAAGAAGGACGACGAGAAAGCGCTTGAAAGAAGCAAAATTAGGACGCCCTCTCTGACTCAGAATTATCGACTGCTCTCTGGTTATTCTTGTTCCAAAACACCATTCTCCTGGCATGAGCATACTTTTTTTCTGAAAAAATATGTTCCAGTTTGATAAGCGATGGTTCCTATGAAAGTAGGATCACTTCTTTTATAACCACTTGTATATCTTTAATTTAGTTCTATACTTCAAAAAATTACTTCTATAACTTAAATCATGTGCATTTTACAGAGAGATCGAAGAATGTGTCAGGACAACAATTGCATCCGGATCTTTCAGATTCTTATTGGAGTGCTGCTCTTCATCTTCCTCTTTGTCCATTGGTATGTACATATATACGGCATTTTAAAGGAGGGCAATCACCGAAAAATTATGTGATATTTCAAATTGCCGCGGCCCTTCGCACTCTCTCTCACGCGTGCTATTTTCACGCAGCGGGTTTGTGCGACCGGCGAAATAGCACGCGAGAATGAGAGTGAGGAATCACAGGGCAGACGCGGCAATTCGAACCTGCATTAAATAGTTTTCGGTGATCGCCCTGATTTAAGGTATTTTTGAAGAGATAAATTTGTTGCAAACGATTTGAAATTGAAAATAGAGTTAAAAAAATCTGAACGGAATTTCCTTGTTGGGCATATTTTTTTCGTAACGCAAATGGCCACGTATCGTGGAAACGGCAACTTCGGCGGCATTCGAAAGGGCATTATCGTGAGCGTCATAGCCGCGTCTACCCTTTCCAACACCGTCATACTCGTCAGATGCATGCAACCTCCGAAAGACGAGCCGAATAAACAAGTCAGACAAAAAACATTCACATCGATCACGGTGTTGAGTGTAATGCTCCTTTAAGGAGTTGACTGTTCACGACTCCGTGGCGCTGGGTTTATGCATCGTAGCACTCGCGGTCTTCGTGTGGATACTGAACATACACAAGCATGACCGCAACGCAGCGATGCTCGCTTACTTTGTCAGGCTGATAATTGTTTCAATCTTTTATATTATTCTTTTTTTGTTGTAGACGTTCTTGCTTCTCGAAGCAGGCTTCTACATTTGTAATATATCGCTAGAATGGCCGCCTTGTGATCAAAACACGACGAGTTCAGAACAAACCTCGATGGGCTCAGTTCAAACCTCAACGAGTTCAGCTCAAACTACAACTCAAAGTTTGGCTCAATACTCGAGTCTTACTTGATTGAATTTGTACTCCTTTTCCGCTAATCTATTCACATTTCCTTCTTTTTCCTGTCCGCTTTGAAGAAGGTCTGCAGCACGAAATAATAATGTCTATTAAATTATGAACGAACGCGGTTTGAATATAGAAAATTTGAAGTATGTAAATGCATTTTAAGTTTACAAGACTTTACTCGCTGAATCTTGCTCAAAACTCTGCTCGTTGCTTGTGTCGCTGGAATAAATCATAGAGTGCGAATTGGTATTTATGCGATAAAAGTCAATGAATCAACTTATCGATCATTAATACTCTGTGCTATCCTATAGGAATTCTTGAGAGTGTGCATTGCGCCAACCGCGGCGTGGGCGCGAAAACGCGGATTCCCAAACAGAAGTATTATGATTAATGTATATATTTTTCGACTTGATGCTTGATGACTTACACTTCCTGTCTTTCAAGTGTTGATGATGAATAAGATAAGGACGAAGAAAGCGCAACTCCCACACTGACTCACAATGGGAGACTTGTCTCGTTCCTTTTAGTCAATAACATTCTAGAATGGTCATACTTGTTTTCATATCTACATATTTTATTTCGAAACATATTTTATTTTTTATTTCTAGGTATCAACTCCACTTTTACAGGCATATGCGTTATACATATGTTCTTTATTGACAGATCACTCGAATGTTGGCAAAAGTTTTCTAGATCAACTTCAATAAATGTTCCTAAAGTGTAGTGTTTCATATCAAAACACAGAGAAGAAGCGCAAGGAAGGAGCAGAAAGGGAAGCGAGATCGACAGAAGAGGAACAGAGACGTATGAAAAGGGAGTCGAAGGAAGGAACAGAGAAAGAGCGAGAAAGGCGGAGGATCACAGATAAGGAGAGAAAGGGTGAGAGCAAAAGGGGTCACACGAAAGGTCTCCTGAAAGGGGGTGATCTCCTAAAATGATCACTCAAATTTCTCTGCACAAATTAATTTTTCGACAAGCAAATTCACCAATAGTCTCAAGTTTCTCTTAAGTCACATTCAATCCAGAATAAGTCTCCTTCATTACATGATTTCCAAAACCTTTGATGATAGATCCTTCGAACGTATTCTTTTCATAATACCCTTTCGAAGGAAGCTGTTTAACAGGAGGTTTATCTTCAACAGACCCCGTTCATCATGAAGTAACAGAACAACGAGAAGAGGAGAAAAGCCGTGGTGGCTCGACGGTTAACAATGTCTGGCAAGAATACACAGCGAGAAGAGCGGAGACGGGGGCACGATATCACGATACTTGATCGAATGTGTGCTCCTTTGCCGCCCGCTGATTTAGATTTATCTTCTTTTTCATATGATCGCACATAGAGACAACAGATTGAATGAAGAATAAAAATGATGCTAAGTTTCTTTGAAAGTAATAATATGTAAATGCAGTTTTAACATAAATTGAAGAAGTAAATATTTACGGATATACTTTGAGTATGAAGAAGTATGTAGTATGCATATTCTTTGGCGTCGCATCAAATTCTCTGAATCTTTGCGTCGCTGCCTGTCGCTGGCACGGAATGCATGAATCATACGGGGCGAATTGATATGTGATAAAGTCAATAATTCAAATTTATCGTTCAATAACACTCTGTGCTATTGGGTATTGGTTGTGGACCGGTGCGCGAGAATGCGCCAACCAGGGCGTGGGTAATGCGCGCCAAAAACACGATTTCCGAACAGCAGGATCAGTGCAGAAATATAAGTTAATTTTTTTTAGACTTCATGACTTGATGATTGATGACTTCGACTTCCTGTCTTTCAAATGTTGACGATAAATAAGCGAAGGACGACGAAAGCGAAATTCCCGCACTGACTCACAATGGGCGACTCCTCTTGTTCCTTTCGGTCAATTATATAAATACATACATCTAGAATGTACATTCTTGGTCATATCAACATCTTTTACTTCGATAGGCACTGTTTCTTATGTATCTCTTCACTTTAACAAGAACATGCGTTATATAAACTTTATAGACAAATCATCCGAATGTCTACGACAAGCACTTGCATCCGGATCTTTCAGACTCTCATCCAGCCTGTCCTGCCTCGCCGACTACAGTTCCAGCCTCTCCATCCTCGAGACTTCAGTCCCAGCCTTGACAACTACAGCTCCAGCATCGCCGACTCAGTTCCAGCTTCTCAATCCTCGCCAACTTCAGCTCCAGCCTAGCCGACTAAAGTTCCAGCCTCTCCAGCCTTGCCGACTACAGTTATAGCTTTGTCGACTTCAGCTCCAGCCTTTCCAGCCTCTCTAGCCGCGCCGATTTCAGCTCCAGCCTCTCCAGCCTCGCCGACTTCAATTTCAGCCTCGACGACATCAGCTCAAGCCCTGATGAATTCAATACTAGAGTCTTATTTGATCGCATTTATGGTCCATTGCCGCTCATCAGTTTATACTGCGCTCTGTTTTAAACCCGCTTGTAACATGGGGAATTTGAAATAAATGTTCATGTACAAGTCTTGGGCGATACTCGATGAATCTTGCTCAAAACTCTGCTCATCGTTTGTGTCGCAGGTTGGCACAGAACCATGAATCGTACAGGGCGAATTGATATGTCCCAAAACACAATGAATCAACTTTATCTATCATTAATTCTCTGTGCTCTCCTATAGTTTACGATGAAATCTTGCCTGTGCGCGAGCATGCGCCAGTCACAGAGTGCTTACCGTGCGCCTGAAAAAAAAACACGCCCGACCACGTCGTCCGAACAGCAGAATCAGTGCAGAATTATAATTTTTTGTTCAATATGAGTGCTTTCAAATGTTGACAATAAATGAGAGAAGGAAGACAGACGCACGCTTTCCATTCTGACTCACAATGGGCGACTCCACTGGTTCCTTTTTGGTCAATAACATAAATTCTTCTCGAATGTGCATTCTTATTTTTCAGTTCGATAGGCACGGTTAATATCTATCAACTCCAATTTACAGGCAAATGCTTTATATATATTTTATAGACAGATCAGCCGAATGTCTACGGCAAGCACTTGCATCCGGATCTTTCAAACTTTCTTGGAGTTCTGCTGTTCTTCCTGGGCTACTTGTAGGCGAACACCAGTTTTATGGTGTAAAACTTTTAAAAAAATATATTCAAATGAAATTACAGTTAATTTCTGAACTTAATCTTATTTTTGGCAGGTATCGTGAAGAGGGCAACTGTAGCGGCATTCTCAATACTCTTGTCATGTGCATCGTCTTCGCCTCGATCGTATCCAACATCGTCGAACTACTCCATAATTCATTGTATTCTTCGATGCGCCAATATGTAAGCGTTGTTAGAAATATTTACATAATTTTCTACTATTCTTAGTGCACATTTTGACTATTTTTGACATGCATGTTTGTGCCTAAGGTAAGGACAATTACAGGAGATTCTTCACGATACAGTTGAATTGGCAAAACGTTTCTTGGAGTACTGCCTCTTGGCACTGGCGCTCTTCCTGTGGATGCGGATATTACAAAAAGATTGCGAGAGTGACGAGAGTAGAGGGCTGCTAGTAGCTTCCTTTATCAGTCTGAGAAGCTTTTTTATACAATGTAATATCGATCTTTACTTTAAAGATTAGGTGTTCAATATATATCACCCTTATAACTCTTATGTGAAAATATTTGCATAGATGTCTAGTTGTATAGTTAGAGAGACGGAAAGTGCTGTGTTTTCGATCTTACTGATTATAAGCATTGTCGAAACTCTTTTTCTTTTATTAACGAATTATTTTCTAAAATAATGGAAGATAACTTGTTCTTTCTTCGGCTGCAACGCGGAAAAATGCGCAATTAAATGTAATATTTCGAAATTAATGGAAGGCGACTATTAAGTAGCGAGTAATTTATTTTTTTTTAATATTTTTTTTTTAGAAAATTAGTAGCAAATTTGGTAGAACAGTAATCGCTCGCTGAAACTAGAACTTGAATCAATCAATCAAACTTACAAGATTGAAGAACCAATTGTGGGCGTCGCCTGTGATTGTGTATTCTGTCTTGCCATCCACAAGATGGTCCTCCATGCGGGTCACAAATTTGTCATCTAAAAAATACTAAATTTTAGTTTTATATTGCGGCAGCTCACATACTTTCAGTATTTTAAGTAGTCAAATTCTGACCGATGAAGACGCTGTGGTCCCACAATTCGACGGTGGCCGTGCCGTTCTTGAGCGAATCTTCGCGGCAGGAAAGCTTGAAGGTCGCCGTAATCGGACTGCCGAACGTAGGATAACCATTGCCGGAGGCCAGCGAAAACAGCGCAAACGCCCCAATCAAGAGGTGGAGGAAGAAGCGAACCATTCGTAAGAGGAGAAGGATAGGAGACTGGCAATGAAAGGAGACAGCCAATTTCTCACTTTTATACGGATTTCAAAGAACAAATTAAAATCCATCACAAGTGCAAAATAAGAATTTCGCAACCAGTGCATTCAATCTCTTCGTTTTTCATCGTATTTTCTCCCATAGGATTTTTTCGCTCTAGTTACTTTTGCGATAATAACTAATACCAAATAATTGCAAGTTCATCGAACAAAAGAGACAATTTAAAACGCACGCACTTCATAAACAGCAGAAAAAGACTAAGTAAATTTTTTTCAAGCATAAATGGTGTACGATATATGTATGTACGTGCGAAATTCTATTTCACGTTCGAAATTCTATTACTACTCAAAGGCAGACAATTGATCATTATATATATATCGTTTATCTGGCTTGCATATTTAAGAGTAATAGGAGCAGCATGTACAGGAGAAGATGTAAATAACGCAATCAGATAATAAGAGGCACACAACGGGGTGGCCAATTTGTGCTTAAGGCACATTAGAGAAATAAGACAAAAACTGAAAGAGAAACGAATGTAAAAATAAAAAAAAGCTAATGATTTAGAGATAATATAGATCTTCTGATCAGGGCACGGGCACTGGGTAGAGAAAGAGTGAACAATCCGTTGCGGAGCTGATTCCATTTTTCAACAATCCTGTTGGAGAAAAAGATCATGTACAGACTACTACGAAACTTAAATTTGGTCAATTTGAAACGGTGTCCACGCGTGATACTAGAGGAAGGAAAACGAAAGATCTGGTCAGCCTGGATACCATATATTCCCTTAACAATCTTAAGGGCAACAAATAAATCATTGATCTCTCGCCGAATTGATAAGGGTTCTAAGTGCACGTATTCTAGACGTTCGGGATATGTTAGAGATAATCCGAATCTAAGGAAAGAGAGTCTAGTAAATCGTCGCTGAACGTTCTCGATTCGGTTAAACAAGATATATTTGGTGAGGGGACCATACCTCAAAACTCGAGTAAGGGGCGTACAAGATATATTTGGTGAGGGGACCATACCTCAAAACTCGAGTAAGGGGCGTACATACCGCAAAACTCGAGTAAGGGGCGTACATAGGCAACATAGAGACGAGTAAAAAACTTGATGTTACATGATCGAAAATTTCGCAGAATATGGAACGATATTCTAGTCGCTTTTCTACAGATGGACTCAATATGACTATCGAGTGAAAGGTCACTATTTATCTGAATTCCCAGATCCCTATAAGAATGAGTGATTGGTACCGGAAGAGAGTGGAGAGAAGGCTGGAATGGAGGGTGTGCAGGGCCTACAGGCATGAACATGGTTTTCTTCAGATTTATCTGAAGTCCCCAGAGAGTTGACCAGTCGGCCAGGCAGTCGAGAGCACGCTGGAGAAGAACCGTATCTGCAATTGTAAATATTTTAGCATCATCAGCATAGAGTGTACAGAAAGAACCTATTGGGAGACATTCAGGAAGATCATTTATATATAGTAGAAACATTAGAGGCCCGCAAACACTTCCCTGGGGAACACCGGAGGAAACGAGGAATTCATTTGATAACTCTCCATCTACAAGAACGCGTTGCGTTCTGCCAATAATAAATGAGGACAACCATCGAAGTAGAGAACCTGAAATGCCATATGAAGAGAGCTTGACAATAAGATGGTGCAATGGGATGCTATCAAAGGCTTTGGAGTAATCAATAAAAGCAGCAGATACAAAAGAAGAAGAGTCTACAGCAGAGTGCCAAGTGGATAGGGAGGATAGGAGAGCAGAGGCGCAAGACTTTCTACTGCGAAAACCATGCTGAGAATTGGAAAGAAGGCAATGGTCATCGAGGAAGGAAAACAGTTGTTTACAAACAATGCGTTCGAAAGTTTTAGAAATTCCAGTAGTAAGAGAGATAGGTCTATAATTCTTTGGGTCACTGGCATCACCTTGACGTTTGTATATTGGTTCAACATAAGCAGATTTCCAGAGTGAGGGACATTTACCATGAAGAAGGAATCTATTAAACAGAATAGTAAGGGGAACCGAGATGGCAATAGAAGTGCCTTTTAGGAATGCATAGGGGACTCCATCAGGAGTGCAGGAATTGCGTGAGGGCAATCTACGAAGCATATGATAGATATTCTGGGAAGAGAAATCGACATAATCAATTCGGGCGGAGGTTCTTGTGGGGAGAGTGGTAGCTGAGGAATGAGGGGAAGGGGAGAAGGATGACTCGAAGACTCTAGAGAAACATTCGGCCTTGTCACTGCTATTAATAAGAATGCGATCAGAAGAGACATCTTTAATTGCTCCGAGTGTTGGCTTACTTTTGAGTCGGCCGCTAACAAAGCTGAAGAAAGTGCGCGCTTCTCTTGGCCACGCTGGAAAGATCGTATGGAGCGCCTAAGCCTAGCAGAGGAGCGGAGAAAGGACTGACGTCCTTGGGATTGGGAGGTTTTAAAAAGCTTCCGGCACTTACGCAAAATTCTAAGAACTTTAGGAGGGTATCTAACATTTACAGGCCTTATTTTAGCCGTTGGGACAGTAGCATCAATAATTCCATGTATTATGGTGATAAATTGGTTGTAGAGAATGTCAGGGTCTGTTTGATTATTAAAAACAACATTCCAGTCATAAGAAGATATCATATAAGAAGCTAGTTCAAAATTGGCCTTCCTGTAGTTTTTAATAACAATTTCAGAAAGAGCAGGCTGGGGAAAAGAAATATCGAATTTGACAAGGCAGTGATCTAAAGAGGGGAGGGGTGGTATAGTTTTACAATCAGAGACTGAGTATGGAATACTAGAGAATACAAGATCAAGGATGTGGTCATTGCGAGTAGGGTAAACAACGTGCTGCTTGAGGCTGGCAGAGACTGATAATGAAAGAAGCTGGGATGATGGATGATTCAGGGAAAGAGGAGTAACTAGGGTGGAAGAAGACCAATCAACTTCGTGACAGTTGAAATCACCGCAGAGAAAAAAAAATTTTTGAATCAGCAAAAAGACTATAAATATGCTCTAGACAGTTTGAAAAATGCTCATTTGGGCAGGAAGGACTTATAATACTACTACAGTGGCAGAGTTAGAAGAGCGGACAGTGGTGGTAACGGAGATGGCAAGGAGTTGGCAATAGGGTGAAAAGGAGCGAGATGAGAGTACAAAAGCAAGCAGATTGGTAGACACCAGGATAGCAACGCCCCCACCAGGACTTGGCGAGTCGCGGTCAGAGCGAAAAACTTGATATTTGCCATTTAGAGATAGGGAAGAATCTTGCAAACGATCAGGGGAAGCTAAGCTTTCAAAAATGGCAAGCAGATCAATGTTATGAGTTGAGAGTAGAAAGTTCAGAATATCAAAGTTTAGATACCAGAGATCTAAAGTTTGCGTGATAGCAACGAATGAGAGACTTTTTATGAGAGATGCACGGATCATTACATAGAGGAGAATTAGAATTTGAGGTAGGATTTTTGGATGCATGACCCCGGATGTGAGAATCTCAGTTCCCCCCCTCCCCATCTCACTGATTGTGAGAGGGGGAGGGGGGGAACTGAGATTTATTCGGAGGCAGCGCGGCCGGTGGGGTGCTCTTGTTGTCGAGCCTCTTCGCATCAGACGCGATGCCGTCATCTTCATCAGCCATCGCTTCATCTCCCTCCGGGAGCGGCTCGAACGACCGCTTACCCGGACGCCGCGCGGAGTGGAGGACGCGTACTTCAAGAGCGCATCGACAAGGTTGCGGCCAGGGAGCGGGACTCTCTTCCTCCGGCCACTCGGGGTAGGGTGAGGCGCCCGTAGGGTACCGGCCGCCGAGTGGGGAGAGAGAGACAGAGCCACTGGCAGAGAGGATGACTTCTTAGGTTGTCTGCGATTAGAGTTCAGAAATGTCCTGGAAGAAGTCTGGGCATTAGAATGAGGGAGGCCACTGCCAGAGGCAGTGGCGTTTTGTGATGAGATGAGAGAAGCAGAGAGAGAGGAAGACAAGGCTGAGGAGGAAGAGGCTTTCGCCTTAGACAAGTTATTTTGTGACCGCTCAGTGAGGGGGCGCGGATTCCGCAGCTCCATAACACGCTCATCGCGGACAACAAACTGAAGCATTCCAACCTCAGCATTGAGCCTCCCGGCCTCTCTGCGGGCGGCGGTCTCTTGCCCAAGCTGTTCGGGCGTGAGATCTCGTCGCCAGTAGGCGTGTGGGTTGGCGGCGATCTCCGGATGCTTCTTGGCTCGAGCAATCGCCAGGAACGACTCACGCAGCGAGTTCGTTGAGAACTCGACTTTGATGATTTGCGGGGACGTCTTTCCGTGGCGATGAGTTGAAATCTCACCTTTGCTGAGAGAAGTGACCAGGAGATCATGCTCAGAGGCTTGAATTATCCCGGAGACAATTCTCATGTCATTCTCATTCGTTGCAGTCTCATCTTCCTTTTCAGGAAGTCCCTTAAGCACAGCTCGCTTTGCCTTTTCCTCCAGCATGTCTCTTCTCCCATAAAGGGCAGAGGACACAGCAGCAGTGATCAGCTGAATGGAGGGTGGGGCGCTGCTAGTCGGCAGAAGGTGAGACGCGGCAACATGTGAATAGAGAGTGCGAGAGGTAGACTGAGATTGAGAGAAAGGCAGAGTAGTCCGAGACACAGAGACAGAGTCAGGCTGAGAGGCATGAGGAGAAGAGAGAAGACGGTTGACAATCTCGATTAGTGCCTTGTTGGAGGCAACCAATTCAGACACATTGGAAGACAGTGATGAGATCGATTGAGACTGGGAATGAATGGCGGATTTGAGTTCTTCACAGAGAGATGTGAAGGCCTGGAGAATGGTTTCAGCCATCGTTGGAGGTGGAGAGAGGAAGAGAGACAGTGAAGGAGGGAGAGAGAGAGGGAGAGAAAGAGAGAGAGAATGAGACAGGAACCTCTCACAAAGCCCTCTCACCAGGATGCAAACAAGGAGATAAGAAAGGCAGTGAGACGAGGAGAGAGAGAGAGAGAGAGAGTGTAGTAAGACAGTAAAGGATAAGCTCGGAATAGACGTACGAGATACGCTCTCGTACAGCCACCCACGCTACCGGCTACTGAAAGCCCGATGCCTCTCTATACCACGCAAGACCGAAAAGGGAGAAGGACTGTCCCCTCACGCGCCGAACAGAATCGGCTCGTATTCTACATATGTTAAAGGAGGTATCCGGGGAATAATTAACCTAAGTTTTTTCTATATGAAAATGTTGTAACGTGAAAACTGGTGAGCAATTGTAACGTGAAAACTGGCGGGTAGAAAATTAGCTACGGTAGGTCAGAGCCGCCCTCCTATTTCACATGCTCTCTCGACCGAGCGGCAGGCAACTTTATGAGCGCGCGCATTCAAACTCGTTCTCTAGCGCTACCGTAGAATTATTCGCCGGATACTTCCTTTAAAGCTTACATACCTGTGATTCCTCTACTTTTATAAGGTCTCGGCGCAGAAACTAAATAGCGGAGAGGGCGAAGAAAGGATCCCTTCTGATCGCCTGAAAAAGCATGAGAAACTAGGGTGATCATTCATATTCTGTTCATTTCAACTGCCAGTTTAGTGCGCGGCGCAAAAAAGCACAATGAACAAAGAACAAGTTAACGTGCTCTTGCCAGGTGCATTTGGAACAAAAGCATAGGAATTAAACACTGAAGAATAAGAATGGCAAACATTTATTGATGAATTGCCTAGGGGAAGCGATAGAAGGAGCTGGGTTTAGAGACGTTCTTCGGGAAGTTGTAGCCATGGCCGCCGCCAAGATCGATGGGCACTTTTTTGTTGTGGTGGCACGTGTGGCAAATATTTTAAAATTGTTCTTTTGTAACATCTAGCACCCAATAATGGGTATTCCAGGATTCTTTGAAGTTCTTTTATGATATACCGCTCAAAAGTACTCAAAAAGTCAAGTAAATAAATGTACGAAAACCCATTCGGAGCCAACTATCAGGTCATTTGTGAGCCGGAGTGCCAAAAAAGTCATAACCAGTGGAAAGAGCAGATACTTTTGCATAACATGTCCACCGATGAAAGAGCAATACCAGTTCATGTTTCAGAAATCTTGAAAGTTCGAAAAAAAAAATCAGCGACAGGATTCGACTATTTTGAGCTGTCATGAGATAAATTTTACCAATTGAACTTATGTTCTGAAAACTGTGCCATAAGGTTTTTTGAGACGAGAAACATAAATTTCACGTTCATTTTCTACTTTTGAGTACCATCAGTGGTACTTGCCAAAAGAATGAAATATAATATGCAAAAAAAAAATTGCATTTCGATCAAGCGTTCCTTGCATGGCACGTGTGGATCCAGGTGTCCTCGCCGCCGCCGTTCCTGAGTCCACTCGTCATCGCTGCCAGTGATCGGGAAGAATGTGTACTCGCTCGACGGGCAGGTCGTACAGTAGTGGATCACTTTCAGGTAGTACTTGTCCTGTAACAATAAAAGAATCTTCAGGTAGTACTTGTCCAGTAACAACAAAAGTATCTTC
This sequence comes from Allodiplogaster sudhausi, assembly GCA_945643635.1. Lineage (NCBI taxonomy): Eukaryota > Metazoa > Nematoda > Chromadorea > Rhabditida > Diplogasteridae > Allodiplogaster > Allodiplogaster sudhausi. The sequence continues at coordinate 177,774 of CALZFC010000144.1, forward strand.
AGGTAGTACTTGTTTAGTAACAACAAAAGTATCTTCAGGTAGTAGTGGTCCTGTAAGAAACAATATTAGTTTTATTGATAACACAAGATTAAGTTTTAAAATAGTAATTTGTGCTTTAAACAAATTATGTTCTACAAACTCTCTGAAAAAAAAGAATTTGTGAATTAATCAAATGTGAACCTGTTTCAAGAAGCCAAGTTAGTGCTAAAAATTTAAGCTAACGTAAAAAGAAGTTGTATGCGTCGCCACTGATCGTTTTTTCGGTCTTGCCTTCCAAAAGGACAGCATCCAGGATGTTCAATTTCGGGTGAAATGGAAGATTATATACGCATTTATTGCATTAAAACAAATTAGTAACGTGGCAAAATGAATGATTACAATAGTAAACGAATTTCGCAATATATGAATTTTATGGAGCATTAATGTTATTGAACAAAAGAATACAGAGGAATCGCCCATTGTGAGTCAGAATGGGAAGCTCGCTTTCGTCTTTTTTCTCTTTTTTATCGACAGCATTGAAAAATAGGAATGGAGGCATCAAGACAAAAAGAAATATATAAATTATAATTCTGTGCCGATCCTGCTATTCGGACGACAGCGTTGTAGGTCGGTCTTTTCAGGCGCCCGGCTATCACCCCGGGATTGGCTCATTCTCGAACACACAGGCGAGGAGGCGTCCTTCTATAGGTCATAAAGACATACACTTACCAAATCAGTGCTATATCCATATGTATAATGTCAACATTTTAAAAGATTTGGTAACCATTTCGACATGAATGCCTTCATTGCTATCAACCAATGTTGGAAAAAACATGCGAAGGACGACGAGAAAGAGCTGGAAAGAAGAACAATTAGGACGCCTTCTCTGACTCATATATTATCGACTGCTCTCTGGTTATTCCAGTTCCAAAACACCATTCTCATGGCATGCACATACCCTTCGTAAACATGTATGCTTCATTTAGATGTTCGATGCTTCTTCAGTATCATCTCTACTTTTAGAACCACTTTTATAACATTAATTTCCGTTTTATACTGTTAAAGCTTTACTTTTATAACTTCCATCATATGCATTTTATAGAGAGATCGAAGAATGTGTACGGACAACAATTGCACCCGGATCTTTCAGATTCTAATTGGAGTGCTGCTCTTCATCTTCCTTTTTGTCCATTGGTATCTATGGTATTTTAATGTCTTTTTGAAGAGCTAAATTTGTTGTAAACGATTGTCAACTGAAAATAAAAAAAATTTAATTTAATTTTAGTAAAAAATTTCTGAACGGAATTTCCTTGTTGGGTATATTTTTCGTAATGCAAATGGCCAGGCATCGTGGAAACGGCAACTTTGGCGGCATTCGAAAGGGCATTATCGTGAGCGTCATCGCCGCGTCGACCCTTTCCAACTCCGTCATACTCGTCAAATGCATGCAATCTTCGAAAGACAAGCCGACTAAAGAAGTCAGAAAAAACATTCACATCGATCATAGTGTTGAGTGTCATACTCCTTTAAGGAGTTGACTGTTCACGACTCCGTGGCGCTGGGTTTATGCATCGTAGCACTCGCGGTCTTCGTGTGGATACTGATCATACACAAGCATGACCGCAACGCAGCGATGATCGCTTACTTTGTCATTCTGATAATTGTTTTCACATCATTTATACACATGTACATATGTACATATATATATATATACTCCATTAGAGGGAGATATTCGAGATGAAGGAGTGCCAGGCGAAAAATTTGCATGAGAATACAATCTTTTATATTATTATTTCTTTCGTTACAGATGTTCTTGCTTCTCGAAGCAGGCTTCTACATTTGTAACAGCTCCCAACTCGACGAGTTCAGCTGAAACCTCAACGAGTTCAGCTCAAACAACAACTCAAAGTTTGGCTCAATACTCGAGTCTTACTTGACTGAATTTGTACTCCTTTTCCGCTAATCTATTCACATTACCTTCTTTTTTTCCTGTCCGCGTTGAAGAAGGTCTGCAGCACGAAATAATAATGTCTATTTAATTATGAACGCGGTTCGAATATAGAAAATTTGAAGTATGTAAATGCATTTTAAGTTTACAAGACTTTACTCGCTGAATCTTTCTCAAAACTCTGATCATTGCCTTTGTCGCTGGAATAAATCATAGAGTGCGAATTGATATGTACGCTATAAAAGTCAATGAATCAACTTTATCGATCATTAATATTCTGTGCTATCCTATAGTTTACGATGAAGGAAGTCTTGCCAGTGTGCGCGGATGCGCCAACCGCGGAGTGGTTGTTGCGCGCTTGAAAAGCACGCGAAAACGCGAATTATCGAATATAAGGATCAGCACTGAATTATGATTAATGTATATATTTTTCGACTTGATGATTGATGACTTCGACATTCCTGTCGTTCAAATGTTGATGATGAATAAGAGAAGGACGAAGAAAGCGTACTTCCCACTCTAACTCACAATGGGAGACTTGTCTCGTTCCTTTTAGTCAATAACATTCTAGAATGGTAGTACTTGTTTTTCATATCTAATTTTTTTTTCGAACAGCACTGCTAGGTATCAACTCCACTTTTACATTCATATGCGTTATACATATGTTCTTTATAGACAGATCACTCGAATGTCTTCATTTGTCGAGAAAACTTTTGTTTAATGATTTTCAATGAAATTATGTTTAGTTGCTGAGTGGAATGTTATTTTGGAAATTTTCGTAACTAAATGGCAGGAATCATGGAAAGGATGACATTCTCGAAGGCCTTATCATGTGCTTCATCTTCGCCTCGACCGTGTTCAACGCCGTCATAATAATCTATAATTTCTTCAACACTTCTATGCGCATATATGTATGCCTTTTTTATTCTTCTACAATTCTTAATGAATATTCTGACTATTTTTGTCATGTCACATGAATGTTTGTACTCATGGTATTTGCAATTACAGGAGATTGTTCGCGACGCACTTGAGTTGGCATTCTGCATCGTGGCACTGGCGTTCTTCTTGTGGATAGCGTTTATAACAAAAAACGAAGGAAGTGAATGGCTGCTCGCTTCATTTGTCAGCCTAATAAGCTTTTTAAACAATATATGTATATATATATACACATATATTGATCTTACTTTAAAATATTATACATGTAATATTATATATAACAGATATTTAATAACAACTAAGTGAACTGTACATACACGTGTCTGGTTGTATAGTTTGAGGGCCTGCATTTCTTTGTTTTCGATTTGTTTGGTCAATATCGAAACTCTTTTTGCTTATATTATCGGATTACATTTCAAAATAATGTAAGATTACTTTTTTTCCTACGGCGTCAACGCTGTTCGATTAAATGCAACATTTCGAAGTTATGGAACGAGACTAAATAGTGAATAATTTTTTTTATATTTTACTTTATTCTCCAGCCTCGCCGATTTCAGCTCCAGTCCCTCCAGCCTCGCCGACTTCAGCTCCAGTCCCTCCAGCCACGCCGACTTCAGCTCCAGTCCCTCCAGCCTCGATGACTTCAGCTTCAGTCCCGCCAGCCTCGCCGACTTCAGCTCCAGTCCCTCCAGCCACGCCGACTTCAGCTCCAGTCCCTCCAGCCTCGATGACTTCAGCTTCAGTCCCTCCTGCCTCGATGACTTCAGCTTCAGTCCCTCCAGCCTCGCCGACTTCAGCTCCAGTCCCTCCAGCCACGCCGACTTCAGCTCCAGTTCCTCCAGCCTCGCCGACTTCAGCTTCAGTCCCTCCAGCCACGCCGACTTCAGCTCCAGTCCCTCTAGCCTCGCTGACTTCCGCTCCAGTCCCTCCAGCCTCGATGACTTCAGCTTCAGTCCCGCCAGCCTCGCCGACTTCAGCTCCAGTACCTCCAGCCTCGCCGACTTCAGCTCCAGCCTGGATAACCTCGATGACTTCAGCTCCAGTCCCTCCAGCCTCGCCGACTTCAGCTTCAGTCCCTCCAGCCACGCCGACTTCAGCTCCAGTCCCTCCAGCCACGCCGACTTCAGCTCCAGTCCCTCCAGCCTCGCTGACTTCCGCTCCAGTCCCTCCAGCCTCGATGACTTCAGCTTCAGTCCCTCCTGCCTCGATGACTTCAGCTTCAGTCCCTCCAGCCTCGCCGACTTCAGCTCCAGTCCCTCCAGCCACGCCGACTTCAGCTCCAGTTCCTCCAGAATCGCCGACTTCCGCTCCAGTCCCTCCAGCCTCGATGACTTCAGCTTCAGTCCCTCCAGCCTCGCCGACTTCAGCTCCAGTCCCTCCAGCCTCGCCGACTTCCGCTCCAGTCCCTCCAGCCTCGATGACTTCAGCTTCAGTCCCTCCAGCTTCGATGACTTCAGCTCCAGTCCCTCCAGCCTCGCCGACTTCCGCTCCAGTCCCTCCAGCCTCGCCGACTTCAGCTCCAGCCTGGATAGCCTCGATGACTTCAGCTCCAGTCCCTCCAGCCTCGCCGACTTCAGCTTCAGTCCCTCCAGCCACGCCGACTTCAGCTCCAGTCCCTCCAGCCTCGCTGACTTCCGCTCCAGTCCCTCCAGCCTCGATGACTTCAGCTTCAGTCCCGCCAGCCTCGCCGACTTCAGCTCCAGTACCTCCAGCCTCGCCGACTTCAGCTCCAGTCCCTCCAGCCTCGCTGACTTCCGCTCCAGTCCCTCCAGCCTCGATGACTTCAGCTTCAGTCCCTCCTGCCTCGATGACTTCAGCTTCAGTCCCTCCAGCCTCGCCGACTTCAGCTCCAGTCCCTCCAGCCACGCCGACTTCAGCTCCAGTCCCTCCAGCCTCGCCGACTTCAGCTTCAGTCCCTCCAGCCACGCCGACTTCAGCTCCAGTCCCTCTAGCCTCGCTGACTTCCGCTCCAGTCCCTCCAGCCTCGATGACTTCAGCTTCAGTCCCGCCAGCCTCGCCGACTTCAGCTCCAGTACCTCCAGCCTCGCCGACTTCAGCTCCAGCCTGGATAGCCTCGATGACTTCAGCTCCAGTCCCTCCAGCCTCGCCGACTTCAGCTTCAGTCCCTCCAGCCACGCCGACTTCAGCTCCAGTCCCTCCAGCCACGCCGACTTCAGCTCCAGTCCCTCCAGCCTCGCTGACTTCCGCTCCAGTCCCTCCAGCCTCGATGACTTCAGCTTCAGTCCCTCCTGCCTTGATGACTTCAGCTTCAGTCCCTCCAGCCTCGCCGACTTCAGCTCTAGTCCCTCCAGCCACGCCGACTTCAGCTCCAGTTCCTCCAGAATCGCCGACTTCCGCTCCAGTCCCTCCAGCCTCGATGACTTCAGCTTCAGTCCCTCCAGCCTCGCCGACTTCAGCTCCAGTCCCTCCAGCCTCGCCGACTTCCGCTCCAGTCCCTCCAGCCTCGATGACTTCAGCTTCAGTCCCTCCAGCCTCGATGACTTCAGCTCCAGTCCCTCCAGCCTCGCCGACTTCCGCTCCAGTCCCTCCAGCCTCACCGACTTCAGCTCCAGCCTGGATAGCCTCGATGACTTCAGCTCCAGTCCCTCCAGCCTCGCCGACTTCAGCTTCAGTCCCTCCAGCCACGCCGACTTCAGCTCCAGTCCCTCCAGCCTCGCTGACTTCCGCTCCAGTCCCTCCAGCCTCGATGACTTCAGCTTCAGTCCCGCCAGCCTCGCCGACTTCAGCTCCAGTACCTCCAGCCTCGCCGACTTCAGCTCCAGTCCCTCCAGCCTCGCTGACTTCCGCTCCAGTCCATCCAGCCTCGATGACTTCAGCTTCAGTCCCTCCTGCCTCGATGACTTCAGCTGCAGTCCCTCCAGCCTCGCCGACTTCAGCTCCAGTCCCTCCAGCCACGCCGACTTCAGCTCCAGTTCCTCCAGCCTCGCCGACTTCCGCTCCAGTCCCTCCAGCCTCGATGACTTCAGCTTCAGTCCCTCCAGAATCGCCGACTTCAGCTCCAGTCCCTCCAGCCTCGATGACTTCAGCTTCAGTCCCGCCAGCCTCGCCGACTTCAGCTCCAGCCTGGATAACCTCGATGACTTCAGCTCCAGTCCCTCCAGCCTCGCCGACTTCAGCTTCAGTCCCTCCAGCCACGCCGACTTCAGCTCCAGTCCCTCCAGCCACGCCGACTTCAGCTCCAGTCCCTCCAGCCTCGCTGACTTCCGCTCCAGTCCCTCCAGCCTCGATGACTTCAGCTTCAGTCCCTCCTGCCTCGATGACTTCAGCTTCAGTCCCTCCAGCCTCGCCGACTTCAGCTCCAGTCCCTCCAGCCACGCCGACTTCAGCTCCAGTTCCTCCAGAATCGCCGACTTCCGCTCCAGTCCCTCCAGCCTCGATGACTTCAGCTTCAGTCCCTCCAGCCTCGCCGACTTCAGCTCCAGTCCCTCTAGCCTCGCCGACTTCCGCTCCAGTCCCTCCAGCCTCGATGACTTCAGCTTCAGTCCCTCCAGCCTCGATGACTTCAGCTCCAGTCCCTCCAGCCTCGCCGACTTCCGCTCCAGTCCCTCCAGCCTCGCCGACTTCAGCTCCAGCCTGGATAGCCTCGATGACTTCAGCTCCAGTCCCTCCAGCCTCGCCGACTTCAGCTTCAGTCCCTCCAGCCACGCCGACTTCAGCTCCAGTCCCTCCAGCCTCGCTGACTTCCGCTCCAGTCCCTCCAGCCTCGATGACTTCAGCTTCAGTCCCGCCAGCCTCGCCGACTTCAGCTCCAGTACCTCCAGCCTCGCCGACTTCAGCTCCAGTCCCTCCAGCCTCGCTGACTTCCGCTCCAGTCCCTCCAGCCTCGATGACTTCAGCTTCAGTCCCTCCTGCCTCGATGACTTCAGCTTCAGTCCCTCCAGCCTCGCCGACTTCAGCTCCAGTCCCTCCAGCCACGCCGACTTCAGCTCCAGTCCCTCCAGCCTCGCCGACTTCAGCTTCAGTCCCTCCAGCCACGCCGACTTCAGCTCCAGTCCCTCTAGCCTCGCTGAATTCCGCTCCAGTCCCTCCAGCCTCGATGACTTCAGCTTCAGTCCCGCCAGCCTCGCCGACTTCAGCTCCAGTACCTCCAGCCTCGCCGACTTCAGCTCCAGCCTGGATAGCCTCGATGACTTCAGCTCCAGTCCCTCCAGCCTCGCCGACTTCAGCTTCAGTCCCTCCAGCCACGCCGACTTCAGCTCCAGTCCCTCCAGCCACGCCGACTTCAGCTCCAGTCCCTCCAGCCTCGCTGACTTCCGCTCCAGTCCCTCCAGCCTCGATGACTTCAGCTTCAGTCCCTCCTGCCTCGATGACTTCAGCTTCAGTCCCTCCAGCCTCGCCGACTTCAGCTCCAGTCCCTCCAGCCACGCCGACTTCAGCTCCAGTTCCTCCAGAATCGCCGACTTCCGCTCCAGTCCCTCCAGCCTCGATGACTTCAGCTTCAGTCCCTCCAGCCTCGCCGACTTCAGCTCCAGTCCCTCCAGCCTCGCCGACTTCCGCTCCAGTCCCTCCAGCCTCGATGACTTCAGCTTCAGTCCCTCCAGCCTCGATGACTTCAGCTCCAGTCCCTCCAGCCTCGCCGACTTCCGCTCCAGTCCCTCCAGCCTCGCCGACTTCAGCTCCAGCCTGGATAGCCTCGATGACTTCAGCTCCAGTCCCTCCAGCCTCGCCGACTTCAGCTTCAGTCCCTCCAGCCACGCCGACCTGAGCTCCAGTCCCTCCAGCCTCGCTGACTTCCGCTCCAGTCCCTCCAGCCTCGATGACTTCAGCTTCAGTCCCGCCAGCCTCGCCGACTTCAGCTCCAGTACCTCCAGTACCTCCAGCCTCGCCGACTTCAGCTCCAGTCCCTCCAGCCTCGCTGACTTCCGCTCCAGTCCCTCCAGCCTCGATGACTTCAGCTTCAGTCCCTCCTGCCTCGATGACTTCAGCTTCAGTCCCTCCAGCCTCGCCGACTTCAGCTCCAGTCCCTCCAGCCACGCCGACTTCAGCTCCAGTTCCTCCAGCCTCGCCGACTTCCGCTCCAGTCCCTCCAGCCTCGATGACTTCAGCTTCAGTCCCTCCAGAATCGCCGACTTCAGCTCCAGTCCCTCCAGCCTCGATGACTTCAGCTTCAGTCCCGCCAGCCTCGCCGACTTCAGCTCCAGTCCCTCCAGCCACGCCGACTTCAGCTCCAGTTCCTCCAGCCTCGCCGACTTCAGCTTCAGTCCCTCCAGCCACGCCGACTTCAGCTCCAGTCCCTCTAGCCTCGCTGACTTCCGCTCCAGTCCCTCCAGCCTCGATGACTTCAGCTTCAGTCCCCCCAGCCTCGCCGACTTCAGCTCCAGTACCTCCAGCCTCGCCGACTTCAGCTCCAGCCTGGATAACCTCGATGACTTCAGCTCCAGTCCCTCCAGCCTCGCCGACTTCAGCTTCAGTCCCTCCAGCCACGCCGACTTCAGCTCCAGTCCCTCCAGCCACGCCGACTTCAGCTCTAGTCCCTCCAGCCTCGCTGACTTCCGCTCCAGTCCCTCCAGCCTCGATGACTTCAGCTTCAGTCCCTCCTGCCTCGATGACTTCAGCTTCAGTCCCTCCAGCCTCGCCGACTTCAGCTCCAGTCCCTCCAGCCACGCCGACTTCAGCTCCAGTTCCTCCAGAATCGCCGACTTCCGCTCCAGTCCCTCCAGCCTCGATGACTTCAGCTTCAGTCCCTCCAGCCTCGCCGACTTCAGCTCCAGTCCCTCCAGCCTCGCCGACTTCCGCTCCAGTCCCTCCAGCCTCGATGACTTCAGCTTCAGTCCCTCCAGCCTCGATGACTTCAGCTCCAGTCCCTCCAGCCTCGCCGACTTCCGCTCCAGTCCCTCCAGCCTCGCCGACTTCAGCTCCAGCCTGGATAGCCTCGATGACTTCAGCTCCAGTCCCTCCAGCCTCGCCGACTTCAGCTTCAGTCCCTCCAGCCACGCCGACTTCAGCTCCAGTCCCTCCAGCCTCGCTGACTTCAGCTTCAGTCCCGCCAGCCTCGCCGACTTCAGCTCCAGTACCTCCAGCCTCGCCGACTTCAGCTCCAGTCCCTCCAGCCTCGCTGACTTCCGCTCCAGTCCCTCCAGCCTCGATGACTTCAGCTTCAGTCCCTCCTGCCTCGATGACTTCAGCTTCAGTCCCTCCAGCCTCGCCGACTTCAGCTCCAGTCCCTCCAGCCACGCCGACTTCAGCTCCAGTCCCTCCAGCCTCGCCGACTTCAGCTTCAGTCCCTCCAGCCACGCCGACTTCAGCTCCAGTCCCTCTAGCCTCGCTGACTTCCGCTCCAGTCCCGCCAGCCTCGCCGACTTCAGCTCCAGTACCTCCAGCCTCGCCGACTTCAGCTCCAGCCTGGATAGCCTCGATGACTTCAGCTCCAGTCCCTCCAGCCTCGCCGACTTCAGCTTCAGTCCCTCCAGCCACGCCGACTTCAGCTCCAGTCCCTCCAGCCACGCCGACTTCAGCTCCAGTCCCTCCAGCCTCGCTGACTTCCGCTCCAGTTCCTCCAGAATCGCCGACTTCCGCTCCAGTCCCTCCAGCCTCGATGACTTCAGCTTCAGTCCCTCCAGCCTCGCCGACTTCCGCTCCAGTCCCTCCAGCCTCGATGACTTCAGCTTCAGTCCCTCCAGCCTCGATGACTTCTGCTCCAGTCCCTCCAGCCTCGCCGACTTCCGCTCCAGTCCCTCCAGCCTCGCCGACTTCCGCTCCAGTCCCTCCAGCCTCGATGACTTCAGCTTCAGTCCCTCCAGCCTCGATGACTTCAGCTCCAGTCCCTCCAGCCTCGCCGACTTCCGCTCCAGTCCCTCCAGCCTCGCCGACTTCAGCTCCAGCCTGGATAGCCTCGATGACTTCAGCTCCAGTCCCTCCAGCCTCGCCGACTTCAGCTTCAGTCCCTCCAGCCACGCCGACTTCAGCTCCAGTCCCTCCAGCCTCGCTGACTTCCGCTCCAGTCCCTCCAGCCTCGATGACTTCAGCTTCAGTCCCGCCAGCCTCGCCGACTTCAGCTCCAGTACCTCCAGCCTCGCCGACTTCAGCTCCAGTCCCTCCAGCCTCGCTGACTTCCGCTCCAGTCCCTCCAGCCTCGATGACTTCAGCTTCAGTCCCTCCTGCCTCGATGACTTCAGCTTCAGTCCCTCCAGCCTCGCCGACTTCAGCTCCAGTCCCTCCAGCCACGCCGACTTCAGCTCCAGTTCCTCCAGCCTCGCCGACTTCCGCTCCAGTCCCTCCAGCCTCGATGACTTCAGCTTCAGTCCCTCCAGAATCGCCGACTTCAGCTCCAGTCCCTCCAGCCTCGCCGACTTCCGCTCCAGTCCCTCCAGCCTCGCCGACTTCAGCTCCAGCCTGGATAGCCTCGATGACTTCAGCTCCAGTCCCTCCAGCCTCGCCGACTTCAGCTTCAGTCCCTCCAGCCACGCCGACTTCAGCTCCAGTCCCTCCAGCCTCGCTGACTTCCGCTCCAGTCCCTCCAGCCTCGATGACTTCAGCTTCAGTCCCGCCAGCCTCGCCGACTTCAGCTCCAGTACCTCCAGCCTCGCCGACTTCAGCTCCAGTCCCTCCAGCCTCGCTCACTTCCGCTCCAGTCCCTCCAGCCTCGATGACTTCAGCTTCAGTCCCGCCAGCCTCGCCGACTTCAGCTCCAGTACCTCCAGCCTCGCCGACTTCAGCTCCAGCCTGGATAGCCTCGATGACTTCAGCTCAAGCCTCAGCAGCCTCGCCGACTTCAGCTCCAACCTCGATGAGTTCTGCTAAAATCACGACGAGTTCGGCTCAACACTAGAGTCTTATTTGATTGAATTTGTACACCTTATCCGCTTAGTTTTCGCTCTTTTTATTGCATGTATACATACACGCGCTTGTAACATGAAGAATTTGAAGTACATATATGGAAATAAATGTTCATGTACAAGTCCTGGGCGATACTCTGCTCATCGTTTGTGTCGGTGGTCTCGCTGGCACAGAAACCATGAGTTGATATGCCCAAAACTCAATAAATCAACTTTATCCATCATTAATACTCCGTGCTCTCCTATACCTTACGATGAAATCTTGCCTGTGCGCGAGCATGCGCCAGCCACAGAGTGATTGTCGAACGCCAGAAAACAAAAACACGCCCGATCACGTCGTCCGAATAGCAGAATCAGTGCTGAATTATAATTTTTTGATCAACATGAGTGCCTTCATTCCTATCTTTGAAATGTTGACAATAAATGAGAGAAGGACGACAGGCGCACGCTTTCCATTCTGACTCACAATGGGCGACTCCTCTGGTTCCTTTTGGTCAATAACATAAATTCTTCTCGAATGTACATTCTTTCATTTCATATCTACATATTTTATTTCGATGGGCACTGTTTCTTATGTATCTCTTCACTTTAAAAGAGGGCGATCACCGAAAAATTATATGATATTTCAAATTGCCGAGACCTTTCACACTCTCATTCGACCGTGCTATTTTTACGCAGTGGGTTTGGCCGACCTGCGAAATAGCACGCGAGAATGAGAGTGAGGAATCACAGGGCAGAGGCGGCCAATTTGAACCTGCATTAAATATTTTTTCGGTGATCGCCCTCCTTTAACAAGAATATGCGTTATATTAACTTTATAGACAGATCAGCCGAATGTCTATGGCAAGCACTTGCATCCGGATCTTTCAGACTCTTGTTGGAGTTCTCTTCATCAGCATCCTCTTTGTCCACTGGTATATTTTCCAACACCAATAGTGTTTTAAAATATTTTAAGGTCTTTTGTCGAGTAAACTTTTCTTTAATGATTTTCTTGCTGAATGGAATCTTATTTTTTAAATTTTCGTAACTAAATTGCAGGTCTCTTGCAACCGTTGGCATTCTCGAATCCCTTATCTTCTGGATCATCTTTGCCTCGACCGTGTTCAACGCCGTCATAATAATCCATAATTCCTTGTTCTCTTCGATGCGCAAATATGTAAGCTGTATTATAAATAAATGCATATTTTGACTATTTTTGTCATGTCACATGAATGTTTGTACTCATGGTATTTGCAATTACAGGAGATTGTTCGCGACGCACTTGAGTTGGCATTCTGCATCGTGGCACTGGCGTTCTTCTTGTGGATAGCGTTTATAACAAAAAACGAAGGAAGTGAATGGCTGCTCGCTTCATTTGTCAGCCTAATAAGCTTTTTAAACAATATATGTATATATATATACACATATATTGATCTTACTTTAAAATATTATACATGTAATATTATATATAATAGATATTTAATAACAACTAAGTGAACTGTACATACACGTGTCTGGTTGTATAGTTTGAGGGCCTGCATTTCTTTGTTTTCGATTTGTTTGGTCAATATCGAAACTCTTTTTGCTTATATTATCGGATTACATTTCAAAATAATGTAAGATTACTTTTTTTCCTACGGCGTCAACGCTGTTCGATTAAATGCAACATTTCGAAGTTATGGAACGAGACTAAATAGTGAATAATTTTTTTTATACTTTACTTTATTCTCCAGCCTCGCCGATTTCAGCTCCAGTCCCTCCAGCCTCGCCGACTTCAGCTCCAGTCCCTCCAGCCACGCCGACTTCAGCTCCAGTCCCGCCAGCCTCGCCGACTTCAGCTCCAGTACCTCCAGCCTCGCCGACTTCAGCTCCAGTCCCTCCAGCCTCGCTGACTTCCGCTCCAGTCCCTCCAGCCTCGATGACTTCAGCTTCAGTCCCTCCTGCCTCGATGACTTCAGCTTCAGTCCCTCCAGCCTCGCCGACTTCAGCTCCAGTCCCTCCAGCCACGCCGACTTCAGCTCCAGTCCCTCCAGCCTCGCTCACTTCCGCTCCAGTCCCTCCAGCCTCGATGACTTCAGCTTCAGTCCCTCCAGCCTCGCCGACTTCAGCTCCAGTCCCTCCAGCCTCGCCGACTTCCGCTCCAGTCCCTCCAGCCTCGCCGACTTCAGCTCCAGCCTGGATAGCCTCGATGACTTCAGCTCCAGTCCCTCCAGCCTCGCCGACTTCAGCTTCAGTCCCTCCAGCCACGCCGACTTCAGCTCCAGTCCCTCCAGCCTCGCTGACTTCCGCTCCAGTCCCTCCAGCCTCGATGACTTCAGCTTCAGTCCCGCCAGCCTCGCCGACTTCAGCTCCAGTACCTCCAGCCTCGCCGACTTCAGCTCCAGTCCCTCCAGCCTCGCTCACTTCCGCTCCAGTCCCTCCAGCCTCGATGACTTCAGCTTCAGTCCCGCCAGCCTCGCCGACTTCAGCTCCAGTACCTCCAGCCTCGCCGACTTCAGCTCCAGCCTGGATAGCCTCGATGACTTCAGCTCAAGCCTCAGCAGCCTCGCCGACTTCAGCTCCAACCTCGATGAGTTCTGCTAAAATCACGACGAGTTCGGCTCAACACTAGAGTCTTATTTGATTGAATTTGTACACCTTATCCGCTTAGTTTTCGCTCTTTTTATTGCATGTATACATACACGCGCTTGTAACATGAAGAATTTGAAGTACATATATGGAAATAAATGTTCATGTACAAGTCCTGGGCGATACTCTGCTCATCGTTTGTGTCGGTGGTCTCGCTGGCACAGAAACCATGAGTTGATATGCCCAAAACTCAATAAATCAACTTTATCCATCATTAATACTCCGTGCTCTCCTATACCTTACGATGAAATCTTGCCTGTGCGCGAGCATGCGCCAGCCACAGAGTGATTGTCGAACGCCAGAAAACAAAAACACGCCCGATCACGTCGTCCGAATAGCAGAATCAGTGCTGAATTATAATTTTTTGATCAACATGAGTGCCTTCATTCCTATCTTTGAAATGTTGACAATAAATGAGAGAAGGACGACAGGCGCACGCTTTCCATTCTGACTCACAATGGGCGACTCCTCTGGTTCCTTTTGGTCAATAACATAAATTCTTCTCGAATGTACATTCTTTCATTTCATATCTACATATTTTATTTCGATGGGCACTGTTTCTTATGTATCTCTTCACTTTAAAAGAGGGCGATCACCGAAAAATTATATGATATTTCAAATTGCCGAGACCTTTCACACTCTCATTCGACCGTGCTATTTTTACGCAGTGGGTTTGGCCGACCTGCGAAATAGCACGCGAGAATGAGAGTGAGGAATCACAGGGCAGAGGCGGCCAATTTGAACCTGCATTAAATATTTTTTCGGTGATCGCCCTCCTTTAACAAGAATATGCGTTATATTAACTTTATAGACAGATCAGCCGAATGTCTATGGCAAGCACTTGCATCCGGATCTTTCAGACTCTTGTTGGAGTTCTCTTCATCAGCATCCTCTTTGTCCACTGGTATATTTTCCAACACCAATAGTGTTTTAAAATATTTTAAGGTCTTTTGTCGAGTAAACTTTTCTTTAATGATTTTCTTGCTGAATGGAATCTTATTTTTTAAATTTTCGTAACTAAATTGCAGGTCTCTTGCAACCGTTGGCATTCTCGAATCCCTTATCTTCTGGATCATCTTTGCCTCGACCGTGTTCAACGCCGTCATAATAATCCATAATTCCTTGTTCTCTTCGATGCGCAAATATGTAAGCTGTATTATAAATAAATGCATATTTTGACTATTTTTGTCATGTCACATGAATGTTTGTACTCATGGTATTTGCAATTACAGGAGATTGTTCGCGACGCACTTGAGTTGGCATTCTGCATCGTGGCACTGGCGTTCTTCTTGTGGATAGCGTTTATAACAAAAAACGAAGGAAGTGAATGGCTGCTCGCTTCATTTGTCAGCCTAATAAGCTTTTTAAACAATATATGTATATATATATACACATATATTGATCTTACTTTAAAATATTATACATGTAATATTATATATAATAGATATTTAATAACAACTAAGTGAACTGTACATACACGTGTCTGGTTGTATAGTTTGAGGGCCTGCATTTCTTTGTTTTCGATTTGTTTGGTCAATATCGAAACTCTTTTTGCTTATATTATCGGATTACATTTCAAAATAATGTAAGATTACTTTTTTTCCTACGGCGTCAACGCTGTTCGATTAAATGCAACATTTCGAAGTTATGGAACGAGACTAAATAGTGAATAATTTTTTTTATACTTTACTTTATTCTCCAGCCTCGCCGATTTCAGCTCCAGTCCCTCCAGCCTCGCCGACTTCAGCTCCAGTCCCTCCAGCCACGCCGACTTCAGCTCCAGTCCCTCCAGCCTCGATGACTTCAGCTTCAGTCCCGCCAGCCTCGCCGACTTCAGCTCCAGTCCCTCCAGCCACGCCGACTTCAGCTCCAGTCCCTCCAGCCTCGATGACTTCAGCTTCAGTCCCTCCTGCCTCGATGACTTCAGCTTCAGTCCCTCCAGCCTCGCCGACTTCAGCTCCAGTCCCTCCAGCCACGCCGACTTCAGCTCCAGTCCCTCCAGCCTCGCTCACTTCCGCTCCAGTCCCTCCAGCCTCGATGACTTCAGCTTCAGTCCCTCCAGCCTCGCCGACTTCAGCTCCAGTACCTCCAGCCTCGCCGACTTCAGCTCCAGCCTGGATAGCCTCGATGACTTCAACTCAAGCCTCAGCAGCCTCGCCGACTTCAGCTCCAACCTCGATGAGTTCAGCTAAAATCACGACGAGTTCGGCTCAACACTAGAGTCTTATTTGATTGAATTTGTACACCTTATCCGCTTAGTTTTCGCTCTTTTTATTGCATGTATACATACACGCGCTTGTAACATGAAGAATTTGAAGTACATATATGGAAATAAATGTTCATGTACATGTCCTGGGCGATACTCTGCTCATCGTTTGTGTCGGTGGTCTCGCTGGCACAGAAACCATGAGTTGATATGCCCAAAACTCAATAAATCAACTTTATCCATCATTAATACTCCGTGCTCTCCTATACCTTACGATGAAATCTTGCCTGTGCGCGAGCATGCGCCAGCCACAGAGTGATTGTCGAACGCCAGAAAACAAAAACACGCCCGATCACGTCGTCCGAATAGCAGAATCAGTGCTGAATTATAATTTTTTGATCAACATGAGTGCCTTCATTCCTATCTTTGAAATGTTGACAATAAATGAGAGAAGGACGACAGGCGCACGCTTTCCATTCTGACTCACAATGGGCGACTCCACTGGTTCCTTTTGGTCAATAACATAAATTCTTCTCGAATGTACATTCTTTCATTTCATATCTACATATTTTATTTCGATGGGCACTGTTTCTTATGTATCTCTTCACTTTAAAAGAGGGCGATCACCGAAAAATTATATGATATTTCAAATTGCCGAGACCTTTCACACTCTCATTCGACCGTGCTATTTTTACGCAGTGGGTTTGGCCGACCTGCGAAATAGCACGCGAGAATGAGAGTGAGGAATCACAGGGCAGAGGCGGCCAATTTGAACCTGCATTAAATATTTTTTCGGTGATCGCCCTCCTTTAACAAGAATATGCGTTATATTAACTTTATAGACAGATCAGCCGAATGTCTATGGCAAGCACTTGCATCCGGATCTTTCAGACTCTTGTTGGAGTTCTCTTCATCAGCATCCTCTTTGTCCACTGGTATATTTTCCAACACCAATAGTGTTTTAAAATATTTTAAGGTCTTTTGTCGAGTAAACTTTTCTTTAATGATTTTCTTGCTGAATGGAATCTTATTTTTTAAATTTTCGTAACTAAATTGCAGGTCTCTTGCAACCGTTGGCATTCTCGAATCCCTTATCTTCTGGATCATCTTTGCCTCGACCGTGTTCAACGCCGTCATAATAATCCATAATTCCTTGTTCTCTTCGATGCGCAAATATGTAAGCTGTATTATAAATAAATGCATATTTTGACTATTTTTGTCATGTCACATGAATGTTTGTACTCATGGTATTTGCAATTACAGGAGATTGTTCGCGACGCACTTGAGTTGGCATTCTGCATCGTGGCACTGGCGTTCTTCTTGTGGATAGCGTTTATAACAAAAAACGAAGGAAGTGAATGGCTGCTCGCTTCATTTGTCAGCCTAATAAGCTTTTTAAACAATATATGTATATATATATACACATATATTGATCTTACTTTAAAATATTATACATGTAATATTATATATAATAGATATTTAATAACAACTAAGTGAACTGTACATACACGTGTCTGGTTGTATAGTTTGAGGGCCTGCATTTCTTTGTTTTCGATTTGTTTGGTCAATATCGAAACTCTTTTTGCTTATATTATCGGATTACATTTCAAAATAATGTAAGATTACTTTTTTTCCTACGGCGTCAACGCTGTTCGATTAAATGCAACATTTCGAAGTTATGGAACGAGACTAAATAGTGAATAATTTTTTTTATATTTTACTTTATTCTCCAGCCTCGCCGATTTCAGCTCCAGTCCCTCCAGCCTCGCCGACTTCAGCTCCAGTCCCTCCAGCCACGCCGACTTCAGCTCCAGTCCCTCCAGCCTCGATGACTTCAGCTTCAGTCCCGCCAGCCTCGCCGACTTCAGCTCCAGTCCCTCCAGCCACGCCGACTTCAGCTCCAGTCCCTCCAGCCTCGATGACTTCAGCTTCAGTCCCTCCTGCCTCGATGACTTCAGCTTCAGTCCCTCCAGCCTCGCCGACTTCAGCTCCAGTCCTTCCAGCCACGCCGACTTCAGCTCCAGTTCCTCCAGCCTCGCCGACTTCCGCTCCAGTCCCTCCAGCCTCGATGACTTCAGCTTCAGTCCCGCCAGCCTCGCCGACTTCAGCTCCAGTACCTCCAGCCTCGCCGACTTCAGCTCCAGCCTGGATAGCCTCGATGACTTCAACTTCAGTCCCTCCAGCCACGCCGACTTCAGCTCCAGTCCCTCCAGCCACGCCGACTTCAGCTCCAGTCCCTCCAGCCTCGCCGACTTCCGCTCCAGGACTTCAGCTTCAGTCCCTCCAGCCTCGATGACTTCAGCTCCAGTCCCTCCAGCCTCGCCGACTTCCGCTCCAGTCCCTCCAGCCTCGCCGACTTCAGCTCCAGCCTGGATAGCCTCGATGACTTCAGCTCCAGTCCCTCCAGCCTCGCCGACTTCAGCTCCAGTCCCTCCAGCCACGCCGACTTCAGCTCCAGTTCCTCCAGAATCGCCGACTTCCGCTCCAGTCCCTCCAGCCTCGATGACTTCAGCTTCAGTCCCTCCAGCCTCGCCGACTTCAGCTTCAGTCCCTCCAGCCACGCCGACTTCAGCTCCAGTCCCTCCAGCCACGCCGACTTCAGCTCCAGTTCCTCCAGAATCGCCGACTTCCGCTCCAGTCCCTCCAGCCTCGATGACTTCAGCTTCAGTCCCTCCAGCCTCGCCGACTTCAGCTCCAGTCCCTCCAGCCTCGCCGACTTCCGCTCCAGTCCCTCCAGCCTCGATGACTTCAGCTTCAGTCCCTCCAGCCTCGATGACTTCAGCTCCAGTCATTCCAGCCTCGCCGACTTCTGCTCCAGTCCCTCCAGCCTCGCCGACTTCAGCTCCAGCCTGGATAGCCTCGATGACTTCAGCTCCAGTCCCTCCAGCCTCGATGACTTCAGCTTCAGTCCCTCCAGCCTCGCCGACTTCAGCTCCAGTACCTCCAGCCTCGCCGACTTCAGCTCCAGCCTGGATAGCCTCGATGACTTCAACTCAAGCCTCAGCAGCCTCGCCGACTTCAGCTCCAACCTCGATGAGTTCAGCTAAAATCACGACGAGTTCGGCTCAACACTAGAGTCTTATTTGATTGAATTTGTACACCTTATCCGCTTAGTTTTCGCTCTTTTTATTGCATGTATACATACACGCGCTTGTAACATGAAGAATTTGAAGTACATATATGGAAATAAATGTTCATGTACATGTCCTGGGCGATACTCTGCTCATCGTTTGTGTCGGTGGTCTCGCTGGCACAGAAACCATGAGTTGATATGCCCAAAACTCAATAAATCAACTTTATCCATCATTAATACTCCGTGCTCTCCTATACCTTACGATGAAATCTTGCCTGTGCGCGAGCATGCGCCAGCCACAGAGTGATTGTCGAACGCCAGAAAACAAAAACACGCCCGATCACGTCGTCCGAATAGCAGAATCAGTGCTGAATTATAATTTTTTGATCAACATGAGTGCCTTCATTCCTATCTTTGAAATGTTGACAATAAATGAGAGAAGGACGACAGGCGCACGCTTTCCATTCTGACTCACAATGGGCGACTCCACTGGTTCCTTTTGGTCAATAACATAAATTCTTCTCGAATGTACATTCTTTCATTTCATATCTACATATTTTATTTCGATGGGCACTGTTTCTTATGTATCTCTTCACTTTAAAAGAGGGCGATCACCGAAAAATTATATGATATTTCAAATTGCCGAGACCTTTCACACTCTCATTCGACCGTGCTATTTTTACGCAGTGGGTTTGGCCGACCTGCGAAATAGCACGCGAGAATGAGAGTGAGGAATCACAGGGCAGAGGCGGCCAATTTGAACCTGCATTAAATATTTTTTCGGTGATCGCCCTCCTTTAACAAGAATATGCGTTATATTAACTTTATAGACAGATCAGCCGAATGTCTATGGCAAGCACTTGCATCCGGATCTTTCAGACTCTTGTTGGAGTTCTCTTCATCAGCATCCTCTTTGTCCACTGGTATATTTTCCAACACCAATAGTGTTTTAAAATATTTTAAGGTCTTTTGTCGAGTAAACTTTTCTTTAATGATTTTCTTGCTGAATGGAATCTTATTTTTTAAATTTTCGTAACTAAATTGCAGGTCTCTTGCAACCGTTGGCATTCTCGAATCCCTTATCTTCTGGATCATCTTTGCCTCGACCGTGTTCAACGCCGTCATAATAATCCATAATTCCTTGTTCTCTTCGATGCGCAAATATGTAAGCTGTATTATAAATAAATGCATATTTTGACTATTTTTGTCATGTCACATGAATGTTTGTACTCATGGTATTTGCAATTACAGGAGATTGTTCGCGACGCACTTGAGTTGGCATTCTGCATCGTGGCACTGGCGTTCTTCTTGTGGATAGCGTTTATAACAAAAAACGAAGGAAGTGAATGGCTGCTCGCTTCATTTGTCAGCCTAATAAGCTTTTTAAACAATATATGTATATATATATACACATATATTGATCTTACTTTAAAATATTATACATGTAATATTATATATAATAGATATTTAATAACAACTAAGTGAACTGTACATACACGTGTCTGGTTGTATAGTTTGAGGGCCTGCATTTCTTTGTTTTCGATTTGTTTGGTCAATATCGAAACTCTTTTTGCTTATATTATCGGATTACATTTCAAAATAATGTAAGATTACTTTTTTTCCTACGGCGTCAACGCTGTTCGATTAAATGCAACATTTCGAAGTTATGGAACGAGACTAAATAGTGAATAATTTTTTTTATATTTTACTTTATTCTCCAGCCTCGCCGATTTCAGCTCCAGTCCCTCCAGCCTCGCCGACTTCAGCTCCAGTCCCTCCAGCCACGCCGACTTCAGCTCCAGTCCCTCCAGCCTCGATGACTTCAGCTTCAGTCCCGCCAGCCTCGCCGACTTCAGCTCCAGTCCCTCCAGCCACGCCGACTTCAGCTCCAGTCCCTCCAGCCTCGATGACTTCAGCTTCAGTCCCTCCTGCCTCGATGACTTCAGCTTCAGTCCCTCCAGCCTCGCCGACTTCAGCTCCAGTCCTTCCAGCCACGCCGACTTCAGCTCCAGTTCCTCCAGCCTCGCCGACTTCCGCTCCAGTCCCTCCAGCCTCGATGACTTCAGCTTCAGTCCCGCCAGCCTCGCCGACTTCAGCTCCAGTACCTCCAGCCTCGCCGACTTCAGCTCCAGCCTGGATAGCCTCGATGACTTCAACTTCAGTCCCTCCAGCCACGCCGACTTCAGCTCCAGTCCCTCCAGCCACGCCGACTTCAGCTCCAGTCCCTCCAGCCTCGCCGACTTCCGCTCCAGGACTTCAGCTTCAGTCCCTCCAGCCTCGATGACTTCAGCTCCAGTCCCTCCAGCCTCGCCGACTTCCGCTCCAGTCCCTCCAGCCTCGCCGACTTCAGCTCCAGCCTGGATAGCCTCGATGACTTCAGCTCCAGTCCCTCCAGCCTCGCCGACTTCAGCTCCAGTCCCTCCAGCCACGCCGACTTCAGCTCCAGTTCCTCCAGAATCGCCGACTTCCGCTCCAGTCCCTCCAGCCTCGATGACTTCAGCTTCAGTCCCTCCAGCCTCGCCGACTTCAGCTTCAGTCCCTCCAGCCACGCCGACTTCAGCTCCAGTCCCTCCAGCCACGCCGACTTCAGCTCCAGTTCCTCCAGAATCGCCGACTTCCGCTCCAGTCCCTCCAGCCTCGATGACTTCAGCTTCAGTCCCTCCAGCCTCGCCGACTTCAGCTCCAGTCCCTCCAGCCTCGCCGACTTCCGCTCCAGTCCCTCCAGCCTCGATGACTTCAGCTTCAGTCCCTCCAGCCTCGATGACTTCAGCTCCAGTCCCTCCAGCCTCGCCGACTTCTGCTCCAGTCCCTCCAGCCTCGCCGACTTCAGCTCCAGCCTGGATAGCCTCGATGACTTCAGCTCCAGTCCCTCCAGCCTCGCCGACTTCAGCTTCAGTCCCTCCAGCCACGCCGACTTCAGCTCCAGTCCCTCCAGCCTCGCTGACTTCCGCTCCAGTCCCTCCAGCCTCGATGACTTCAGCTTCAGTCCCGCCAGCCTCGCCGACTTCAGCTCCAGTACCTCCAGCCTCGCCGACTTCAGCTCCAGTCCCTCCAGCCTCGCTGACTTCCGCTCCAGTCCCTCCAGCCTCGATGACTTCAGCTTCAGTCCCTCCTGCCTCGATGACTTCAGCTTCAGTCCCTCCAGCCTCGCCGACTTCAGCTCCAGTCCCTCCAGCCACGCCGACTTCAGCTCCAGTTCCTCCAGCCTCGCCGACTTCCGCTCCAGTCCCTCCAGCCTCGATGACTTCAGCTTCAGTCCCTCCAGAATCGCCGACTTCAGCTCCAGTCCCTCCAGCCTCGCCGACTTCCGCTCCAGTCCCTCCAGCCTCGCCGACTTCAGCTCCAGCCTGGATAGCCTCGATGACTTCAGCTCCAGTCCCTCCAGCCTCGCCGACTTCAGCTTCAGTCCCTCCAGCCACGCCGACTTCAGCTCCAGTCCCTCCAGCCTCGCTGACTTCCGCTCCAGTCCCTCCAGCCTCGATGACTTCAGCTTCAGTCCCGCCAGCCTCGCCGACTTCAGCTCCAGTACCTCCAGCCTCGCCGACTTCAGCTCCAGTCCCTCCAGCCTCGCTCACTTCCGCTCCAGTCCCTCCAGCCTCGATGACTTCAGCTTCAGTCCCGCCAGCCTCGCCGACTTCAGCTCCAGTACCTACAGCCTCGCCGACTTCAGCTCCAGCCTGGATAGCCTCGATGACTTCAGCTCAAGCCTCAGCAGCCTCGCCGACTTCAGCTCCAACCTCGATGAGTTCAGCTAAAATCACGACGAGTTCGGCTCAACACTAGAGTCTTATTTGATTGAATTTGTACACCTTATCCGCTTAGTTTTCGCTCTTTTTATTGCATGTATACATACACGCGCTTGTAACATGAAGAATTTGAAGTACATATATGGAAATAAATGTTCATGTACAAGTCCTGGGCGATACTCTGCTCATCGTTTGTGTCGGTGGTCTCGCTGGCACAGAAACCATGAGTTGATATGCCCAAAACTCAATAAATCAACTTTATCCATCATTAATACTCCGTGCTCTCCTATACCTTACGATGAAATCTTGCCTGTGCGCGAGCATGCGCCAGCCACAGAGTGATTGTCGAACGCCAGAAAACAAAGACACGCCCGATCACGTCGTCCGAATAGCAGAATCAGTGCTGAATTATAATTTTTTGATCAACATGAGTGCCTTCATTCCTATCTTTGAAATGTTGACAATAAATGAGAGAAGGACGACAGGCGCACGCTTTCCATTCTGACTCACAATGGGCGACTCCTCTGGTTCCTTTTGGTCAATAACATAAATTCTTCTCGAATGTACATTCTTTCATTTCATATCTACATATTTTATTTCGATGGGCACTGTTTCTTATGTATCTCTTCACTTTAAAAGAGGGCGATCACCGAAAAATTATATGATATTTCAAATTGCCGAGACCTTTCACACTCTCATTCGACCGTGCTATTTTTACGCAGTGGGTTTGGCCGACCTGCGAAATAGCACGCGAGAATGAGAGTGAGGAATCACAGGGCAGAGGCGGCCAATTTGAACCTGCATTAAATATTTTTTCGGTGATCGCCCTCCTTTAACAAGAATATGCGTTATATTAACTTTATAGACAGATCAGCCGAATGTCTATGGCAAGCACTTGCATCCGGATCTTTCAGACTCTTGTTGGAGTTCTCTTCATCAGCATCCTCTTTGTCCACTGGTATATTTTCCAACACCAATAGTGTTTTAAAATATTTTAAGGTCTTTTGTCGAGTAAACTTTTCTTTAATGATTTTCTTGCTGAATGGAATCTTATTTTTTAAATTTTCGTAACTAAATTGCAGGTCTCTTACAACCGTTGGCATTCTCGAATCCCTTATCTTCTGGATCATCTTTGCCTCGACCGTGTTCAACGCCGTCATAATAATCCATAATTCCTTGTTCTCTTCGATGCGCAAATATGTAAGCTGTATTATAAATAAATGCATATTTTGACTATTTTTGTCATGTCACATGAATGTTTGTACTCAAGGTAGTGGTCTACAATTCTTAATTGGGCCATGCCAATTGATGCATATTCTCTCTACTATTGACATTTAACGTGTATGTTTGTGCTTAATGTATGGACAATTATAGGAGATTGTTCACGACGCAGTTGAGTTGGCATTCTTCCTGGTGGCACTTGCGCTCCTCGTGTGGGTGCCGATAATATCATCGATAATACACAAAAAAGACTGGATTAAATGGCTGCTCGCTACCCAAGTCAGGCTGATACGCTTTTTTATACAATATATATATATATATATATATATTGATCTTTACTTTAAAATATTATATATGTAACATTTTACATAATTGATATTTAATAACAACAATGTTCGAGGTCATGCTAATGTACTCTTATGTGTATATATGTACATACACGTGTCTGGTTGTATAGTTAGAGGGCCGGAATTTCTTTGTTTTCGATCTCTCTGGTCATTATCGAAACTCTTTTGCTCATATTATCGGATTGTTTTTCAAAATAATGGAAGATAACTTTTTTTCTTCGGTGTCAACGCTGATCGATCAAATGTAATATTTCAAAATGAGGGAACGCGACTATTAACCAAGTAGAGAATAAATTTTTTATCTTACTTTATTTTTGTTAATTTTTTTTCATTAGAGGTGTTCTTGCTTCTCCAAGCATGCTGCTACATTTGGAATATATTGGCGGGACGCTCGGGATCGGAATACACGAAGAGTTCAGCTCCCGACTTGAAGACTTCAGCACCAGCCACTCCAGCCTCGCCGACTTCAGTTCCAGCCTCTCCATCCTCGCTGACTTCAGCTTCAGCCTCTCCATCCTCACCGTCTTCAGATCCAGCCAGTCCAGCCTCGCCGATTTCAGCACCAGCCACTCCAGCCTCGCCGACGTCAATTCCAGCTTCTCCATTCTCGCCGACTTCAGTTGCAGCCTCTCCATCCTCGCCGTCTTCAATTCCAGCCTAGCCGACTAAAGTTCCAGCCTCTCCAACCACGCCGACTTCAGTTCCAGCCTTGACAACTTCAGCTCAAGCAGTGATGTATTCAATACTAGAGTCTTATTTGATCGAATTTATGGTCCATTGCAGCTCGTCAATTTTTTACGCTGCGCTCTGTTTTATTTGTCCGATTTGATGCACAAAATATTAATAATCTCTAAATAGTGATACATAAACGCTTTTGTAACATGGGGAATTTGAAGTATATGGAAATAAATGTCTTGGGCGACACTCGATGAATCTTATTCAAAACTCTGCTCATCGTTTGAGTAGCAGGTTGTCGCTGGCACAGTAACCATGAATCATGCAGGGCGAACTGATATGCCCCAAACTACTTTATAGACAAATCGCTCAAATGACTACGGCAAGCAGTTGCATCCGGATCTTTCAGACTAACAAAAGTTGTCTAGGTGGCTATCAATAAAGGTTCCTAAAGTCTAGTGTTTCATATAAAAACACTGAGAGGAACTAAAGGGAAGGAGCAGAAAGAGGAGAGAAATTGACAGAAGAGAAGAGAAGAAGAGCCGGCTAAAAAGGGAGTCGAAGAAAGAGACAGAGGAGTGAAAAGGACGGAGGATCAAAGTCTAGGAGAGAAAGGGTGAGAGCAAAGTAGGTCTCACAAGGGGTCTCCTGAAAGG
Organism: Allodiplogaster sudhausi; assembly: GCA_945643635.1. Classification (NCBI taxonomy): domain Eukaryota; kingdom Metazoa; phylum Nematoda; class Chromadorea; order Rhabditida; family Diplogasteridae; genus Allodiplogaster; species Allodiplogaster sudhausi. The sequence goes on from CALZFC010000144.1 coordinate 202,964, forward strand.
GGTGATCTCCTAAAAGGTTCACTCAAAGTTCTCTGAACGAATTCAATCTTCGACAAACAAATTCTCCAAATAATCTTCTCAAATTACATCCAATCCATAAAGCTCCTTCATCAGATGATAATCCAAAACCTTTGATAACAAATCCTTGAACGTATGTTCGAAGTCACCCTTTCAAGGAAGAATTTTAACAGAGGTTTATCATTAACAGACCTCTTCCATGGTGAAGAGGCGGTACAACGAGAAGAAGAGAAAAGCCGTGGTAGTCGACGGTCAACAAAGTCGAGAAACAACACAGCGAGATGAGCGGAGACGGGAAGAACAGCACAGAAGCAACAGACTGCTATCAGCGCGGAGCAAAAACAATACAAAGAAAAACAAACGGGTCAAAATTCATGAGAAGGAAAATGAAGGGAGAGTTACTGTATCCGGGCGAGACAAATCAAGATTCAAATTCAAATAGTTCAACTGTGTCAAAAACTTGTCCAAATAAAGAAAACAAATCAAAAGATTTGTCACAGACTGTTGTTGGAGTTCTCTTCTTCTGCATCCTCCTTCTCTGGTAATTGGCTTCGCCAAGGGTGTTTAAGAATATTTTAAGGTCTTTAACTTTTAAAACTGATTTTTTTGTTAATTGCTGTATGGAATCTTATTTTGGAAATTTTCGTAACTAATTGGCAGGTATCATGAAACGGGTAGCCTTGGCATTCACCAAGTCCTTGTCATGTGCATCATCTTCGCCTCGACGGCTCTCAACGCTGTCATAGTAATCCACAATTCCTGGTTCTCTTCGATGCGCAAATATGTAAGCTTTATTAGGATTGAATAATTTTCAACAATTCTTAATGCATATTCTGACTACTTTTGACATGTCACATGAATGCTTGTGCTCATGGTATTTGCAATTATAGGAGATTGTTCACGACGCAGTTGAGTTGGCATTCTGCCTCGTGGCACTGGCGCTCTTCGTATGGGGGATTCCGAGAATACAAAAAGACGAAGGGCTGCTCGCTAACTTTATTGTATATTGATCTTTACTTTAAATATGATATATATATAATATTTTATATAATTGATGTTCAATAAAAGCTAAGTCCGAGGTCACTCTCATGAACTCTTATGTGAACATACATATATCTACATCTCTAGTTGTATAGTTAGACTGCCTGAATTTCTTTGTTTTCGATCTCTCTGGTTATTATCGAAACTCTTTTTGCTTATATTATCGGAATATTTTCAAAATAATGGAAGATAACTTTTTTCTTTTTTTCTTTTTTCATCGATTAAATGAAATATTTCGAAATGAGGGAACGCGACTATTTAGTTAATATTTTTATTTTACTTTATTTTTGTTAATTCTTTTTTCATTACAGGTGTACTTGCTTCTCCAAGCATGCTGCTATATTTGGAATATCTTGGCGGCACTCTCTGGTTCAGAACGCACGACGAGTTCAGCTCCAGCCCCGACGACTTCACTTCCAGGCTTTCCAACCTCGACGACTTCAGCTCCAGCCTTTCCAGCCTCTCCAGCCTCGCCGACTTTACTTCCAGCCTTTCCAACCTCGACGACTTCAGCTCAAGCTTTGACAACTTCCGCTCCAGCCTTTCCAGCCTGTCCAACCTCGCCGTCTTCAGTTCCAGCCTCGACGACTTCAGCTCAAGCCTTGATGAATTCAGCCCAAACCACGACGAGTTCGGCTCAATACTAGAGTCTTATTTGATCGAATTTGTGATCCATTACCGCTCATCAATTTCCGCTTTGCTTTTTTTATCTGTCCGATTTGAATAAGGACTACAGCACGCCTGTAACATTAAGAATTTGAAGTACATAATAAATGTTCATGTGCAAGTCTTGATGAATTTTGTTCAAAACTCTGCTCATCGTTCGTTAAGAAGGTTGTCACTGGCAGAGAAAGCATGAATCATACAGGGCGAATTGATATGTCCCAAAAGTCACTTAATCAACATTTATCATTCTCTGGGCTATTCAATTGTTTACGGCGAAGGACATCTTGACGCGAATGCGCCAATTTTTTTTCAGGTTCACGGCGTGATTGCCGAGAACCTGAAAATAAAACACACCCGACTACGTTGTCTGAACAGCAGAATTATAATTTTTTGATCAAAATGAGTATCTTCATTCCTATCTTTCAAATGTTGACAATAAATGAGAGAAGGACGGCGACTCCTCTGGTTGCTTTTGGTGAATAACATAAATTCTTCTCGAATGTGCATTCTTTCATTTCATATCTACATATTTTATTTCGATGGGCACTTTTTCTTATGTATCTCTTCACTTTAAAGGAGTTCGATCACCGAAAAATTATATGATATTTCAAATTGCCGCGGCCTTTCACACTCTCCTATTTTCACGCAGCGGGTTTGTGCGACCTGCGAAATAGCACGCGAGAATGAGAGTGAGGAACCACAGGGCAGACGCGCCAATTCGAACCTGCATTGACTATTTTTTGGTGATCGCCCTCTTTTAACAAGAATATGCGTTATATTAAATTTATAGACAGATCAGCCGAATGTCTATGGCAAGCGCTTGCATCCGGATCTTTCAGACTCTTGTTGGAGTTCTCTTCATCAGCATCCTCTTTGTCCACTGGTATATTTTCCAACACCAATAGTGTTTTAAAATATTTTAAGGTCTTTTGTCGAGTAAACTTTTCTTTAATGATTTTCTTGCTGAATGGAATCTTATTTTTAAAATTTTCGTAACTAAATGGCACGTCTCTCGCAAACGTTGGCATTCTCGAATGCCTTATCTTCTGGATCATCCTCGACCGTGTTCAACGCCGTCATAATAATCCATAATTCCTTGTTCTCTTCGTTGCGCAAATATGTAAGCTGTATTATAAATAAATGCATATTTTGACTACTTTTGACATGTCACATGAATCCTCGCCGTGGTTGACGCGCGCCTGAAGGAAAAAATCACTCCCGACGCCGTTGGCTGAACAGCAGTATCAGTTTTTTTCGAACATGAATGCCTTCATTCCTATCTGTCAAATGTTGACAATAAATAAGAGAAATACGACAGCATTCCATTCTGACTCACAATGGGCGACTCCAATAGCATAAATTCTCCTAGAATGTACATTCTTGCAATCCATATCAACATCTATTCTTTCGGGAGGCACTGTTTCTTATGTATCTCTTCACTTTAACAAGAATATGCGTTATATGTACTTTATAGACAGATCACCCGAATGCCATCGGCAAGCACTTTCATCCGGAAGATCACCCGAATGCCATCGGCAAGCACTTTCATCCGGATCTTTCAGATTGTTGTTGGAGTTCTCTTCTTCTGCATCTCCATGTCCAATGGTATGTATATTGGCCTACACCAAACGTGTTTAAGATATCTTAAGGTCTTTTGTCAAGTAAACTCATTTTTAATGATTTTGAAAAGGAAATTTGGTTTCGTAACTAAAAGGCCTTTATCATGGAAAGGATGACATTCTAGAAGGCCTTTTCAAGTTCATCATCTTCGCCTCGACGGCCCTCAAGGCCTTCATTATAGCCCATAATTACTTCAACACTTCGATGCGCATATATGTATGTTTGCTTTATTTTTTTTTGAAATACGTAATCTTCTACAATTCTTAATGCATTTTTCTGACTACTTTCGACATGTCACACGACATGCTTGTGCTCATGGTATTAGCATTTATAGGAGATTGTTCACGATACAGTTGCGTTGTTCGTCTGCCTCGTGGCACTGGCGCTCATGTGGATGCCGATAAGGCCGACAATACAAAAAGACTATGGGAGAAACTGGCTGCTTGCTTCCTTTGTCAGGCTGATAAGCTTTTTTATACAATATATATATATTATATATATATATAAATATATATATATATATATATATATATATATATATATATATATATGGATCTTTACTTTAAAATATTATATATGTAATATTTTATATAATTGATATTTAATAACAACTAAGTTCTAGCTAATGAACTCTTATGTGTACATAAACATGTCTGGTTGTATAGTTAGAGGGCCTGAATTTCTTTGTTTTCGATCTCTCTGGTCATTATCGAAACTCCTTTTACTCACATTGTTTTTCAAAATAATGGAAAATTAGGTTTTTTTCTTCGGCGTCGATCAAATGTAATATTTCGAAATGAGGGAACGCGACTATTAACAATAAGTAGTTAATAAATTTTTTTATTATTTTACTTTATTTTTGTTACAGGCGTTCTTGGTTCTCCAAGCAGGCTGCTACAATTGGAATATATTGGCGAGACTCGCGTATTCGGAATACACGACGAATTCAGCTCCAGCCTTGCCGACTTCAGCTATAGCCAAGACGACTTCAACTCCAGCCCCGCCGACTTCAGTTCCAGCCTCGCCAGCCTTGCCGACTTCAGCTCCAGCCTCGCCGACTACAGTTCCAGTTTTGACGACTTCAGCTCCAGCCTCTCCAACCTCGAGACTTCAGTTCCAGCCTTGAGGACTACAGCTCCAGCCTCGCCGACTTCAGCTCCAGCCAAGCCGACTAAAGTTTCAGCCTCTCAAGCCTTGCCGACTTCACTTCCAGCTTTGACAACTTCAGCTCCAGCCTCTCCAACCTCGTCGACTTCAGTTCCAGCCTCCACGACTTCAGCTCAAGCCCTGATGAATTCAATACTAGAGTCTTATTTGATCGAATTTATGGTCCATTGCCGCTCATCATTTTACGCTGCGCTCTGTTTTATTTGTCCGATTTGAAGCACAAGATAATAATAATCTCTAAATAGTGATACATAAACGCGCTTCTAACATGGAGAATTTGAAGTATATGAAAATAAATGTTCATGTGCAAGTCTTGTTCGTTACACGATGAACTCATCGTTTGTGTCACAGGTTTTCGCTGCCACAGCAACCATGAATCATGCAGGGCGAATTCATATGCCCCAAACTCAATGAATCAACATTTATCGATCATTAATACTCTGTGTTATCCAATGGTTTACGAAAGGAAGTCTTTCCGGTGCTTGTGAATGCCCCAATGACGGCGTGATTGTCGAACGCCTGAGAAAAACACACCCGACCACGTCGTCCGTGAAACGCAGGCATCATGAAACGGATAGCCTTTCCGGCGGCCAACCACGGCGTGGTTGACGCGCGCCTGAAAAAAAATATTTCAAGACGCCGTCGTCTGAAGAGCAGTATCAGTGTTTTTCGACATGAATGCCTTCATTCCTGTCTTTCAAGTGTTGACAATAAATATGAGAAGGACGACAGGCGCACGTTTTCCATTCTGACTCACAAATGGGCGACTTCTCTGGTTCCTTTTGGTCAATAACATAAATTCTTCTTTAATGTACATTCTTTCTTTTCATATCTACATATTTTATTTCGATAGGCGCTGGTGCATATGTATCAATGCCACTATTACAGGTATATACGTTAAACATATGTATTTTTAGACAGCTACCCGAATGTCTACTGCAAGCACTTGCATTCGGATCTTTCAGATTCTTGTTGGAGTTCTCTTCTTCGTCTTCCTCCTCCTTTGCCACTTGACGGAAAACCCCACTTTTATGGAGTGAAACTTATTTTTTTTTTAATTATTTTCAAATTAAATTACAGTTAATTGTTAAATAGAATCTTTTTTTTAATTGTTCGTGACTAAACGGCAGGTATGATGAAATGGAGAGCTTTGGCGCCGTTTGCAAATACCTTATCTTGTGCATCATCGTGGTCTCGACCGTTCTCAACACCTTCATCATGCTTGCTAATTGCATGTGCTCTTCGATGAGCAAATATGTAAGCGTTATTAGAAATAGATAATTTTCTACAGTTCTTAATGAATATTCTAGCTACTTTTGTGTAGGGTTGCACCCCGTACAGAGTGAAACAAAGTTTCGCTGTATAGTCCTATCGGTAGGTGGGCTTCGCCATTCCTTCCAGTAATACGGATGCAAGTCCACAATATTTGACATGTCACATGAATGCTTCATAATCATGATATTAGCAATTTATAGGAGATTGTTCACGATACAGTTGCGCTGGTCTTCTGCCTCGTGACACTGGCGCTCTTCGTATGGATACCGATGATACAAAAAGACAACGGGAGTCAACGGCAGCTCGCTTACTTTATCGGACTGATAAGTTTTTTTTAAACAATGTATATTGATCTTTACTTTAGATATTATATATCTAATTTTTTGTATAATTTATGTTCAAAAGTCGGAGGTCACCCTTATAAACTGTTATGTGAACATACATGTGCACATGCCCAGTTGTATAGTTAGAGGGACGGAAATTACTTTTTTTCGATCTTTCTGGCCATTGTAGAAACTCTTTGTGATTTTCTTAACGAATTATTTTCCAAAATAATGGATATTTTTGTTAATTCTTTTTTCATTGCAGGCATTCTTGCTTGTTGAAACATGCTGCTTCATTTGGAATACATGGGTGGGACTCTCGGGCTCGAAATACACGAAGAGTTCGGTCCCGGCCTCGCCGACTTCAGCTCCAGCTTCGCCGAATTCATCTCCAGCCTCTCCAGATTCGACGACTTCAATTCTGATACAGATGAATTTAGCCCAAATCACGACGCTTTCGGCTCAATATTAGAGTATTATTTGATCGAATTTGTACACCTTTTCTGCTCATCTGTTCACATTTCGCTCTGTTTTATTGCCCCATTTGAAGAAGGTACTGCAGCATGTTAATTATGGCTAAGTAACGGATTGTTAACGCGTTTGGAACATGGAGAATGTGAAGTAAAGGTTGTTTTTTTTTCATTTGCAAGTCCTTTTTTGCCGTGCATCATACTTTCTGAATCTTGCCCAAAGCTGTGCTCATCTTTGCGTCGCTGGCATGGAAACCATTAATCATACAAGACGCAATGAAATGTACGTCAAAAAAAAAGAATGATTTATCGATCAATAACACTTTGTGATATCCTATAATTTACGATAAAGGATGTCTTTCCGGTGCGCGCGCGAATGCGCCAACCACGGACGGTGTCGTTGACGCGCGCTTGAAGCCTGAAAAAAAAACAATTCCCGACGCCGTCGTCTGAACAGCAGTATCAGTGCACATGGATGCCCTCGTTCCTATCTTTCAAATGTTGACAATAAATGCGAGAAGGAAGACGCTTTCCAATCTGACTCACAATGAGCAACTTCTCTGGTTGCCTTTAGTCAATAAAATAAATTCTTCTAGAATGTACATTCTTCTTTTTCATATCGACATATTTTATTTTGATAGGCGCTGTCAACTCCACTTTTACAGGCATATGCGTTATATGCGATTTTATAGGTAGATCACTCGAATGTCTTCAGCGAACAATTGCATCCGGATCATTCAGATTTTCGTTGGAGTTCCTCTCTTCTTCATCCTCTTTGGCCATTGGTATCGGCCTAGTTCAATAGTGTGTTTTAAAGAAATTATGTGTTTTTTTTTAATTAGAGTTAAATGTGTTTTGGGCTAATTATAGTCACTGGAAAGTACGGTTTTAACTCTTGAAGGGAAGTTAATTTGTCTGGATATTTTCGTAATACTTTCAATAAATCGACAGGTATCGTGGAAAGGGCAGTCCTGGCGGCGTTCGCTGGTGCCTTCTCTTGAGTGCCATCTTCGGCGTGATAATTTTCAATGCCGTCATTCTCGTCCAAAATTGCTGGCACGCGACGAAAAACCCGTTTGTAAGAGCTTTAACAGAAATGCTTACCATTATTAGCAGTGTCCTCCGGCAATTCTCAAGTGAGCCAAGCGAAATGAAGTCATACTCTGGCTACTTTTGACACAAGTCACATGTCAAAAGTACATAGCTTGAATTGACAATTATAGAAAATATTTCTCGACGTCGTTGGGCTCGCCGTCTGCCTCGTGGCACTCGCCATCTTCGTGTCGATACTACTGATCACAGACAAACAAGACCGCATCGCACGGCTGCTCGCTTCCTTTGTCAGGCTCAGAGGTTTTTTTTTACTATTTAAGAGAGCCTGTCAGTATCCTTGGATTTATTTATATATTCGTTTATTTTATTTTTTCTTCGTTTCAGGCGTTCTTGCTTCTCGAAGCATGCCTCTACATTTGGAATATCATGCTGCTACTGCTCGAGGAGACGGGTCAACATCGAAAAGCTCAACACCTTTGAGTTCATCTCAAAGCTCGTCTGGTATCTGATCGAATGTGAAGCAACATTGTACAAATTTACATTGTAATATACGATATGGATTGATACATTTCAACGTATAAAAAGTTGTCACGATCCGAATACGAATCTGTCAAAAAAACGGTTTATTTCTATATGTCACCAATTATACATATGTGCGTCCTTTGTGAGTAAGATTGTGAGTAAAGTTAGTAATTTGTATTTTATCGTTCGTGAGATATAGTAGTGGGTAATTCACCAGAACTGATCTCGGTATACACGGGTTCACTACTGCCCGCGGACAATTTTTCTCGCAGGCACAGAAAGCATGAATGGTATAGTTTGAATTGATATGTCCTAAACGTAAATGAATCAACATTTATCGATCAATCACATTCTGTGCTATCCTATAGTTTACGATGAAAGACGTCTTGCCGGTGCGTGCGAATGCGCCGATCACGGCATGGTTGCCGCGCGCCTGAAAAACACGCCCGCGCACGTCGTCCGAACAGCAGAATCTGTGTGTGTGTGTGGGCGAATCTTTAATTTATCATCTTTAATTAGACTCTAATTAGATTATTATATTATTTGGCATTGTGATATTTATATCTTTTTATATATGCATACTTCTGTTCCATTTGTAAGCGTTTACATGGGGGGCCAGTAATAAAATTTGCAAAATAAATTCAATAAAACCAACCGAAAGCCGGTGTACTCGAAAGAGCCCAGCTTGACTTCGATGTTGTTGTACGCGCACGACGGAATGCAGACGCTGTCGATCTCGACGATGCGAAGGAGGACGCTAAAGCCGACGGGCGCCTGGAGCATACGTTTTTTTTTTTTTTAATTAATTAACAAATTAATTTATTCATAAATTAATATTATTCTCTTTAGATTAGAAGACGAAATGCAAAATAATTAACGATAAAATTTCTTTATTGAAAAAATAAATAAAAACTAATTGTAAGTAGAAAGAAGACGAACAACAAGAACAACCACCTTGATATGCCACCAGCACATCTCGGGATAGAAGAGAAAGTCACTGGAGTCTACAATGTGTGACTGGACGACGCCGTGGAGATCGCGCCAGAGATGACCAGCCTGGGAAAATTGAAGAAAAAATTAGTTATATAATTTTATTTATGATATAAACAATGATAAAAATAATAATAATTATTATTTTTAATACTACTATTATTATTATGAACAATAATAATACTAATATGCCGATTTTCAGCGAATGATCAATGTTCATATAAATATCAATAGCCTTTTATGGCTGTTTCTATACTTGCACGACTCCGCCGCATTCGGGATTCGCTGGCGTGCCCGTGTCGACACGCGAACAGAAGCGACCGGTGAAGCCGTCGGCGCACAGGCAACGTCCGCAGAGTCTCGGGTGCGGAACGCCGCCGAAGAGGCACGTCGGACTCGGGCGAGAACAGCCGGCTAGGTTGCATTTTTTATATTGATTTTTTTTTAACAAAATTAACAAACTTTTGTCGTACGATATAGATAAGGACGGAAATCTTTAGGATTAATTTCACTCTTTTTCTTCTCAATTAGAAACCTTTGCAACCGTAGTGCCGATTCAGCTGAAGAATGTCGATAAAGGTCGGCTTCATGCGCTGACCCATAGTTCTGTACAAATAATACATATTATTCCAGGTAATATTTTAAAACGAATTATATGTTAAAAATGAGAGCAGAAAATTAAGACGACCAACCTCGTATGGCGTGCGTCCCTCGGAACGATCGACAATTTACGGTCGTCTATCGCTGCCATGGCTAATGGTAAAAACGAAATAATCACAGCACAAAAATGAGCGTCAATTTCGAAAGGCAAAGAGAAAAGGAGAGGAAATAATCTTTTCTTTTTTTGTCAAACATCTCCTCGACATGTGGGTGTTCGCGATGAATAATGCTCGTATAGGAATTTCTAATAAGAAGCATTATGAATAACAACAACAAAAACAAAAAGAAATCTCTCCCTTTAGCTCTTCCGCCCAAGAGTCTACCAACTTGCAGAGTAATGCATCACGCTGCCGTACTCGTAGCGCGTGCCGTACAGCTCGCTTACGTCCTTGCCAAGCTGTGTGTGCAGGAAGATGAAGTATAGTTAGTATTTTTATAGTTTACACGTCTATTCCATAATCAGTAGTTACTAGGCGCGGAGTGTAAAAAAAAATCCAAAAGTATTTAAAGGATCGAAAAACTCATTCAATCATTCATTCATGAATTCGCGCGCCATCTTACCTGAGAGTAAGAGAGCATGTGTGTGTGTGTGTGTGTGTGTGTGTGTGTGTGTGTGTGTGTGTGTGTGTGTGTGTGTGTGTGTGTGTGTGTGTGTGTGTGATTACAGAGCGACGCGACACGACTACAGTGGTGTCAGGACACAATTCTAGTTGGTGGCTACTTTTCTTTTTTGTTGTTGTTAGAAGTTAAAAAAAAAAAGCCAAAACTTTATCAAATTGCGTGATGGATGACGCGCGAATGTTGGCCGTGTTGACGGTGACGTAATCGTCGCGGTCGGGTCGCGCCTGCTCGTGCAGCATGCCGAGTGCGTGCGCCACTTCGTGCGCGATAACGCCAAACTGTTTTTGGTTTATATAAGGTTTTTTTAAATGGTTTTTTATATTGTTTTTTTTCTGCAATGTATGCTTTTTTCGGGCCGAGTCACAGAGAGTTAGTTAGTTATTGGTCGAACGTCAACTTTGTAGAGGGGTAACTTCCAATTCCATTAGAATGAAAAGCACAATAACAACAGTCAATATATCAATTTTTTTTCTTCTTCTTCTTCTAACTAAAAGACTAATTCATTTCCATCTCTCACATGTTTGTCGCAATTGAAGCCAATCGAGATGACTTGACGACTCGACTTGTACTGCCGGCCGATGAAGCTGAAGCAGCCGCTTCCCTGAGAAGAAGATGAGAGCTGAACGAGCACGACCGTTCACGACAAAGTAACTTGAACAAAGTAGAGGACTGGCGTGCGCGCGACGCCACGCTGAAACTGAAGGCAGGTGTGCCTCGCGAAGAAGTCGAGAACGCTCTCGACCTTCCACGTCAATTCGTAGTCGTTTCCTTATAGTTGTACGCCTTATATTTGTGCATTTATTTTTTGTATTGAAAGTATTTTGTTTTTTAGAGATAGATAGTTTTTAATATTCCATAAAATGTAGCAACCGATGAAATCGTCCAATTCGTAGAAAATTGGAGAAGTTGTCGGCCATTTTTGAAGCTGCTCTCGCATGAGCGAACGACGAGTCCTTCTTCGCCTGGTCGCCGGAGTGTGACGTGACCGAAGTCTCCTTAAAGGAGGTCCGAGGCGAATAAATAGTGTCTTGTTTTTTTGCTTTATTTGGTCAGGTTGTGCTAGAAACTTCAATTGCAAGTGTCCCGAAGTCACAAAAACCTCCATGCCCTGAGGAAATTAACACTGTTTTTTTGCGCCAAAAACTCACTGTGGAATTTTTTTCTTGAAGTTTCCTTAAAGTTAGAAGTTAGCGTCTCTCTAAATCACATGCTCCCTCGCCCTGTGTTCGTCGAACAGAGCGTGAACTCAAAACAAAGTTTTCAACATTCTTTTTGATCGTTATTGCTTCAAGTGCTTGTAAAAACATAGATTCTTTCCTTTTGTATAATTATTAAAAATTGCCGAAACATCTCGTGCCTTTGATGGCTGTCACTGAGCTCGTCACGTTTCCTCTGCAGCTGAATCTGGCTCGTGTCGTCGTCGTCGCTGATTGCAATGTCGCCCTTAAAAGGAAGGACGAGACAACGTTTTTTTAGACTTTTCATTTTTTTTCCCACTTTTCATTGAGACACAGATCATATCATATAATATGGCAAACTTGGCTACTCGAGAGCGAAAAAGAAAGAAGAAGAAGAAGAACCTGATATAGCAAGCCGACAAGTTGCCGATTTTGTTCAAGCACTTCTGGAAGGAGTTCCTTAATCAAATGCAAGCGATTGCAATTCAGTCCACAAATCTAATATTCTTATGCGCTCTAAAAAAATTTTGTTTAATATTTAAAAAAATAATAATGTAATTAAAAAAATATTTATAATAAAAAAAACCTACAGCTTTCACATCAAACGCTTGACGAATTTTCAAGTTGATGGCGAACGTCGCAAGCATCAAGCAGCTCTTTCTAGTTAGCATGCTTATGTACATACATAATCTTTGCAGAGCTGTCCTTGAATTGGATTAGCTAGATCCTGCTCTCGTTCCAATCATGATTGCATTTCTTCTTTTTCCTCGTTCCCTGCTCGAATTGAGCTTTGCTCACCTCAATCCTCTTCTTTTTGCTTTATTCATCCTCCACCTCCCGAATGCCTTATAAATCATGCCAATTTCGCTCGTCGCTTCCAATCTTTCAGAGCCATAAGAATGGCAATCTCGCGGATAATTGTATTTTGGTCATCTAGAAAGAAAAAAAAAAAGAAAAAAAAGTTTATCACGAACTCGGGGCAATATTGTGCAAAGATCACGATACGGACAAATATGACAACAAAAAAGATCTTAATCTGACAAATTCTCAACAGGGTCTTAAAACGGGATGACTGAGCGAATTGTGAAGGGTACGGTACTGCATCAAGCAACAACTATGCTTATCACAAACGATTAACGATAAAAACAATATTCGTAACTTATTGTCTATGCTACTCAAGATGCATAACATTATAATGAAATCTATAGCAACAACATATTCAACATGTCAAATCGGCAAAAAAAACCACGCTTAAGACTTGTTATTATCATCAACGAGAAGTGAGATAATAGAATAATAAGACCTGAAGTTGTAAGAGCGGGATGCGCGTGAGAACTTGTAGCTATTTAAACATGTATTTTCTCAACATTTTTTTTCTATTTTTCATACCGTAAAAATAGTTCAAGGAACTGCGATAACAAAAAAAAAACTTTCCACGATGAAACAGGCAAAAACAAATGACCACTTCTTAAGGCAAGTATAACAAGAGAATAAAATATCTTAACAAGAGATTAAAGTATCCTTAAATTTTTTGAACCAAGGTTTGTCTATAGCACTTAGTTGCACCAGTGTGCTTAGAACTAGAGTACTTATTATTAGAGTACTTGGTACCAGATTACTAAGTACTAGCGTACTTATTATGTACTTAGTACTAAAGTACTTAGCACTAAATTACTTAGTACTAATTTCAAAGGGAGGGGGCGGGGGCGGGGGCGGAGGCGGAGGAGGAGGCGGCTGGGCGTCCATGATTGGCGGCATCTCCGGTGGCGGCGGAGGAGGTGACGTCACTGTCACCGGTGACGTCATGTCAGTGGAGCCTTCGACGGAAACCGGCGGCCGAGTGTAGAGCAGGCCGGGCGGCCTCAGCGCATCGTCAGCGCGTCTCTTTGCCACCTTAAAGGAGCCATAAAAAAACTCACATTTGAATTCGCGCCGTTTTCTAACAATAAGCGGAAGTTATTGGAAGAGAGCAAAAGGAAACAGGAAGACATATTATATTATGAAAGGCGAAAAAGTATCAAATTTTTATGTAGTAGGAATGGAGAGAAATCTAAAAAAAAGAAGAAAGAAGAACCAAACATTGATCAAACCATCTTGTTTTCTTGCTCTTCTTGAAAATTTAAAGAAATAGGTAAGTGGGTATTTTATTGATAGTAATCATAGCGGTTTGCATAATGTGATGAATTCCATTCATTAAAAAATTGAAAAAAAAACATGGAAAATGTGCTTCATTTCTTTTCTTAAGATATGCTCCAAACCTTGGCCATTTCCATGCGCAGCTTGGCGAGCACGGCCATGTTCGGCACGTACTGCTCCTTGGCCTTGCCGTCCGCCGTCTTCTTGATGGTCGGGTCGTTCTGAAGCCGTACGACCTCGTCTCGGGCGCGGCGTGCCTCCTTCAAATAAAAAAAAAGATGTAATTTAAAACAAAAATAAATAAATACAAAGAAAAAAAGATATGCATAAAGATTAAAAAAAAGCAGTTGTTAGTAAATTCACGCGTATATGACGGTGCACACTAAAGGAATCCTAATTTTTGTCCCGTTTTGTGAGATTTTTTAAAGTCTCTCAAAAAATGCACATGTACAGACACTTTTTTCTTTAATCAACGGGTCAAAATGCAAAAAAAAAATTAGGATTTTTTTGCGTGGCCAATATACATATATTTAATTGCAAGTTAAAACTACTAAATAAATACCCTTGACACATTTTCACATGTTGCTTACCTTTTGCTGGCACACATTGCCCTAGGATTTGTATAATTTCACATGCAATGATAATTTCATATGCAATCATCACCTTCTGCTCAGCGTTCGCCTCTGCGCCGTAGAGCCTGAGCAGGCCGCCCCACTTGGTGATGCATGGATGGAGAGAAGCGAGAACGGCTTGAGCAGCGCGCTGCTTCCCGTCCTTCATGTTCTTGCACTCGGCGGTGGCCGTGTGTTCGCCCACCTTAATTTTTTTATTACTTTTTTTTGTATCCAGATTCACTCGTAATTAGGATTATCTTCATAAGTAAAGACATAAAAAACAATACGCAATTAATTGCCCATGTTGGACTTGTTCGTTGATCACTAATATTGTTCATTCTTAAGTCATATACACCGTAGATGCATTATATGTTGCATAATAATCTTGTAATCATTGAAATATGCGCCCGTCTCATACTCTCCCAACGCGAACCACATGACTAATAATATAAATTAATTTAGCCAATATGGGGTGAGAAATTACACGTTATTGTTAGAATCAAAGAAAGGGCCTACTATATACTTCCAGCCTTATAAAATCAAAAGAGATTCTACTATATACTTCCATTGTCTTAGAATCAAAAAGAACGGGCCAACTATATACCTCCCAGTGTTTCAGAATCAAAACAGGGCCTACTATATACCTCTAGAGTCTTTGAACAAAAAGAGGGCCTACTATATATCTCCGGTTTCTAAGAATCAAAAGAGGGCCTACTATATACCTCTAGTGTCTTACCAGGGAATGGTCTGAAACCCTGCACTCGAAAAAATACAATTTATAGCTCAAATGAAAGCCCTTGAAATTTGGTGTGACGGAGTATAAAAATTAGCTGCTGCTATGCATAACACAATTTTTTATAGCATTTTCAAAATTGGATTTTTTGAACATAAATTTTCACCATCAGAGAGAAGTCTACATAGAAATCGTGCAAGAAGACCAAGAAAGTGGCCTTAAGGCGAAGTGGATAAGGCGTCTGACTGAAAGTTTTTTGTCGTGAGTTCGACTTCTCTTCGACTCATCGTTTTTGCTATTTTTTTATGTTTTCTTTTTTTATTCTATCTTTATTTCACAAAATGGAATACAATCTACAAAACAGCATCATTATTAGCAAATGTGAACAATTGTGTCACAGAAATGGTTCAAGCACATCGGAGATGGAGAAGATGGATAAACGACACAGGAGTGTGAGGAAACAGTGAAGGTGGGAGATCATGGAATGACTCCCTGATGATCAAGCTCCATTTCTGTGCAACCAAATATAAGCAAAAACCATGAGTCGAAGAGAAGTCGAACTCACGACAAAAAACTTTCAGTCAGACGCCTTATCCACTGCGCCGTAAGACCACATTTTTGATCTTCTGCACGATTTCTATGTAGACTTCTCTCTGATGGTGAAAATTTATGTTCAGAAAATCCAATTTTGAAAATTCTATAAAAAATTGTGTTATGCATGGCAGCAGCTAATTTTTATACTCCGTCACACCAAATTTCAAGGGCTTTCATTTGAGCTATAAATTGTATTTTTTCGAGTGCAGGGTTTCTGACCATTTCCTGGTTAGAACGAAAAGAGGGCTATAAAGGTACCTCCAGTGTCAGCTTGTACTTCTGATGCGCGAGCCGTTCGCTGCTCCACTTTGGCGCAATGTCGCCCCATGCCGCGTTGCGCTTCAGCCAATCCTGGAAACATTTTATTTACTTGTTATTAATTTATTACATAAAAAGGATATAAGGAAAACATTACTACTCCAGTCTTATTCATTCAGCCTGTAAAATAAACTGCTTCTAAAGAGATAATCACAATATCATGAAAATAAAAATAACATTATTAATAATAAGAAAAACATTACTACTTCAGTCTTATTTACTCACTACTCCAGTCTTATTTATTAAAATCTCTAAAATAAACTGTTTCTAAAAAGAAATAATTACTGCTAAATTAATTACAATTAAAATAATATTTAAAAAAATACCTGTAGAATAGCGAGTGGAGGCGGCTGGCCCGCCTTGATGCTCGTCTCATAGACGAGTGGACTGGTGAGATCGAGTAGATCAAAGAGGTCGTACGCTGAGTCAGACTTGCTACTCTCAGCATTGCCTCGAACGATACCCTCTTCGTCTACTTTTATGCCAGGTATCAACACCTGTAATTAATTTCAACAGAGTTACAAACATTAATTTATAATAACAGAGTTATAAGCTATTTAAAGGCGTCACAAATAATTATATCGACCGTATATTTGATATTGTGACACTTCCACAGCTAATAGAGAATAAAAAAAAAGGGGGGGGAGGTCCGAACCGGACTACCCACGCAATTTTTGAGGCCCAAAAATTCAAAAAAAATTTCTTACCCATCCAATTTTTTATGAAAAAAAAAACATTTTTGTCTAACCCACCAATTTTTGCGGGACCCTCGGACCACCCATTTTTTCCTGACAATGAGAGCAAACAGAAGCAAAGGCTGCTGCATTCTAGTAGTAATCTCTGTGGCATGCCCCATGGAATGCAGTTGTTATTGTAGTATAGTGCTATAAGAATTAAAATTAAAGTAATTAATTAATTAATTAATTAATTATATAAACGACATCGAGAATACCTCTAATGCACTCTTGGCAGCGCCAAGTTTGGCCGTCTTTTTATTTAAGCCTGCTCCTCTGCCGATGACAACGCCGGTGTCTGAATATGCAAGGACATATATTATAATATCGTCAATGAAAGCATGTGCAATAGAATGAGTGTTAGGGAGCCAAATATGGCCTCTTTTGGCTGGTTATACATGAATCTTATTTATGATCAATTAGACAAGGAGATGCGTTCTCATTTGCACAGTACTTGTGAGAGGGATAACAGTAATAAAAAAAAAGGAAGAGAGAATTAGATAGGAATACCGCATTTTGAATACGGAAAGGAAATTAAAGAAAAAAAAACTTTTTTCTATCGCTAATTTTACCTCTATTTTAGTGCCTTTAACTAAAGTATAAAGAGGAGGAAGAAGTCGAAAAGTCAAAGGTAAAAAAAAAGTTGACCAGTGGCTCCTCCTGAAGTCAGATGTTCAATGATCAATGATCAAAAGTCAGAGTTCAAAGATCAAAAAGTTGACCAGTGGCTCCTCCTGAAGTCAGATGAGCCAGTCGTTGCTTGTCCGCCATCGGACTCTTGTCAGAGAGACGAAGGCGAACAACGCTGGCGAACGGTTTCACCGAGCTCCTTTAATGTAAACATGGATTAGCTAAAGATTATACGATTCTTTCTACAAAAAAAAATAACACGAGCTTCTTTAATGTAAACATGGATTAGCTAAAGATTACATGATTCTTTCTACAACAAAAAAAGAAGATAACACTCTCATTTGTTTCCTATGATTTAATATCTATCCACCAATCGTATGCTATCGTTCTTATATGTACTTCAAAAAAAAACATGGTTCCATAACATCAGACAAAGTAACCAGTTAAACAATTTGAATAAAATTCAAATTTGTTTGAAAATCACATAACATTTCCGATAACATTTGACACGACAACTTTTGTTGTTTAATCATGATAGGGACAGGGTCTTTCAGCTGATTATATTTCTTCGTCTTTCTTCTTCTTTTCTTGTTGTCTAGAGATCGACAAAAGACAAAAAAGTTAACAAGATAACCTCTGCTCGATCAACTCGTAGTCAATAAACAACAACAAGTAAACAACCTCTGCTCAATAAACTCGTAGTCAATAAACAATAACAAATAAATAAACAACCTCTGCTCGATGAACTCGTAGTCCAGCTGGCCTCGTATGACCTTCTGGACGTACTCGTGCAGAATTGTCACGGATGTCTTGCCGACCGGGTTCATGACGAAGGCGCGGCCACGCCGCCGCTCGGTCGTGTCCAGGCCGGGCACCGTGATCAGGGTTGCCTGCATTGAGAGAGAGAGAGAGAACGGGAGAGAAATAAAGAGAAAGAGACAGAGAGAGAGGAGAGGGAGGGGAGGGCAAGAGAGAGAGAGAGAGAGAGAGAGAGAGAGAGAGATAGGAGAGAGAGAGAGACAGAAAGAGAGAGAAAGGAGAAAGAGAGAAGAGAGAGAGATAGAAATGGAGAGACAGCGTGAGTGAGAGAGGAGAGAGAGAGAGAGAGAGAGAGAGAGACAAGTCAATAATGCTCGCTTACAATTATGACTTCTAGCGCTGTAAAAAATTGTTTTATTATGTCCAAATATGAGCTTTACAGTGTCGTAAAATAATAATTATGTATAGTGCATGAGTAAAAATCTTTTAAAAAATTTATAAATACTTTTTAAAATAAAAAAAGAAGTCTCACCGATCCCGCCACCTTGGCCATGGCGCTGTCCTCCTTGGCCTTCTCGAACTCGCGCCGATCGGTCCACTGCGTGAAGCGCACGACTTCGACCTGCTTGATCGGAAAGCGCTCCTTGGCGTAGTCGAAGAGCTGATCCGGCGCCACCATCGTGCTGTCCATCTCGTCTGCTGTCTGTGTGAAGGCCAAGGATACAGTAACCTTCTTCATTTTTAAGATACAGTAATCTTCTAAAATTTCAAGATACAGTAATCTTCTTAATTTCTAAGATACATAAATCTTACTTTTTAGATACCGTATCATATTTTTTTTTAGATAAAGCTATCCTACTTTTTTTAAAGATAAATTGAAATCTTCTTTATTTTTAGGATATTGTTTTTTTTTTAAGATACAGCATGACATGTGGCAGAACTTGGCCTCGTTTCCAGAAGCAAAAAAAATGGTTTGCTGAAGTCGACGGTTCTAGAACCGTGCTCTCCGCAAGATCTCTTGGATTCACCGCCATCTCTTTTTTTTATCTTTTGCTCTAGGCGCCCACCTCTTGCGTCCTAGCATTGATTCAATTCCTAGCCTCCACCCCAAGCAAGTATAACGATTCTCATTAAAGAGAGAAAGAGCACTACAAATTAGACCAGCTAGCCTGATCACTGATCACTCATTAATATACCCTATCAATATCACTAATTCATCATTGAATCAATTATTCACCTGTAGCTTGGCAATGGGTGCTTGTATCTTCTGTAGTACTGGATTGGCATGCTTGGCTGCGGCTGCCGCAGCCTTCTCGCGTTCGTCTCGCGCGCGCTTTTGCGCGAGGCATGGAACGGCGGTAACGGGGACGGGATGGCGGCGAACCGACTGAGGGCCGAGGTCGTACGGACGAGCCAGTGTACAAACGCGTGTTGGCTTGTGCTGAAGAGGAGAGGGAAATAGGAGAGAGAGAGAGAGAGAGAGAGAGAGAGAGGGAGGGCGAGAGAGGGGAGAGGGAGATAGAGGGGGAGGGAGAGGGCGAGAGAGAGAGAGACGGAGAGAAAGAGAGTAAAAATTAGAGAGAGAGAGAGAGAGAGAAAAGGTCATTTTGATTTCCTCAAATATTAATTGCAAGATAATAACAACCATAAAATGCTAGTGAAAGTGAATAATATATACGGACAAGGATTTTTCTATGAATGGAAGAGTGAGCTCTCTTCCTTTCAAAGCTATAACATTGTTTTTTTCAATACAATTAGAGAATTACACTTATAGCTAACCATAAGAACTTTCTATAATATCAAGATAGAGAAGGGCCAAATTGGAGTAATGTTTAATGTCTTTTTCCAATACAGTAACCCTCTCTCTATCTCTCTCTCTCTTGTGGCCACATTGTATTACGCGGTGTAGTAATCTTAGGAAGAATAAGAAGAACAAGAAGGGCCGAACCAGGAATACAGTAACCCTCTACAATGTTGAGCAGTGCAGTATTCTTAGGAATAAAAAGACGAAGAGCCGAACCAGATATACCGTAACCCTCTACTGTGTTCAGTAGTACTGTACTGGTATTCATAGTAGGAATGTTATGAATCAAAAGAAAAAAAAGAGTCGAACCAGGTAGACCAGGAGTCCCGAATCATGCGTAACCTCGATCCAGCCTTCCGGCAGCCGCTCGGTCATGTGCGAGTTGCGGTACTCGAGGATGCGCTTCATGCTAAAAGTACATAAAATAAAAATATTGTCAAAATATTGACTGTGCGAGAGACAAATCCCATTGAAACCATTGCCAAATACTGATTGTGAGAGCGTAACTCCGATTAATGCCATATGTATGTGCTTCTTGCTTTCCTTGATAGCCCTGAACTATTATGTCTAACAAGCTAATAAATATCGTACTCATTGGCAGGGAAGAAAAGGGTCCATGTAATGCATGACCCCACTTCGGGTTTTTGACCGGCCAAATTTACCCAACTCTGACTTTTGAGTAGAATAAATAACGTCATTTATACAGAAATTTTTTCCCCTGACCCCCCCCCTTTTTTTACCCTGAACCTATTATCTGAGCGGCGATTTGTTTGAATATGTTTATTTTTAGAAAAAAAAATTTTTTACTACCCCACCCTGATTTTCGAGCCCAATTTGGGTTTACCCCACCCTACTTTTCCGAGCCATGCATGCACCCTTTTCTTCCCTGCTCATGGGCTAGCCTGAATTAAGACATATATTCTACATAAAACTCAAAGCAGCATGAATCATTCAATGGAAGAAATGAATGAGATAATGAATGTCACGTACCGCCTGAACACCGCGCCCTTGGTGCCTTCGATCGCTCGCTCTATCTCGTTATCTTCACCATCCTGTTGCGACGTCTCGTCAGACACGCTGTTCTCTTGATCTTGCATCTCATCGTCTTCTGAGCTGCAAAGAGACAAGGAGATGTCCAAGACACGACGAATCGAACCTGCGCCGCCACGGCGACAGCGTGGAGGACTAAACACTATACTACTTTGGCCTAGGAACTAGTGGAGAAAATAACACGCACTTCAAGCAATATCAAATGTTCTGTTTTTCTACTTATTTCTCTGGAAAAGACACCGTAACCGGAGAACTTTTCTGACAGTGAGCCATATAAATAATATACCGTAGATAACGACTGAAAAGAATGTGTTGGAAAGCGTAAATCTCTTAAGTTTTCGCTATATATATATATATATTTTTTTTTAAATAAATCCTGGACAAATATAGTCATAATGAATGAATGAATAATTTTCATTGTATTCGGATGTAGTTAATTAATATAATTAATTACGTTGTCTTCGTCGAGCCATTGAAGAGATCGCGAACGGGGCATACTGTAGCGCCGTTACTGTTTCGCGGCCGTTTTGGCGCCGGCTCGCCTGTCGCGGACTCTTCTGGATGTGGCTGTGGCCGTGGCGCGGACGACGACGAGGAGGAGATCAACGAAGAGTTCTTGTTTGTTTCTTCTTCCTCTTTTTCTTCGTCACCATTCACTTCCATCGCATCCTCGTCGTCGCAATTTGCAGAGATCTGGAAAGTATATGGAGCTATTACAAATTCTATTCTCAAATAAATAAGATGAGCATTAGACATCCTTTTCATGGTAGAGTTCATGGGTGATTCTTGAAAAAAAAAGAAATAGGGAATAAATGGCAAAATACTAAATATACGAGATAATTGGCCGTTCGAAATGTGGAAAGCTGATTCGGAAGGAAGAGCAGGATAGAGCGAGAGGGAGATGGGAGAGAGAGAGAGAAAGGGAGAAGTGCTAGAGATAAAAAGACATGTGAGAGGGGTTACGGTGAGTGAAGGGAGTGAAGGGCCCGGAAGAGGCCTCCGAGGTGGCAGAGAGGGGTCGATCTTGCATTCTGCATGACCCCCCTTCTGCTACCCCGGCAGTCCCATTCGATCAGTGGCCTGCTCAAGGAGAGACTCTGCTACTGTGCTTCAGCAGTTCTGTTCTGAAGAACACCCAATGAGCAACAGCTCACAATATAAGTGGAATCACTCAGCCTTAAATGGCGACTTCTAACCTTTTGAATAGGGTCATGACAAGGATTTCTACATCATTTTCATAAAGGCCGTCCATCATCAACTACACACACACGCACAAATAAACAAGAGTCTTTCACAAGAATTTAAAAATTAAGCCTAATAATAATTAAATCGCAATAAATACTTCTGAGGAGAACGCTGAAATTTCTCCGATCACTTTCGTCGAAAGCGTCATACGAGAGTGATATTGGCTGGTAAAAGGCAAAACCAATAAAACGGAATAATAACTGGCGAGGAAAATAGCGAGTTAAGTAACGTCTAATTGCGTACCGGATCTTCATCGAGTTGCGCGAGCAGTATGCGAAGCTCTTCTCGCTTCCGTTCGAGTTCGATGAGGTCGTCGTCGGCTTGGTCCGCTTGGTCGTCCACTCGGTCATCTCCATCCTCGACGTGGTCGCCTCCCGCCTCGCCGTCGCTCTCCTCTTCGACAAGGCCCTCGTCATCGTCGTCTTCGTCTTGTTGTTGCTCGCTGTCATGCGGAGGAGGATGATGCTGGCTCTCGTGGCTCTCCTGGCTAGCCTCATTCATAGCAGCCTCCTTGATGGCCTCAATCATATGTATGTCAATTTCTCGGTTTCTACTCCAATTCATGCACATTTATTTTAAAAAAAAACCCCCGGTGTCTGAAACTGAAAGTGAGTAGTAAGAGCGAGCGAACAAGGCAAGGCCACGGCAAAGATATATATTTTAATTATTATTATTATTTTAAGACAGTTTCATATGTCCAATTATATCAACATAAATTCATGCACATTTATAAAAAAAAAACCCGGTGTCTGAAACTGAAAGCGAGTAGTCACAAGGCAAGGTTACGGCAAAGATATATATTTTAATTATTATTTCAAAACAGTTTGAATTTGACGCCGTACACACTGCGCGCTGAACTGCGCGAAGTATATATACGCAGGATTGTCATAGAATAACTAAATGAATGCGGGGAAAACGTCGATATGAACAAGGACAAAGCAGAAAAAAGGCATCCAGAAAAGTCTTGAATCATGGCAAGCTTGGTTTCTTCGAGGACGGTGCCCAAACCTACCGTAGTAACCCACCGTTCTCAGCGCACCGGAAATTGCACCTAAATTATAAGAGTATATCTAATCACACGCTCGGTTTATTTCCAATTTCATATTTAATCTTCTCTTTTTAATGCTTAATCATTTTTGGATTCTTCTGTTTCTTGATGATTACCTTGTAAGTTGCTATCATGTTTCCTTGATTTGATTTGTGTTCTTGCTCACTGTTGATATCATTTTCTCTCTCTCTCTCTCTCTCTCTCTCTCTCTTTCTCTCTCTCTTTCTCTCTCTCTCTCTTTCTCTCTCTCTCTCTCTCTCTCTCTCTTTCTGTCTTCATTTTCTCCTTCATTCCCTCCCCCTCTATCTGTCTATCTAATTCTCTTTCGTTCTCCCCTCTCTATATAATCATCTCTCTCTGTCTCTCTCTATCTCTCTCTCCCTCTCTCTCTCTCTCTCTCTCTCTCACTCTCTCCCTATGCTACAACGGCGCGCACCTTCATAACGTAAGAGTGTCTCAACAGACACGGAAATGGCGCGTATTCTCGCACACTTTCTCACAACTACATCTCAATCGGGGGGACATAAGAGACGAGAGGAGAGGCCGTGAGATTCTCTCTCTCTCTCTCTCTTCTCAAGCATCAAAGATTCCACAACCTTCCCTCCGAGAACTAAAACAATGTCGCTTAACCAAGAAGTTCCCATGCTGCAGCACGCCTGGGACTACGTTAGGGTATGCCTGACTGAGATTATACTTGTTTTTGTAATATTTTCCGAATAAAATATCTTGTTTTGTCCATTAGAGTCCTTTGTTTCTTAGAATGGTAACGAAAACATCCTATCATCTCCGCTGTTCTATCAGCTTATGCATTTGCTGATATATCTGCCGATTTCGCTTGCCATTACAGGTTTTTGGACTTTTTGAGTATTGAGAAACAGAAAGGCTGAGGGGGGAAATAGAGAAAAAGAGAGAGAGAGCGAAAGAGAGACAATGAAGTGCGAGGTGTGGGAAAAAAAACGAATGAGAATGGGAGAGAAAAAGAGAACGAGAGAGTGCGAGAGATAATGAATGATGGAAAGATAAGCAAAGATAGCAAGAGAGTGAGAGAGAGAGAGAGAGAACAGCGAGAGGTTCATGGAGAAGAAGGAAAACAATAATTTCAAAATGTAGTTAAATATTTTTTCTTGCCTCTCTGGCAGCAATCGAGCTCGTCGACTTCAGCATCATTCGCAAGTACAAGATTCAGCAGAACAAGAAAGTAGAATGGAAGGATGTCATGGATGTCGCGGGCATGTTCGCGTCTTCCTTTCACTGGTTTGACATTTGAAACTTTAAAAAAAAAATTTTTATTTTTTTTATGCATTAAAAAAATTTTTTTTCACTGATGCTGTACAAATAATTTCTTTTATTTTTTATTTTATAAATTTCCATCTACACCTTTCGACTTATTCATATATTTAATATTCAAGATGTTCAATTTTTTTGCAGGACAATTGCCTTCATAACTCTTATGTACTTTGCCGTCAGGACATATCCGGTTGGTCTGAACATACATAAGTGCAATGTTTATTATATGCAGAATATCGACAAGAAAAATATTAGTTAATTAATTAATTAATTAGTTTTCGATAGTAAACAATAAGATATAAAGAAATATGAATAAGTATATTTAAAAAAAAACATGTAAAAGGTCCCTAGTCTCGCGCCAAGCTTCACCGAATTGGCATTGCACACCGCTTTCCTGTTGTTCATCTACGACACTGTCTACGGCGCTTTTCATCTGCTCTGCCACAAGGTTGGCTTCTGCTCCTTCTCTACTACGTATCTCTCTTTCTCTCTCTTTCTCTCTTTCACTCACTCTCTCTCTAAAAACTTATTAACATTATTTATTACACATTTATATTTATCTTTTTACGGCATTATTCACAATTAAGTCTTCGTTCTTGTCTGAAATTTATAATTTAAAAAAAATTATAATTATTTTATTTATTTGTTAGCTAAATAATTAATTAATTAATCCATTCTTCGTTTCAAGATCAAGTGGCTCTATCGCTGGTGTCACAGCATGCATCACAAGTACGACGCGCCCTTCGCACTCTCAGGCATGATTGTCCACCCCTTCGAGGCCTTCTTCCTCATTTGTCTAATCACGGTTAGCATTCTCTCTCTGTTTATCTCTCTCCCACTCCCTCTCTCTCCCACTCTCCCTATCTGGTACTCTCTCTCTCTCTTTCTCTCTCTCTCTCTCTCTCTCTCTCCCTCTCTTCCAGGCTCTTCCGTTCCTCTTTGACGCACATCCGTTGAAGGTCATCACATTTCAGACTGCTGTCGCCGTTATCACAATTGAGGTTTTAAATCCACTTTATTTAGTTATCATCATAGGCGAAGTTTAGTGATAAAAGTACAAATCATATGTATTGCCGCTTCTCCTTTTCTTTGTCTCTATCCGTCATCTCTCTTTCACTCTCTCTCCCTCTCTCTCTCCCTCTCTCTCACTCTTTCTCTCTCTCTCTCTCTCTCTCTCTCTCTCAAATAGGGCCACATGGGCTACGATTTCCCCTTCCTCCTTCATCGCATTCTTCCCTTCTACTCTGGCGCACCCTCGCACGACATGCACCACAGTCGACCGGTCACCTGCTACCAGCCCTTCTTCAACCACTGGGACCGACTATTTGGCAAGCGATATCTCTCTCTTTCTCTCTCTCTCTCTCTCTCTCTCTCTCTCTCTGTATCTCTCCTTATCGCACTCTCTTTCCATCTCTCTCTCCCTTTCCTTATCACACTCTCTCAATCCCTCTCTCTCTCCTTCTCCTCACACTGTCTTAATCTCTCTCCATCTCTCTCTCTCTCATTATTTCTGATTTTGCCTATTTTGCTATCAATTTTTAAAAGAATTTTAAAAGTATAATTTTCTCCACTTTCAGTTAATCTTCCTACTAATATCTCGATGTAAAATGATAATGACCGGCTAAAAATAAAAATTAAAAAAAATGAAATTAATACATAAAAATAATAAATATTCCATGAACGCATGTGCCGCTCGCGCAGCTGCTGGAGATGCGCACCAAGATGTACGGCGCGAAGGCGGAGAAGCGCGATTGATAATGAGTGATAATGAGCTGTCTCATTAATTGGCTCAATGTTCTGTACTATGCTTTCCTTTTCTTACTTGCTCATGGAAAGAATAAACAATGTACAAGTGCTTTGCCGTCAAACTTTCATCCATTTGCAGTAAAAAAAAAACAACACTATGAACTGACAATGAGCGGGATAGCAAGAAATAATAAAGAGAGTGAGAGAGAGAGAAAGAGATAGAGAGAGAGATAAATAGATTTTTATTTCTTTTTATTCCGGATCGTAATTAAATTCCAACAATAAAGGTCTACAGCATACCCAACCCGGGGGGGGGGGTTGGAGAGAGGATTGTAGATGATACGGAAGTCGCTAATAGTAGTGTCTCTAGAATACTTGAACCCGCTGTTCTCTCTCTCTCTCTCTCTCTCTCTCTCTCTCTCTTTCTCTCTCTCTCTCTCTTTCTCTCTCTCTCTTTCTCTCTCTCTCTCTCTTTTCCTGTTCAGTGAACACCTGGTACAAGGCTCGCGTGTGTACTCTCCCTCTCTCTCTGTCACCCTCTGTCCCTCTCTCTCTTTCTCTCTCTCTTTCTCTCTCTCTCTCTTTCTCTCTCTGTCTCTCTCTCCTTCTCCAGTTCTCTCTCTCTCACTCTCTCCTTCTATCTGTGAGTCTCGGATGGCTAGCCGAAGAGTGCCATGAGGCACTCTTTTTTAACTAAAGCACTGGCATCATCACTCCCGGTCAGATCTCAAGATTTGTTTGTATCTCCGTTTCTCACACTCTTTCTTCCAATCACTTCTATATCTCCCTCTCTCTCTCTCTCGCTCTCTCTCCTCTGTTACGCGTGCTCTGGCGACTTGTCTTTTTTTAACGCCTGGCTCACTTGTCTCTCTTTCTCTCTCCTTCACTCTCTCCTCTCCCTCTCTCTCTCTTACTCTCTCCTCTTTCTCTATCTCTCTCTCTCTCTCTCTCTCTCTCTCTCTCTCCGTCTCGCTGTATCTATCTCACTCTCTCCCTCTCTCTCTCGCTCTCTTTCTTTCCTATTTCTTTCTCTCTCTCTCTCTCTCTCTCTCTCTCTCTCTCTTTCTCTCTCTCGAAAGTTCAAGGGCATCTTCTGCATTCGGCCGGCGTTGCTTTAGCCCCGCAGCTGTTCTCGCCCTCTCACTACTTTATAATCTCCTCCTCCTCTCACCCCCCTTTCAGAAACATTTATTCGTTCTCATCTGATTCTTCTGATTCAGAGCAACATCCAACTCCTTCCAAATGTGCCCGTGCGGATCAAAAGGCTCACACTCATGGTCACCCAATGAGATATTCTGCGGATTTTTTTTAAATTTAAAATTGTAATCTTTTATTGAGCGTTACATTAATTTTCTTTAAAAAATATGAATCTAATGATAAATGCTTCGCTATTTTAGCGCGAATTGTGACTTTCATTCTATAAAATAGATTTATATGTATCTTCCCAAATATATGTATATACGTGTGCAAGTCGTGCAGAGTGCATTAACGATTTGCCTCTCTCTGCCTCTCTCGCTCTCTCTTTCCTCTTTCTTTCCCTCTCATCCTCTCGTTCTCATCCCTTTAAATTCTCCTAGAATTTTTCATTCCAATCACTCTTTTTCCCCTATCTTCATGCACACATTTCATTCCCACACACTGTGGCATCTCACCTGTTGTTTGCAAGCTTAATCTCCTCTCCCCCTCTCACCTCTCTCGTTCTCCCTTTCTCTCTCTCTCCATCACTCTCTCTCTTTTCTCTCTCCCATTCTCTCCACTTTCTCTCCACTTTCTCTCTCCCTCCTGTTTCCCTCCTCTTCCTCTGTAAAACCTTTTCTAAGCCTCAAGCCCTTCCGGCTCCCAACCGCACGATAGATTGATTGTGATCTGCCTATGCTTGCGAGCAAGCATAAGAACGAACATCAGTGTGCGAGAAAAATTGTGCGAGAAAAATTGCCTCTTATTCTCGGGGCCTCTCGCTAAACTCTCTTAAAAATTACACAATATTCTTACTCTTCAAAAGTAACTACAAAAAATGGATGAAATTCTGACCTGATTCACACGTATACTACTTCGAGACATATCGATTGTTTTTGGTTGTCTACTGGAATTCGTTAAATATGTATTACATTTTATTCAGCAACTTTTACTGTTCAGCCGCGCGGATATCTTTAAAAGAAAAGTTTACTGGATCTGTCCCTTTGATCTTCGCCGCATGACGTCATCGATGCTGGCTTGATCAGCAAATGGAGCGGCCGCTTTCGAGAGCGGCGACGCCGCAGCCATGGCACGGCTGCTGCACGGACGAGCAGCGGCGAAAGGTCAGAGCGAACTTTTGACGAGAGTGACAAAAGTTCAGCGCGAATGTTTGATGACGAAAGTTCAAAAGTTGGGGAAATGTTCAACGAAAGTTCAGCGAACTTTCAACGACCTATGAGAGAGTGTGAGAGAGAGAGAGAAACTACTAGTCATTAAATATTATTAATGAGTCCATAAAATTTTCTTTATAAAGAAAAACAAAAGCTTGTGATAGAAAAAAAGAAAAAGAAAAAGAAGACAACAAAGAAATACAGGTCATTTCGTGCGCCGTACGCAGTATCTTTCCGACGCTCGTGCTCAATGAGGACGTCGATCCGCGTATCAAAGAGCTCATCTATTACGTGCAGCGGCTCGAGCTCAAGCTCTTCGAGGCGGCCGCAGACTATGTCAGATTTTTCTAGATTTTCATTTCATTTATTTTCTTGAGATTTATTTATTTATTGTTTAGCTTACATGAAAATATCTCTCAATGTCGTCCTTGTAGGAGTCATTTCTGATTGTGAGATTGAGAAAGAGAGAGAGAGAGAGAGAGAGAGAAGAGGGAGAAGGGAAGTGAGAAATTTTTATTTTCTTCTATGCCATACAGCACTGTCAGCATTCTTTTGGCCGCGTAGGGCGATCAATTCAAGCGTGCATCATTCACGGTTGTTAAATTTCTTTCAGCAAGAATACCTTCGCATCTTCTCCGAGAGGCTGTGCGTTATCAGAAGCGAACTGGAGGTTTTTTTCGATTGTTTCAACCTGTGTTTTTCACATGTCTAACAATGAAAGATCGGCTGACAATGAGGGAAATGGACAAATTGAGAGAGATACGAGAGATTCAGAGAAACGAGAGAGATAGAGCGAGAGATAAACATAGAGATAGAGACAGAAAGAGTGATAGGGCGATAGAGCAAGAGATAAAGAGTGAGCTAGAGAGACAGAAAGAGAGATAAAGAGATTGAGAGAGCGAGAGAGAGAGAGAGAGAGAGATAGGGAGAGTAACAGAGCGAGGAATTCTTAATAAATAAAAACAAAAGCCGACAGCTGGCCTAAACGACATGATAAATAGTACAGGAGAAACGAATAGGATCCTTGTTCTAGGAGAAGAAGATGGCCCGATTGCGTGCAAGCGGAACTTCGACGCCTTCTCATCGGTTTGTCGTCATTGATTTGACAAAAATGTGCACATTTTGATCAAATCTACATTTTGGCACTTTGCCAAAAACAAAACACAAACAAAAAATAGCTCCTTAACAGTAAGTCTGAGGTCGCCGCATTCCGCCACAGCCATTTTGGCTGCTTGCCAAAAATGTTTTTTTTTTAATCGCAAGAAAAACTATCCTTGCACAGTAAGCCGCCTCGTCCTCCTCCGCCGGCGCGCTCGCTCATCTGCGTTAGCCGTGCGGGGAGTGCTGACGTCGAGCGTCGTCTCGGCCCTCCTCGTCCACCGCCGCCTCTGCGTCGTGCGTGCGTCAGCCGTGCGGCGTCGGCTGATGTCGAGTCGGCGTCATCTCTCGTGCCGCCTCCCCGTCCACCGCCGCCGTCGAGGAGCGCCGCGAATCTGACGCGCGCCGCGAGTGACGCCTCGGAGCGGCGGCCGTCCGTGGCGACACAGAGTCAAGAGAAGGAGCAGCGCGCGAAGCCATGGCAGCTTGAGGTAGTTGAGATCTACACATATATGTATATTGATTGATTTAATTGATTTTTTTTTAAATATGTTCATCTTACATATATCGTGGGTTCATTTTTTTTTTAAATACTGATAAACTTGAA
This sequence comes from Allodiplogaster sudhausi, assembly GCA_945643635.1. NCBI lineage: Eukaryota > Metazoa > Nematoda > Chromadorea > Rhabditida > Diplogasteridae > Allodiplogaster > Allodiplogaster sudhausi. The sequence continues at coordinate 233,319 of CALZFC010000144.1, forward strand.
TGAATGAACGAATGAATGAGGTGACGGCCGGCGATCGGAATCAGAACGTCAGCCGCCTCGTCAAGGCCATGCTGCCCGCGTCGAACATGACGACCGCGAACAGGCAGCCCATCACCATTCTCATCCAGAACGCGTGCAAAGTGAGCGAGAAGGTTGTTGTTGGACCAGTTTGAGCTAGTCCAACTCCCGATGAGGACACAATCCACAAAAATGAAGGGAAAATTTTTAAGAGCCACACGAGACACTTCTTTTGTTTAGGTAATCAGTACTTGTATTAGCTAGTAGCCTTATGTCCCTAAGCGCTTAGAACGTGACACCTACAACTCTTCAATTAGGCAAAAAAGTCACTCTTGAATTCGCGTCTTTTTGCCAAATCATGTCAGCGAGAGAGCAAAGAGTGGCGATTACAAAGAATTGGAAAATTCAAATAGATTACGGTTGAGTTTCCTGCGCATTAGAGGCACTACGAGCATTTCTCTTGTATTTTCAGGTCGAGATGAAGCACTTTGAGACGGCCGAGAGCCGAGAGGAGTACGACAAGTTGATATCGTCATATATCAACAGGCTTCAGGGAGCAAGTTTTTCTTCTTATTCCTCATTGTTTATTTTTTTTCCTTAAACGATTCTTGATTTTCAATCATAGAGAGAAAGAGAATGAGTGAGAGAAAGAGAGCGAGAAAGATAGGGAGAGAGAGCGAGAGATAGAGAAGTAGATATAGGGAGAGAGACCGAGAGGGAGAGATAGAGATGTTCAAGTCTATTGCAAGAGTTTCATGAGGCCAATTTACATGTTGATTTCCTCTAAATGAGCAAGAAGCCAAGAGCAAGTATGCAATAAGTTAATAGAAAACTTAGAATGTATTGAGAATGAAGGCACAATGTATAGAGAAACAACGGAACAAAACAGAAGTCATATGGAATGCAGAGAGTGAGAGTGAGCGAGCGACAAAAAGAAAGAGAGTGCGTGGGAGAAAGGGAGTGTGAGGGCGAGAGGAGAGAGAGAGAGAGAGAGGAGCGAGCGAGAGAGAGCGAGAGAGAGAAAGAGAGAGAGAGTGAGTGATTACAGCAAGCCGACCGCGTGCGGCGCGTCGAAGCCGAAGCTGCGGCCGCTGCGCTTCCGGACGAGCGATGGCGCGCCGCGTTCAGTAGCGAGACACGCGCTCACTACGCCGTGACCCTCGCGACCGCCGTCTCGCCCTCGGCCAATCCGGCCGAGCTGCGCGCGACCGCCGTACAGAATGCGATCAAGCTCGCCACGAGAATCGAGCGACGTCTCTTCGCCATCGCGACCAGTGATGTAAACACTTTTTTATACATATATAATATATGAATTTAAGGTTTTTTTTTAATTTTTACATACGACATATTAAAAATTTATAAATTTTTTGCATAGTCTTCAATGAAAAATGGCCTCAATCAGAAAACAAACAAAACGATATTGAGAAAAAAAATTTTTCAGGAAGACTACTTCGAACTGCTCTCAAAGAAGATTGTCGACATTTTCAAGGTTGGCATTTTTTCCATATATTTTTTTTTTATAGATTTTTCTGATTTACGCCAAGTTTGGCACTGTCTGACATTAAGACAACAAATTACATGGCTTGTCTTCATAGAAATTGACAAATGAGAGTCATTCTGGAGAGTCGACAAATGTGTAGCATGAATGGATATGTAATGAATGAATGTGCATTCATTTGAATTCATTTGCGAATTCACTTGATTTCGCTCTTCTCTTCAATTCCAGCTGCGTCTCGAGGACGCGAACCGGGAGGACCTGAGCGAGTGCTCGGAGAGTCTGAGTACGCACTCGCTCAGCTCACGCAGCAGCATGCCGCGCTTCTGATCAATCAATCGATGAGACACAATGGCTTGTCAATCGGACGGTTTCATCATTTGTGGTCCAATGAACTTTGGTCCTACTTTGGTCCAACTTTGGTCCAATGAACTTTGGTCCTACTTTGGTCCAACTTTGGTCCAATGATCTTTGGTACAAATTTTCAAAAGATCATTGGTCCAATAATATACATTGTATTCCGCTCAGGTTGGCCTTCCATGGGCAACAGGAATACATGGGCTTGAATTTGTCTGTGTGAGTGCAATTATTGATCTCTTCCCAATGCTCTAACTCTGAAAACAATGTGCAAATTCAGACAATAATTCATTTCTGTCCATGTAAACGCTTCTTATTTATCGGGCAAAGTAGATATTAGAAAGAATTTTTAGTGCCGGCTATCCCCAAATAATTATTTCCGCTAACTCTTTGTAACCTGCTCGATATTGAGCGTAATCTTTGGTATGAGAAATCCGGTGTGACTTACATATATTGAATTGTGGCGAATTTATTTATTCAATGAACTAGTATAAAATGATAAAATGCACTTCGACAACATGGTACTAGATGTGCAAAATAAGCGTATATTCGTATAAAATATTCGGCCATCAATGACAAGGCATTATAAACGCATGCTACAAACGCATGCTACAATATACTGTAGATGTACACGTTTAAAATAGACAACCCTTGAGCGAGAAAGTGCATGTAAGCAAGAGGAAGTCAAGGCTCTTCGAATGATCTAGCCATGAGAACCCTAAGTTGCACTAGGCATTGCGACCTAAAGACAGCCGCCAACCATATATGAGCACAACCACCAGTCACAGTAGGAGAATACATAATGTTATATAACGAGTGGAATAGCACAAGTCTGACTATTATACTGCTTATAATTACGAGGAATGACAGGAGGACACCCGAATCATATCAGACCAAAGAGTGATGCCAGCAAATAATTCACCAAAGAGAGGGATAAGGATAATACTAATAATAGAACAGCGGCTTGGCCATTCGTCTGATATAGCAGTTCATTTAATAGATATATGCGACTTTGGACGAGATAAAGGCAAGGAAGATATTAGTCGACCAGTAGAATCTTGAGAGTGGCTTTACCGTTTTGTGCCTCAAAAAGAATGTCTCTATTACACGATTCCAAGTTGACCTAATCAACATGGCGAGTGAGGAGAGAGAAGTGAGAGAGAGAGAGAGCAAAGGGAGAGAGTGAGAGAGGGAGAGAGAGATAGAGAGAGAGAGAAAGAGAGAAGGGAATGTGGGAAATCTAACCATCAGCACAGCTCGAAAATCCTCTCGAGCGTCTCCAACTTCATCTTGCACGAGAATGCTCGGAATTCCTCGGTCTGTCCGATCGCCTTGACCTCGGGGACCGACTTGCACGAGTGCAGGCACAAGATCTGATGCATTCTCAACCTTGTCCAACAACGCAAATCGCATTAAACGTACTTTTAGTGAGATAAAAAAAAACCCAAATTGTAAGCTTACAGCCCTTCCAAAAACACATATATAAAGACAACAACATCCGAATGCCTTTTTTCATTGAAATACTAGTTTCGTTCTAGAAGCTCGTTCCGGATGGGTCTGCGCAGCGTTTCTTTCACAAGTAACAAATGAAATTCACACCTTCAGACTGCGGAGTCTGTACTGATCAGACCAGAGCAGCTTCTTCGCGAGGGGGATCTCCGCGCTGTCCGCGCCCCGCAAGAACTCCTCGCACGAACGCAGCACGACTTGCAAGGCGAAGTGGTCGGCCAAGCGAAGAAGAGACTCAACGGTGTGGACTGAACGATCACTATTTAAACTCTTATCAATTTCTCGCAAAACAATTATAGTAGAAATTTTAAATACTTTTTTAATCATTAATTAAATTCTTATCAACTTTTCATATCACAGCTCTAATGGACATCTTAAATACTTTTTTTTAATACTGTTAATGCAGCACCAAAGTCAAATGAATAAGAAGGGTCAGGGTAACGTTTCTTTTTCTATACATTTTTTCAGTGTAAACTTCTTATTATTATTGCTGTTAGCGAACTGCGGATGAGAAAAAAAGAACCTGCGACCGGCTTGCGAGAACGGTGGATGACGTGAAGGAGTTCCATGAACTCCTCGTACTCCAGCTCAGGAAGTGGAATCTCCTTCTTCGTCTTCTCGGCAAACTCCGAGAAGAACATCTTATGGAAGAAGGGCAAGAGATGAGCGAGGTACTGAAATAATGGCTGATAGTTTTGGGGTGCAAAGGAACTGAAGAAAGACGCTTTAATTCAAATTTTTATTAATTAATAATCTATATCAAAAGACAAGACGTGCAAAAAAAATCGGATACATTTCATGGAACTGTTGAGGACACAGGCGAACAAGGTGGGTAGCGGATATATGACCCGGAAAACAGTGTGGGTGGTAGGTTGAATAGCGAGTTTCTTCTAAAACTTCGTCAAAAAACGAAATGTGGTGGGTTATGGCTTTGAGGTGGTCCAACATCAAAAGTGGCTCTGTCAACTCTACAGTACCATTTTGCCCTTGAAACTTTTTTTTTTAACTTTTACGTACGAAATGTTTATCAGAATAAAGTTAACGGAGACAAAAAGTAATATACTCTAACGGTAAATGGTTTTTAATAAAAATGACAGCAATCAAGAGACAAGATACCGCCTTGTTGACGTGCAGTGGCTTCCCCTCCACGATGAGAGCGACGTCCGTAAAATCCGGATGAGGGACGGTGAAGTCGCAGAGAGGCAACAGTCTGAAAAGGTAGAAAATATTTCTACAGAAAATAGAGAGTTGCAAATTGTGACTTGTTCAAATTACTAAAGTCTCGAATTTTTATTTTACGTGAGAGAGAGAAAGAGAGAGAGAGAGAGAGAGAGAGAGAGAGAGAGAGGGAGAGAGAGAGAAAGAGAGAAAGAGAGAGAGAGAGAGAGAGAGAGAGAGAGAGAGAGAGAGAAAGAGAGAGAGAGAGAAATTACATACGGCAACCCGACGACTTTCGTCACGGTCACCGTAGCCTCGACAACGATGTCGCCGAATTCTTCGCGGATGAAGCCGTCCTCAGAGTATAGACTCCAGCCAATGCAGTTGCCCGAGCAATTCAAGGTGAATCTCTAAAGAAATGTACTGCGGATAAATGAGATGTAGTTCGATACAGGATGTCCAAAATCAGGCAAGGCTTGTATCTGGCAATTAAAAGTGAGCTTAAAAAAGCTGGAATCGAGCCTAATAGTAGTTATCTTAGAAGCTTTCGCTTAAAAAATAGCTTCGACGATCTCTTAAATAGACAATTAGCAACTTGCTGGGTGGGTCCTCGCCTAGAGGGTGGGCGGCCCAGATATGCAACGGAGCTAGTTATAGCACAGGCTAATTGTCCTCTAAATTCAACTCGAGACAATGACCCTATTTCTTCTAAAGAAGCACATTCCTCAGAGAATCTATCTCCAAACAAAAGACATTCTCTGTTCACGACCACACACCAACCTCGGTGTAGCTGCGTGACTTTTGGCCGACCTTCGACGACATCAGATGGAAGATTACGTTGCTTTCGCAGAGCCAGCGCGCACTTGGCTCGACCATGATGTACAACCCGAACTCTGAGTCCCTAACCAAATCGAGATGCCTGCAAGAATATTTAGGGTAACACTATATTTAAACGGGTACTCACTCTAAAATATGAAAGTTGCCCCCCCCCCACCCCATTTTTTCGGGCCGGCCAAAAGCTCGACCTGAGTGCGCACTTTAACTTTCGGCACAAGTACTTAAAATTTGTTTGTAATACCAAACGAAATGTCATAATATCGTTGCATCCTCAAAACGTTTCATCAATTTTATGTGATGGGAAATAATTCATTGTGCAAATAACTATTTATAAATCGAGTAATACAAGAATCAAATATACCAGGGCATGTTGGCGATGGAGACATCCGGCGAAGTGACGTCCTGCGATCGCTCTGTCAGCTAAACATGAATCTTGACGGAATCCACGATTTCTATAAGAGAAGCTAGTCTAGCAAGTACTTAATGATCAGCTCAGTCTAGATTCGTTCTTTCTTCTTTAATATATTTAACATCTTTCTTCTTTTGCACATTTGTTCATATTGAAAATACAAATCTGTCGATTTTGGGCTTATCATTTTCATTAAAAGATATAGTCAAAATGTACGAAACATTAAGGAAAAACTCGGAGAAAGTGAACATGGCTAACTAGACATGTCTTGTCTCCTGCAGAAAGTGACTCCTGCAAAAACAAAGCGCTTATCAAATGGCTGTTTGGAATAAAAACCGACTTCATAATCTGGACGAAATGAATATTTTAATCATGTAATAAATAAATGCCTCGGCCAGGCTTACGGTATGATGCTCACCGTATCTTTCAAACATAAAGAGGTTATATTAAAGAGAAGGGAACTTTATTGGAAGTTGAGTTTGCGCCACAACAATAAATAAGAAAAGTTCGAGGAAAGCCATGTCAAACTTTTGCCATGACAGAAATGTGAAAAATTAGTTTTTCTTTAATTCACTTTGAGAACATGTTGTGTACAAGATATGCAAAATAAACATAAGAACAGCAGCATTCACGAATAAGAACTTATATGAAATGTCTTGGAATGGAATTTCTTCTGTTTTATACAAGTGAGAACATAAACTTATCGTAAATCAAAGGATAAAACTGTCTCCGGAAGATATCATACGACAAGAAAGGGGTTAAACTCGGTCAACGCAGGGTGCTTGTCTAGTCAGTCCAACGGTGGAGGCATTCCTGGTTCATGCAGACATAGTAGAGCCTCATTTCCTCCTCGGCGCGGCGGGTCTGGGCCTGAAACATTCACTGGTTTGCTAAACAGATACGGTAATACTGTAGACAAATTACGTAACATTTACCCTTCACTTTCTTTCTCTCCCTCAGTATCCCTACTACTTTTAAACGGAAGAATCACTCGTTTACTGTACTGATACTGTAATAATGTAAAACAACTTCGTTCGATTCTCTATACGCCCTTCTATCGCTCCCATCATCTCTCCAATGGCCACTCCTATCACACCAATCCACTCGAAAAGAGCCTCTTCCTGCACCCGAATTGTAATTCGAATGACAACTTTACGTGATTCATGGACACCCTCACCTGGAAGAAGACGGCCTCTCCGTGGTGGCACTTCGGGCACGGGTGATCTTCCGTCTTGGGCAGGGTCGGGTCGTGGATGACGTCAGCGCAGATCTGCGTCAGCTCGTCCACCTCGTGCACGAGCTTGTTCACGTAGATGCACGAGTTCTCGGCAACCCGAAAAATGATAGTCAGAGAATTTCCAATTACAAATATTAAATATATAAAAAAATTCTCGGCCACTTCGAAAAAAAAAACCGACGAAAATAAGTCAGATAAGTTCCAATTAGCAATAATAAAAATTAAATCTTTTTATTTTTAAAATTATCCCATTTTTGACAATGAGCAATTTACCGACATTTTTGCGCGGCACCCTCCCATGATTGCGTGCATCAACTTCTCATTATTCATCTACAGAGAGATTTGCAATCAATCGCGCGCTCTTATGCTCTGGAATTTCTCTCATTCGGCAAGGACGAGGGAGTCAAAGGTTATTTATGCATATAGAAAGTGTGAGGGGGACGAGCATTAGTGAACAAGAAACCGCAAATAACTAAAAAAAAAACAAGTAATTATTCCCCTTTTTTTCCTTTCTCTTTTATGTTCCATTCATTCTCCGAATTGCTCTCGACTTGGTTCACGCAATTGTGACCACTTTTCCACGGTCTAACTATAATTAATGCATTAATTAATTAACTAGATAGATAACTATGATTTCTTCATAGCTATTAGCCAAAAAGAAGAAGAAAAAAGAAGTAGACAAAGAAGAATGCTGACCTGCTTGTGCTCGCAGTTTCTGCACGCGTAGAGTAGGATGCGCTGCGCCTTGTCCTCGCGCGGGTACAGCATGTTGTTGCACTCGGGGCAGAACTTGATGCCGACAAAGGTCGCCTCGGACATCACGCCGGAAATGTAAAGTATACAATTACTATTCTTTAAAAAAAAAGCCAGTAAATTACTAGCAGTAATTAGAAAAGAAGAAAAAAATTTGATTACATTTATTACAAGAAAATAAGAGCTATGGTTAGCGATGCAATACAAAAATCGATTCAACCAAGGAACAACTTGGCCAAGTTGCTGAAGATGGTCAACAGTACGAACTCTTTTCAGTTCGCAAGAAGACAAACAATACTTTATTTACTTACTCTTAACCGTTTAAGCATCTGCAAAATGGCATTCACATATCACGGGGAAACAAAAAAGAGCAAGGAGTTGTAATCTTTCGTCCTCGCCAGAAAAGGATAGATTACAAGGTTTTCTCGCATTCACCAAACTGGCCTCTCACACAAGCGCCAGTTATCGTACGGCGAGACGCTCTCGCCAGCAACCTCTTGCTGTATCTCTCACGAGTCCTCCGTGACTCTTTTATCTCTCTCGCCTAACTTTCTCACTGGCCGTACTCCTTTCCTATCCTTCTTCCTTATCCTCACTCCTCTTCCGATCACCGCCGGAACCTGAAAGGAGGGGGACAGAGGGAACGACGACCAGCCGCAGAGATCCGAGAGTCTTGAGAGGAAGTAGATGCGATGCGGGAACAACCAGAGAAGAACACGTAGAACACAGGAACTCGTAGAACCGAACAGAACATGTTTATTCCGGGTAGGAGGGGGTTTATAAAGGAATGGAAGATGTAGTACTTTACGGACAATGGGGTGTACTCAGGGAAGGATGATGCAGGTGTAATTATTCCCCAATTTCCCTTGTATCCCAAAGTCACGTATTATACTTATGTACACATAACTCCACAACACCTCCCCTAGTGGGTAGAACCCACTCACTCAACTTTACCACACAATTATACCCAATGAATTACACAACGAAGGAGTTCGGATTTACCTACCTCTCCTACAGACCTTCTTCAAGGAGGAAGTTCGGCACACAGCCTACGTCTCCCTTTGTCACACAAAACTCAACGAATTACACCACGTAGGAGTTCGGATTTACCTACCTCTCCTACAGACCTTTTTCAAGGAGGAAGTTCGGCGCACAGCCTACGTCTCCCTTAGACACACAAATCAAAATGTACAAATGTATGTACAACTGCTGACACCAAATTTAAAATGAAAAACTTGATCCATATATCACAATAAATCAAACGACATTCAATATATGACGACACCATCATGAATTCCAATCACAAAATATGTACATACATAATTCAATACACGATCCAATAATAATATGCAATTCTTCATATGCATATCTCTCCTCCCCTGGATCGTTACTCCAGGAAAGAATTCTCAACGAATTTCACCTTCTTCGTCGAACTTGATCGGTTGTCGTTCTTTTGGTCAGCAGATGTGTGTCTCGAGATTCCACGCGGATTCACAATTCCAGCGATCATCTCGTTTGCCTTGTTCCTCGCGTTTCTGCAAGGCTTCGGGTCAGCCACCAGCGGACTAGCCCTCTCCGCGGTCTCAACAGGACTGTTGCCGACTTTCGCGATCCGTTTGTCCAGCGCTTCCGACACCTGCGGGCGCCTTGCGAAAGTAGCGTTCCTTGTCCAGAACTGCCTTGGCTGCACATTTGCATCTTCCTTGAACCTGAGCGATGCCTTCGTCCTCTTGCACTTGCCAAGGTCTTTGCAGACAAACTCTGCATTCTCCATGTCGATTTTCCTGATTCGCGGCACAGTTCTCTCCCTGCTGAGTTCCTTCTTGTGCTGGTTCACGCTGTAGAACAGCTGATTTAGGTCCAGCTTCAACGTCATGATTGCGTTCCGCCCACACAGGGCCTGGCCGCGACCATCCAACACGTGGATCCACTCCGTCGCCTTCTTGCCATTGCACTTGAACTCAGCCTTGAACTTGCCCAGGAACGAGAGTTTTGCGCCAGCGTATGCTTTCGCGCACTATTTCTCTCTTTTCAGTTTTGGCTTGCCCAGGCTCCTCCATGCTTCTTTGTCAATGATTGTCAGATCTGCGCCTGTGTCGAGCTCCATCTTCAGGGGCTTTCCGTTGATTCCAAACTTGAAGTAAGGGGGTGAGACTCGGCTCATCACCCTGCCCACTCTCTGCGATTCGGACCCTTCGGTCGACGATTCGTCATCAGAGTAGCCCAGCCAGTTCTGTCTCTTCCTTGTTCCTCTCACGGCTCCGTAGGACTTCTGGTGGCTTTTCTCCGGATCCTTAGAGCGACAATATCGCGCAATATGGCCTGGCTTTCCACACTGGTAGCATTTCTGCTCCGTCTTCCTTGATCGGCTCTTGTCGCGGAACTTTTGCATCCGCTTCTTGGCATTTTCATCGTGCGATTCCTCATTCCGGCATGGTACCATTTCTCGGCTTTGTGGATCTCAGGCTCGGTGGGGTTGGCTGCGGTACGTAATCCCGCCATGTTAGCCGTCACCACCTCCAGCGCCTTTGCTTTCTCCACCATCTACGAGAACTTCTTGACCTGCTGTTCCACAAGTCTCTTCCGAGTTTCCTCAGACATCATGCCACACACGAATGCCATTCCGAGAATCATGTCAGCGACATCTTTGACTTTCTCGAATACGCACTTGCGGGAGAGCTGCTGGAGTTCACTTGCATACTCTTGCACTGACTGGCCCTCTTTCTGAGAGTGGCGCAGCAACTTCACACTAGCACCGGAGGCCTGTGCATCTTCTCCATCAGCTGGATCAACTCTGACTATGTCTTTGACTCCAGTTCCGCTCCTCCTGCCGCATTCTCCATTCCTGCATAGTTGACTTCTCCAACTTCCATCAGGAACATGAGCTTTTTGTTCTCCTCATCTTTGATTCCACGCAACTTCAGAGAGTTCTCGAAAAGCTTCAGCCAGATTCGGAAACTCTGTCCAGGCACAAATGGGCTTACGCGACCCATTCCAGACATCATCAACATCGACGAAGCGGTGGAATTTGCCAAGGGTGCACTGCTGCCACTGCCGACATTTTCCGATTCAATGGCCATTTTGCTCTCACTCTCTTTCACACAGCGGCTGTTATTCAGGAGTTCTCACGGCTGCACTTTTCACCAGTTTTGGACTGGGTACTCGGGAGCTCACAACTACACTGATTGCCTGCTGTACTCTTTCACACTGGCTTCAACACAGGAGTTCTACACTGCTCGCCAGTTACCTCTTTCTTCAAGCACCAAGCAAGAATGACACAACCGAAGAGTCACCAGCGACGAACTAATTAGTAATTAATTAATTGACTATAAAAATAACTATGATTACGTCACATAAATTAGCAGAATTAGTATCCCCATTTATGCTTAATATTCTTTGCTAGTGCTCTCTTCTGAATGGGTCCGCCCCAAATAGCGCCAAAAGTCGCTGATTCGCTGGCGCGAGCTTCTGGAAGCGTCAAGTGGCCATCATATGCAGCGATGGCTGCCTTGGCCGAAATGATCACGTCATGCCTAAAGAAACGGCGATGTTTACTTGTTACTTTTTAAGATTTCTATCTTTTTTTTAAGAATATTTTTAAATTTCAAATGAATAGTCATAAACCAGTCGCTTTTATTAAAAAAAAACAGGTATTTTTCCTATTTTAATTCATCTCCTTTCAAATAAGCCAAAATAAACGAAAAAAGCTACTCGACTCACTCGAGATTGGTTATATTTCTTGCGCGTTATAACAAAAGTTATGTTCAAAATCATCCTCAACTCTCTTCAATGGATACAATCCAAATCGGGCACAAAAATTCCTCTCCTCCCCTGCTCCAACAACCAGGGCAGGAATAAAAGAAACGTGTGGAAAAACCGATGTACCATGCGGAAGATTGCCGCTGTCCTGCTGGTTGTTCCTTCGGAAGGACACATTAGTGGGCTTGATCTTGTCTAATAAACTAGAAGTCTTTGTAACTTCTGCGTCAGTGTTCATAGTGGAGACGCTCTTATACGATAAACCGAAGAATGGTAACAATTCTCAAATTATTGCAGATGAAGAAGTAAAATGCGTTTCAACACATTAACACCAGCCGCCGTAGTAAAGTGTCGCATTTTGAGGGGTAATCCTCAGGATGTTACCCATGAGGATAATCTATCTGAATCTCTGGCATGAGCGTGCTCTCTCGTACTGTCTAGCATGCCACCATTCTTTACCCACATGGGTAATGGCATGGAAAAGGCTGAGGGGTAATGTTTGGGTAACGAGGACAGACCGAGAGAGCATGCAATTCTTGGAGACGCGGTCAACCTCATGTGTAAAATGGTTATGCCAATACGCATTGGCATAACCGTTTTTACCTTTCAGCGTCCAGCGCCAAATGACGAATATAGTATTTGTGATAAAAGTAACGGCGTACTGTCCAGAACCATGAAGGATTCACTCTAAATTAGGATTTGAATTGTAATGTAATTTCATTATGTGTATGTTGTTTTAATTGCCGTTTACAGTTAAGTCTATGCTTTATTGTATTTATATATGCCATCACGTGAGTGACGACAAGACGAAGGAGGCCGCAGCGGCTGCAGCAGAAACTGCGGCATCCAGGCTGCCCGACCTGAACGAAGAGTTGAAGGCCCAGGTTCTTATTCTTCTTATGCTTATTTCGTTCGCTTCAATTTTAACTACTGTGTAACATTCAGTTTTTTTTACTGTCATTTGTATCGTTTTATTCGTATAGAATATGAACGTTAAAACTTTCTTAACTCTGTCTTTCTTTACGAAATGTTACTTTCTTAAAGTTCTCTGTAAATGAATACCTTAAACATATTGGGGGATTGTTTGTAGTTTGTTTATCTCTTAAGATGGAAGTGGACTCAGCGGCAGCCGCGCAAGACGGCGCTGTTCCACCGGCCGAGATGCTCCCGTCGCCTCTCCAGCTCCACTCTCCAGCTCCACTCTCTAGCTCTCCAGCTCCACTCTCTAGATCTCCAGCTCCACTCTCCAGCTCTCCAGCTCCACTCTCCAGCTCCACATTGCGCGTGCGCTCGGGACGGTTCGTGGTTCTTTCTTTTTTCTTTTTTTAAATATCATTTCATTAATTCATTCGTTATTTGAACGTGACCACACGTTAGTTAGCCATCATCAATAGACTCATCAACTCGGTAATGTTCTTTTTATCTGAATTATTCCTTTTTCGGTGCATTTTACGTCTTTAGGGGTCATTTTACGGGTTACTTTAATACTGTAAGTTGGGAATGTCCCTTTCTACTTTGAATACGGTGGATTTTCATAAATAATTAAAATTTCTTCTTCAGTTGGTCTGACGCTTGATCCTGCCGCGACTCACACTTCAGCGCCAAGGGATTCGACATCTGTTTCGCCATTCCCCACCGTATTCCCTTCGGTACCGTCTTGGCCATCTGGAATGCATACTGGAATTTTGATTCTTACATTATTCCATATTTATGCTGGAAATTCCTGTTGTGTTGTGGAATGGATGTGATCTGTGTGTTTGCTCTTTTTTCTTTTGGTGTAAGTTAAGCTTGCGGTTTCGGGAGCACATTGAAAGTTAAAGAGCCAGCAGCTCAGAGTCTGTTGTTCCTTGCCACAGTTACTAGTTTTTGTGCTACAAAGCGACTTTATTATAGGATATTCCTTGTAACTTGGTAGGCAGTGATGGCGTGGACACTGTTCATCTTAATACTAAACAAATAGCTCTTTTTAGTCTGTATTATAAGAGATGCTGTTGAATTACGACGCCGGTGATCTGTCCTTGCGTTGCTGTTTCTCCTTTCTCCTGGGATGCTTGAATAGCTAGCTCGACATTCATTTTGCGCAGATTTTTCCTTTTGTGCTTTTGTTTTTTTCCTCTTTTCTTCTTTTCCTTTTAGTAAGGCTGATATCCATGTACACTCTTGTTTAGACCCATCCCTTAGCTTTTAATTCACTGTTAGATTCTTGTTACAAATATCTGTTTTTGCTGTAGGTGAATTTCCAAGGTGAAAATGATGGATATAAAGTGTGCTGCAGCAAGGTGTAGTTGTAGTCCGCGTCGTAATGGTCCCAAATGGGAGCGACAGTAGAATCGAGATGAAGCAGGAATGGAGCATGGATGACTCAAAACAGTAGCAAAAAATATACGAATGGAAAAGATAGCATCTTTCAGCTGAGAGTACCCTCAGGATAATGACCGGCGAAACTAAGGGGTAATGGTTTTACCCTCATGGGTTTTACTCTTTACTACCGCGGCAGAGTAACACTCTTTCGATTTATTCCTGTAGCGGTCTGAGCTAGAGAAATCCATAGACGAACGGAATCAATAAGAGTCTGGTAAAAGTGAAGGAACGGGAGAAGAGATGACAAAATTGATCGATCAATAAAAGAAGAAGTGTATTCAAGGAAGTATTCAAAACATTAAGTATCTGCACTTAGTAATGAGGAATGATGCCACTGAAGGAAGAGAAGACTGAGAAGTCTTAGATGGCGAGAACAAATCTAATTAACTTTAGACACCTGTAGTTGTCCTTGATGACGATGGACTGGACAAAGCGGAAGGGCAGAATGAACTTGAATGTATGCATGGAATAAAAAAGACATCTTCAACGGAAACAAAATGACTGAATCACTGAGCTCGCTTCTTCGTAGCAACAGAAAGCTTACGCATTTTCCTTTCCTCTTCCCACTTCTTAACCTTCTCTTCGTCCTTCTTCGCATCTTCCTTGTCTTTTTCGATCCATTCCTTCTCCATTTCTTTCGCCGCTTCGTCGAACTGCTCGCCCATCTTAGGATCCTTGGCGAAGGGCCCGTAGCGCGCACTCTAAACAAACGTTTCCTTACATGTACATGATGTCCTTCCATTCCCTCTCTTCATCTCCCATCTCTCTCACTTTCTCGCTCTCTCTAGCTAACCTTGCATTCGAACCAGAATCGCGCGCGCCCCTTCGGCCATTCGGAGAAGACGGGAGAGATTGGTTTGTTCCTCAGTTTCCAAGCCTGATTATTGACGGTGTTCGCGAGCTCCGTGATCATATTCTTACTAGCGAGGATTTTCTGGCTGACGTCGACGTTGATCGCCACAACTATCTGTCAATTAAAGTTGATCCTTTCGCAGCTCAAAAAAAACAAATAAATAACTTTACGAGCGAGTGCGCTGTTATCCTTACTTTTATTCAGCTATAATCTTTTAGTGTCAGTTTCTTCTAATATATTTTTCCTCTTTAAACGCAAATTTCGCTTTTATTAATTACAATGGACAAATCATCTAGAAAAAAAGACAAAAAAGAAGGAGCGTTCAAACTGACCTCATCCCATTCCTTTGCATGACTCTTCACAGAATTGTTCACCAGAACCGCGGGATGCTTCGCGAGGGCCCAAAGGAGCTTGTCCAGTTCTTCATCGTCCATCTGAAAGCGAGAATTACAGATTTTAGACAGGGAATTAAAGCCATTGTGTCGAGGACCCCGAAGATTAGGGATTGCGGAAGGAGGTATTGGTCAGAAAACCAGCGGTGGTTAGCTGTTGCTACCTACATGTTCTTTTATTATCAAAGGCTAAGTGTTCACTGGTAAATGGTAATTTACGTATTCGTTTTCTTTTCTACATTCGTGCAAGGAAAAGAAAGAAAGTATTTAAAGATACATTCTACCATGAGACAAAAAAGATAACCATACATTTTGAAAAAAAATGAAGCCGACTACAGCAAAAGGAGCAGAAATAAACAATTAAAATAAAATTGAAATGGAGGTTTTCGAGGAGGTTAGACAGCAAAAAAGATAGCCTCCATTTAGTGCAGAGCACTTTTTGTGGTAAGAATAATTAGAAAAATTAATACCTGTGCACTGAGCGTCTTGTCGTGCGTCTCCGACCTGCTTCTACTCCTGAGTGTGCTTAGGCGCTCGGAGGACATCTGAAGTATAAGATGAAATTCAAATTAATATCTATAAATAGTTTTATTTTTACAAAACCTATTTTTTTCAAAAAAAGGTAAAAGTTTAGCTTTGTTCATAAAATCTTTATAATATCTGGCTATCATATGTTGCGATCCTCACCTCGCCTCCCTATCACCCAATGTCGTCATTACCTACCACATTATACCTGTCCTTTCTAGTCTAATCTGCATCTGAAGCTCTTCTAACGATCTCATCAATTATTTTCCATTTTAGTCATTCTCTCTCTCTTTCTTTCCTCTCTCTCTCTCTCTCCTCTTTCTCTCTCTCTCTCTCTCCCTCTCTCTCTCGTTCCACTTTCTCTATCCTGTCTCCCCTCACAATGTCCCTTAATTGATAGATTCACCTGAGCAATCGATGGCTTCTTCCCATCCGCTTCTGTTGTCTCCTTCTTTGAGGACCGCGGGGCGGGCGGAGGCTAGAAAAAATGGAATACCATATCATTTTTTAATCTACATTTTCATTGTTTGTAACAATTTCAAAGTCATCAACAAATAAATCGTTAGCGAACAAAGAATGCTCACGAGAGCATCCAGGACGCCTCCCTTCTGCTGGGCGCCTTCGCTGTCATTGTTCTTCAGAGTGTCATCTTCTTGAGTGCCGGAATTCACTGGAAAACAGAAGATACTCCCGAAAAATGCATACAAATACATGAAATTATCCGATTTTTGGAATACTTTAGGGAAAGCGAGAAGGCATTTAAACACTGGCTCGTTTCCTGAAGAACATCGTTGTTCCTCACCTTCCTATCACTCGCCCTGTTTTCCCCCAAACCCTCCCCTCTTGCTCTCTCCCTTTCTACTGTCTCTCTCTCCCCATCTGTATCCTTCCCTCTCTATGCGGGTCTCGCGTTATCTCTCTCTCTCTCTCTCACGTCGTCGTCTCCATCTCTCTATCTCTGTCTCTCTGTCTAGGGCCGGGGCCTACCCAGGAGCCGTTTTCGCGGTCGAGTCCAACCAGGGCAAATCCCTTAGTGCGACAACGAAAAGAATGCACAAGTGAATGAAATACGCTAATCCTTTAACGAAAAGAGAATGACGTCTCTTGGAACAGACATTGTCTCAAAGCTACATCTTTCTGTAGGCTCACCGATATAGTACTCATGGAACTTAATTCTCAAAAATGAATTTTTTTATTTGCCAACTCCTAATCTTCTCATCTATTGATTTTTTAGAGAATATTAAAACTTTTGCATTAATGGTTCGATTTACATGACAGACCGCATGGACCCCTTTCTCCCAACACCACGACCCCTATTCCCCACTCGCACTCTCTCCTCATCCTGTCTCTCTCTCTCTCTCTCTCTCTTCTCTCGCCAACCTTTGCTTTTCAGCTTAAAGCCCTCGTTGGTCTGAGTGGCCTTGAGCTAATTTCGCTCAATGCGCGCGAAGCAATTCTTGACAGCGTCGACGACAGTGTTGTGGCTGTCTTCGTGGACGTTCGGATGAGTCAGTCTCCGCTCATTCAAGTCCTTCTTTTCTTCACGACCACCGTACTCCTCCTGCAATGACTCAACATAAAAATTAAGTTAAAAAGGCTATATTAAAAATAAAATTTAAAAATTTTGTTCATTTCATTTGCTTCGGGCAGCAGCATACCTTGCTTTTTTTCGCTTGGCATCTATCTCGCTCTCTCTCTCTCTAACTCTCAGTCTCTCTTCTCTCTCGATATCCAACTACAATCCCTAATGCACTCTTATCAAATGCTTTAATGAAAGAAATTCAAAAGAAGAAAATACATAATGAACGGAAACGACCAGTTGGCCAAGTGGCATCCTCGTCGGTAGATCCAAGTCTAAATTACGCAACAAATGATCCATGGTAATGCAATTGAGTGGATATAGTAGGACCATATCCTGAAAAAAATCATATTTGGGGGGAAAAGACGAAACCCAATAAAAGGAATAGAATCAGGGATGGCCAAAACCAGGCCCGGGCCTGGCCCGCTGTCCCCAGGGCCGGGCCTGGGGAGCAAGCGAGCCGGGCCGGGTAAGGCCTGGGCCCGGCCCGACCCGTGGGGTATGCGGGCCGGGCCGGGCCCGCGGGGTAAGCGGGCCGGGCCGGGCCGAGCCCTAACTTAAAAATCTCGGCCCGGGCCGGGATCGGGCCTGCCAAATTAGCAACGGGCCGGGCTCGGCCTAGGGCCCGGCCCGCTTTGGCCATCTCTAAATAGAATTCAGTTAAGAAAAAAAAGTTTTTAAAAGAAAGCCTAAGCCCAAACACACTAACCCTCCGGAGTTAAAAGAAGAACCCCAAAAAAAGGATTGAAATTCAAAGAATGAATAAAATTAAATTGCGCCCGTTATATCTAGCTATGTGGAAAATATGTCTAAATTTTATATATATATATATATATATATATATATATATATATACATATATATATATATATGTATATATATATATACATATATATATATACGTATGTTGTCTAATTAGAAGAAGAAGGAGGGATTATTTTGACCGTATAAATTCTTTTGCGATCTGAAGTAATTTTTTCCGAAAATTTTTTTACTTAAAAATAAGAGCTCACCTTTCTCGACAAAGCTGCCCATGCCCGAGAAGGCATTAGAGGAAGAGCGGACTTCGTTCGGATTCCAGCCAATCAGCTAAAAAAAGGAGAATTTTTGGTTTATTTTGTCATTTAAGTATATGATATGAGAAATTCTGTACATAGTCATGAGAAATCTAAATAAATATTTATTTATAAAAATTATATTATTGCATTTTACATCATTAGATTTTTTATCTGATTTATAAGGTCCTAAAAGAACTGCGAATATTTGTTTTCTGACATTCGTGTAGTCCTTGTCCAATAACCAGCACACCATCTTCTCGTCACTCTGAAACAACGTCAAAATCAGAACAAATACAGTTGTTCTCATCTGTAAATTTTTTTTTATCAGGGAAGAAAAGGGTCCCTGTAATGCATGACCCCACTTTGGTTTTTGAGAAATATTGACCAACCAAATTTACCCCACTCTGATTTTTGAGAAATTTTTTTTATTTGCAGGACTTCGAATACTGGAGGCGGAGAATTCGGTCCGGCGGAGGCGGAGATAGCATGAAGAAGAATAATAAAGAATGCCTTATATCCTTGTTTGCATGTGATTATGAAACATTGAATCTGGAATAATAAAAGAATAAAGAAGGGGACACCGAATGATGGATGAAACAAGAAGAATGCAGAGTACATATACAAGGACATTGAAAGTGGAATGAATGAAAAAAGTACATTGAAAATGGAAGTATGAATGTACATAAATACATTCACATCGAGGAAGACGGAGAGCATGCATACATTCGTCAAAAACGCTACGGACGGAATATTTTAATAGTAATTTTTAAGGTCATCACGAAAGTCACCACCCTGAGGGCATACTTCCAGATGTCAGTTCTGCATATCCAATATGCCATTTAACAGCTAATTTTTTAGGAGGAAGAATGCACCACATTGTGTGCCATTGCAACGTTAGGTTAAATCTTGGAAATTTAGTGAATTTACGAACAATGCAGCTCAAACTTTGACATTAATTCTAAGTGGTTTACGTAGATTTTTCAGGCAAACGATGTGGTGCATTCTTACTCCTAGAATATTCTCTATAAAATGGTATATTGAAGAACCTAAAGAAATGTCGGGAAGTATGCCCTCAGGGTGGTGACTTTCGAGAGGACCTTAAAAAATAATATTTAAATATTCCGTAACGCTTTTGACGAATATACGCATGCTCTCTGTCTTCTTCCACATGAATGTATGTATGTACATTCACATTTCGAAGAAACTCTGCTCTCACACATCAGAATCACTGGAAATCGATTCAGCTTATTGTTGGTCGCCAGCAGCGACAAGAGTGGGAGATCCTTCCTAATCGTATACGTGCGTTTCCTCGTCCACGACTCCGTGAGCACACACATAAGGTAGCCGAGCTCACGGAAAGTGAAACGGGTGAAGAACTTCTAATCTTTCTCCAGGAACTGTTCAAGAGTTTAAAGATCGAAGATTCAATCTTTAATAATCTTATCGCCATCTCCACTGACTCAGCGATGAATATGATAGGCTCGGGCGATGGACTCTACGGAAGGCTCAGCAGATGGCTGAAGGATGAGAGGGCAGCCAGGCAAATCGCTGGCAGTGATCTACTCCTGGTTAAGTGTGCCGCCCATAAAGTGGAACTGGCGCTAAATGACGGGCTGAGAAAAGACATGTCCCACGACGACGACGACGACGAGGAGGAGGACAACGCAGCAATCTTCCGAAGCAGACAATTTATTGTGACTCTTCTGCGTTCGCTTCGGGAATTCCTCGGACCGAAGAGTCCGAAGAGACTGAAATATGTGAAGAAGGCATGCCTGTTACGTGGGGTCAAGTTCAATTTTTTTCTTTCAAAGGTTTTCGGCCATCCCGCTTCAAGCAAAATTCATTAAAGGCTCGCAATCGCTCATGGTCAGACCGAAATAGGATTTTCCTTCGTATCCTTCAATTTCGGTGTACGCTACGGCAACCGCTAATTCGTTTTTAGTCTATCGTAACCCGAACTCCTTTCATGCTACAGTAACTAGCAAACTCGTTTAATGCTACCCTCACCGTTCCCTAACCCATAGTTACCGTAACCATCCCAAACCCATAGTTACCGTAACCCATTACCCGTCTCTAACCGAGAGTGGATGTCCCTTGTTGTCACGGAGTTGGCAGACGAAACAGCGCAACTGCATGACATGTTTGCTGCTCATGACCTCTAGGATGAAGCTCGAGCTTGGCACATCTCTATTCAATCCGCATCTCAGCGCCCTCGCCGACTTGCCAAGCGCCATCGCCGCCGCATCCTTCTCTCTGGAAAGGCAGGCGGGTGAGAGGATGGCGCAGCATTGGTTAACTTGCGCGATTAGGTGGTCGAAGGCTTACAGCCACTTTTTTTTCGAAAATCCTGGACCATATATTTTTTCCTTTCTTGTTGAACATTCCCAATAACTTCTCTTTCGTTTAAATTTTTTTGCTAATTTTTATTTCAATTAAAAATAATAAAATAAATAAATAAATATATTTAAAATGTTGATAATACTTCTGAGGCCCCCGTCGAAATCCCTCCGAGTCCGCAGTAAAAGATGAATGAGAGGCGGCTTCGTTCGGATCAGAGCCATTCAGCTGAAAATACAGAAAATGTGTATTTATTTTACATCTAAATATATGATGATATGAGACATCCTGCACATATTCATGAGATATTTAAGTAAATATGTTTTTAAGACATTCTTAAAGTTTATATCAGTAATGTTAGTTTTTTATCTGATTTATATAAGGCCCTAAATGTATCGCGGAATTTTTTTTTAACTCCCATTCGTGTATCCCGTTGAGCTGGGCACTTCTCCATTCAATCCGCATCGCAACGCCCTTGCCGAGTTGCCAAGTGCCATCGCTGTCGCTTCCTTCACTCTGGAAAGGCGGCGAGGAGAGCTGGCGCATTGGTTAACGTGTGTGCGAAATGGGTCTTCAGTTCGAAGCGTTACAGCCACTTTTTTCTTTGAAAATCCTGGACCATATATTTTTCTGTATGTTGAAAGTTATCAATAACTTCTTTTTGTGCAAAAAATTAATATTTTTTCAAATTCTTATTTAAATTAAAATATTAAAATGCTAAAATAAATAAAGAATGAATAATACCTCTGCCGTACTCGAAAAACTGGTCTAGCGCCTGCATGCAAGGAGTGTATTTTTTTTAATATTTTAATTCTTCTAAACTCACCAGGAGAGAACTTGATATGTTTTAGCGGATAGTCAACCAACTGATTTTAATAGATTACAACCATTATTGCTTCCTGGATTTAGGAGAAAAATTTTTATTTTAATTCTTCCAACCCACTAGAGAGAGAGAGAGAGAGAGAGAGAGAGAGAGAGAGAGAGACAGAGAGACCTAGATATGCGCTTTTGTAATTAATTAGAGATTAATTGATTATTACTTTATTTTGTTACAAATTATGTGCTTCCCTCCTATCCTGATTCGTGTAGGTCACGATTAGGATGCGCCAGCGAGTTCGATTCTCGAGAATCGTCATGATCGTCTCAACGCCGACGTGTGTCTTGCCTATATTTATTATTAATTTATTTACTTTTAAATTAATTTACAAATTTATTATTTTACTTTCCCGCTTTCCATAGATTCGAAAAGTACCGTACCTGTTCCGGGTGGCCCCTGTATCATTGCGATCTCGCTCTGCAGTGCTGTGCACATTGCTCGCTTCTGGCTTTCGTCCAGAAAATCAGGCGCGAAGGTGTCCTCGAGTTGGTCCAAGCGGTACTCGTCGCCGACACCTTGGACAGCACTGCAAAGGGAAGATTAATGAAAGAGAGAGAGGGAGAGAGAGAGAGAGAGAGGAAGAGAGGGAGAGAGAGAGAGATGTAGTGTTTAGGCCCACTCTAGAAACCCCTGAGCCCACTCATTCCAATATGTAGTTTCATTGTATAGTGTCCCGTTGCAGTTTAGTGGTTGTTTATGATGAAGCCTAATGTCTTTTAATGTTTCATTATATCACGTAGCACTTGTCATTGTTGGTTGTGCTAGGAATTATCTAGTCAGTGTTGCATTCCTCCCGCATAGAGAGCGGTTGAGTCTGGTTTCCTCCCGCCTAGTCAGCGGTTGAGCGTGTTCGTTGTGATTGTTGTTGCGGTTCAAGAAGATAAACCTCGAAAACCCATCCTTCCCCTCGTCTCCTGCATTCTTTGCGACAGAACTAGAAGCGTTGTGCTTCTACATGGGGGCCGAACAAATCGAACCCGTGGAGACCTCTTGCTGAAGAAGTGAAGGGTCGCGGCGAAGAAGATTTCTGATTCCACTTGGTTTGATTCCAAGGGAATAGAGCTTGGTTTGATTCCAAGAGAAGTGGCGAGCAGTCCGGAGGCGAAAGGACTTGCTATCTTGGTTTGATTCCAAGAGAAGTTACGAGCAGACCGGAGGTGAAAGGAATTGTTTTCTTGGTTTGATTCCAAGAGTTCGAGCAGTCTGGAGGACAGAGGACTTCTTTTTCTTGGTTTGATTCCAAGAGTTCGAACAGGACGGAGGAGAAAGGAGAGGCAGGGAAGCCAATCGATTGGAGCTTGAAGAGTGCAAGGAGACTACGTGCAGAATCGAAAGTCGACCGGGCACGATTGAAGAAGCAAGGAGAAATGTCCGAGAGTGAAGGAAAAGAAATGTCCGAGAGCGGAGCGAATAGAATGGAGAATGAAGAAGAGAAGAAAAGACCATTCTTCACTATTCGAACAGATCAGCGAGGGAAGATGCCATGGAATAGGCAGACCTTTTCCATTTCGGAGAGCGGAGAAAGAAATGAGACGAGGGAGAGGCGAGAAGAGCAGAGAAACTAGGAGAAACCGACCGAGTATGATTGTGAGGGGATCGTGAAAATGGAGAAGGCAATGAGGATGATGAAAACCAAGGCCGAAGAAATTAGAATTGAAGTGGCACTGAATGCCTATAAGCTGGAAAGATTTGCGAAGAATGAAATAGGTGTAAGGGGGAGTGTTTTCGCATCAGCAAGATATGACCTTATTGGATATGGAGAATTGATAAAGGAACAAGAGTCACTCATGGAGGACATGATGAAAGTGATCCGAAGACAAGAGGAAGAATTAGTGAATACGAGAGATGAACTGATGGAGCAGATGGAAGAGAGGAGTGTTGAACAGAAGGAGAACTTGGAACAGAGAAAAGAGCTGAGACGAATAGGAAAGGAGATTAGAGAGTTGAAAGAGGAACCTGAGAAGAAGGACAGAGAGAAGGAGAAGAAGAGTAGAGACGTATTGGATATGGAGAATTGATAAAGGAACAAGAGTCACTCATGGAGGACATGATGAAAGTGATCCGAAGACAAGAGGAAGAATTAGTGAACACGAGGGATGAACTGATGGAGCAGATGGAAGAGAGGAGTGTTGAACAGAAGGAGAACTTGGAACAGAGAAAAGAGCTGAGACGAATAGGAAAGGAGATTAGAGAGTTGAAAGAGGAACCTGAGAAGAAGGACAGAGAGAAGGAGAAGAAGAGTAGAGACGTATTGGATATGGAGAATTGATAAAGGAACAAGAGTCACTCATGGAGGACATGATGAAAGTGATCCGAAGACAAGAGGAAGAATTAGTGAACACGAGGGATGAACTGATGGAGCAGATGGAAGAGAGGAGTGTTGAACAGAAGGAGAACTTGGAACAGAGAAAAGAGCTGAGACGAATAGGAAAGGAGATTAGAGAGTTGAAAGAGGAACCTGAGAAGAAGGACAGAGAGAAGGAGAAGAAGAGTAGAGACGTTGGGATACAAGCCGAGAGCCATTCAGAGACGAGTGCCAGTGACAGTGGTAGCTCCACTGGAAGTGCCCGATTCAAGAAATGTGTCAAATGTTATGAATGTGGAGGTTGTGGCCATATTCAGAGTGTGTGCCCAACGAAGAGAAGGAGACTAGAAGCCGAGAAAAGAAAACAGATGGAATGGAGAAAGCAGAACAGAGAAGTAGCTCAGAATGCGACTCAGAAGGGAAGAGAAGAAAGTGTGACGCAGAGCGAATGGCCAAGTGGCAGATTTGTAAAGGAATTAAAGAACGGGCTGAATAAGATTGGAGTATTGATTGAAAGGAAGGATCTGCGGAGTCATGAGAGACAGAGGCGTATGCGGTGGAGAGGTGGCAGCGTCAACTCGAGCGGTTCTCGTGGCAGCGTCAACTCGAATGGTTCTGGTGGCAGCAGCAAATCGAGCGGATCTGGTGGCAGCGATTTCTCGGGATCGAGCAGGAACCACGCGCAGTCTTCATCCATGAATTCCTTCAAAATGCAACTTCGGCAGAAAGCGTTCCGTTTGTGGCAGCGTCATCGTCGGAAGAGCAGCAAACAGGGCAATGTCTTTCCCCACCCCAATCAGAAGATAGCGGCCGAGGACGTCCGCATTTGTAAGGAGGGGGATGTAGTGGGTAGGCCCACTCTAGAAACCCCTGAGCCCACTCATTCCAATATGTAGTTTCATTGTATAGTGTCCCGTTGCAGTTTAGTGGTTGTTTATGATGAAGCCTAATGTCTTTTAATGTTTCATTATATCACGTAGCACTTGTCATTGTTGGTTGTGCTAGGAATTATCTAGTCAGTGTTGCATTCCTTGTTCAAAACTGCACAAAAAAGTCCGTGGTGACTATTTTCGAAAAAAAATTATTTTTATGACTTTTGCCCAATTTAATTTTTTGAAATGTGGTTTTCAGACAATAACTTTTTTGTTTATTATTACTTACAAAAAACTGAATCATCCATAACAAAGAGCAGGAAAAACTACACATAATATGTTTCTACGAGGAAAAATCTCGATTACATTTTTTGGGTATCTGCATTTGAATATCGGTTTCTAAGCAAATTTCGGGGTTGGCTGCAAATCACGATATCAATCAAACTTCATAAATTCTTAAACTGAATAGTCCAGTCGATGTAATTTTTTATGTTCTTCAAAATGGTATATGATTTGTACATAAAAAAATTAAGTCTTAGGTCGAAAATTGACTTTTTGTGTTTTAGGCCAATTTCTGGTGTTCAAATACGTATTCTTTGGACCTTTACTGGGTCTTGTACTCTGATTTCCAAATAATATTTAGACTGAAAGAAAGAGCAGCTAAAACTGAGTCGGATATAGCTTTAATACCAAAATCAGAGGATCCTTTTTTTGGGAACATGTATTTGAATGTTGCCTGTTGAAGGCGATATTACTGAATATTTCTTGGAAAATATTTCAAAATTGTCATTTTGAAAGATCTAGCACCCAATAATGGGTATTCCATGATTCTTTGAAGTTCTTTTATGGTATACCACTCAAAAGTACTCAAAAAGTCAAGAAATTTCATTTTTACGAGCATAGATGGCGAAATAAATGTACGAAAATTCCTTCGAAGCCTACTATCAGGTCATTTGTGAGCCCGATTGCCAAGAACGTCATAACCATTCGAAAGAGCAGAGACTTTTACATAATATATCCGTCGATGAAAGAGCAAAACCTGTACATGTTTCAGAAATCTTGAAATTTCGAAAAAAATCGACTACAGGTTTCGACCGAAATGAAATTATTTTGCATATTATATTTCATTCTTCTGACAAAAGTACCATGGATGGTACTCAAAAGTAGAAAATGAGCATCAAATTCATGTTTCTCATCTCAACAAACATTATGGTTGAGTTTTCAGAACATAGTTTCCATTTTTACCAGCTTTCGCCGAACAGCTCAAAATAGTCGAAACCTGTTGTCGATTTTTTTTTTTCGAAATTTCGAGATTTCTGAAACATGTACAGGTTTTGCTCTTTCATCGACGGATATATTATGTAAAAGTCTCTGCTCTTTCGAATGGTTATGACCTTCTTGGCCATTGGGCTCACAAATGACCTGATAGTTGTCTTCGAAGGAGTTTTCGTACATTTATTTCGCCATCTAAGCTTTTTGAGTACTTTTGAGTAGTATATCATAAAGAACTTCAAAGAATCATGGAATACAGATTACTGGGTGCTAGATGTTTCAAAATGACAATTTTGAAATATTTTCTAAGAAATATTCAGTAGTATCACCTTCAATAGGCAACATTCAAATACATGTTCCCAAAAAAAGTATCCTCTGATTTTGGTAATAAAGCTATATCCGACTCAGTTTTAGCTGCTCTTTCTTTTAGTCTAAATATTATTTTGAAAATCAGAGTACAAGACCCAGTAAAGGTCCAAAGAATACGTATTTGAACACCAGAAATTGGCCTAAAACACAAAAAGTCAATTTTCGACCTTAAGACTTATTTTTTTATGTACAAATCATATACCATTTTGAAGAACATAAAAAATTACATCGACTGGACTATTCAGTTTAAGAATTTATGAAGTTTGATTGATATCGTGGTTTTCAGCCAACCCCGAAATTTGCTTAGAAACCGATATTCAAATGCAGATACCCAAAAAAAGTAATCGAGATTTTTCCTCGTAGAAACATATTATGTGTAGTTTTTTCTGCTCTTTCTTATGGATGATTCAGTTTTTTGTAAGTAATAATAAACAAAAAAAGTTATTGTCTGAAAACCACATTTCAAAAAATTAAATTGGGCAAAAGTCATAAAAATAATTTTTTTCGAAAATAGTCACCACGGACTTTTTTGTGCAGTTTTGAACAAGGAATCTAACATTAAAAAGATTTTTGAGAAATATTAAGTATAACTTGAGATATGGTCTCCCAAAGTTTTGGAGCATTTCGACTTATAACTAAGAGAAAAATTTTTTTTTTGAAGAAATAAACTTCGTTATGAACCCTATATGCATCCCTCATAATGTTTTGAAGGTTATAGAAACATGAAATTTTTCTAGGGCAGGCGCTCCTTGACCCTTACAGAGAGGCTCTCTTAAACTCTTATCAATTTCTCATAAAACAACTCTTATGGACATTTTAAATATTGTAAAATCACAAATTAAACTCTTTTCGATTTCTCATAAAACAACTTTTACGGACATTTCTTTATATTAAAAAAAATGTTAATGCAGCATCACATTCAAACGAGGAAGAAGGGTCAGAATGATGTTTCATTTCCTTTTACAATATCCTCATTCTTGGCCTTACACATTTCTACCGTGTAAACTTCTTACTAAACTCCTATTACTGATGTTTTTGAGAGACGAATGAAAATAAAGAACCTGTGACTGGTTGGCGAGACGGAAACATGACGTGAAGAAGTTCGACGAACTCGTCGTACTTGACGGGTTCAAGTGGAATCTCCTTCTTGGTCTGATCGGCAGATTCGGAGAAGAACATCTCGTTGAATTAGGGCGAATGATAGGCGAGGTACTGAAATAATAAAACTTTCATAGAATATAGTTTTGAGGAATCAAGAATGTGAAGAAAGACGCCGTTTTTATTAAAATTTTCATTATTAGCTCGTAATCGATATAAAGTGATAACATTTGGGCAAATAAAGGCGAATATACATATAAAGAAGGGAATGAAAGCCAGCGGAACAGGGTGGGTAGTGGATATAGTTTCAAGAAAAATGCTTTGGGTTACAGGTGGTCTAACATCAAAAGTGGACTCTACAGTACCATTTACCATTGATACTTAAAAAAAACAGTTTTTAAGCGTGAAAGGGCTTGGAAATATAGTTCAGCGGAACAAAAAGTGCAATTCATTGGAATGGTAGATGATAGAAAAAAGGGCCCGCAAAATAAAGATATAAGATACCATCTTGCCGACATGAAGTGGCTTCCCCTTCATGATGAGAGCGACGTCCGTAAGATTCGGCTGAGGGACCGTGAAATCGCAGAGAGGCGAGACCCTAAAAAGTACTAAAATAATTACAACGGAAAATAGAGCTGTAAATTAAAATAATTTAGTCTCCTAATTAGGACTTTTTGAGAGCGAAAGAGAGAGAAAGAGAGAGAGAGAGAGAGAGAGAGAGAGAGAGAGAGAAAGAGAGAGAGAGAGAGAGAATCACATACGGCACTCCGATGACTTTCCTGACGGTCACCGTAGCCTCGACAACAATGTCGCCGAATTCTTCGCGGATGAAGCCATCATCAGAGTCCAGACTCCAGCTAATGCAGTTGTTCGAGCGATTCAAGGTGAATGGCTAAAGAAATGTACTGCGGATAAATGAGAAGTAGTTCGATACAGGATGTCCAAAATCAGGCGTATCTGGCATTTAAAAGTGAGCTTAAAAAAGCTGGAGTCGAGCCTAATAGTAGTTATCTTAGAAGCTTTCGCTTAAAAAAATAGCTTCGACGATCTCTTAATTAGACAATTAGAAACTTGCTATGTGGGTCCTCGCCTAGAGGGTGGGCGACCCAGATATGCAACGGGCTAGTTATAGCACAGACTAATTCTCCTCTAAATTCTGCCCGAGACAATGGCCCCATTTCTTCTAAAGAAGCATATTCCTCAGAGAATCTATCTGCAAACAAAAGACACTCTCTGTTCACGAACACACACCAACCTCGGTGTGTGACTTCTGGCCGACCATCGACGACATCAGATTGAAGATTACGTTGCCTTCGCAGAGCCAGGGCTCGACGCACCCGACCATCATGAACAAGTAATCGTCCTCTGGGTGCACATCGAGACTCCTGCAAGAATATTTAGGATAACACTATATTTAAACGGGTACTCACTCTAAAATATGAAAGTTCACTCCCCCCTCCCACCCCATTGTTTCGGGCAGGCCAAAAGCTCGGCCCGAGTGCGCACTTTAACTTTCGGCACAAGTACTTACATTTTTTTGTAATACCAAACGAAATGTCATAATATCGTTGCATCCTCAAAACGTTTCATCAATTTTATGTGATGGGAAACAATTCATTGTGCAAATAACTATTTATAAATCGAGTAATACAAGAATCAAAAATACCATGGCATGTTGGCGATGGAGACATCCGGCGAAGTTACCTCCTGCGCCCGCTCTGTCAGCTCCACATGAATCTTGACGGAATCCACGATTTCTATAAGAGAAGCTAGTCTAGCAAGTACTTAATGATCAGCTCAGTCTAGATTCGTTCTTTCTTCTTTAATATATTTAACATCTTTCTTCTTTAATGCACATTTGTTCATATTGAAAATACAAATCTGTCGATTTTGGGCTTATCATTTTCATTAAAAGATATAATCAAAATGTGCGAAACATTAAGGAAAAACTCGGAGAAAGTGAACATGGCTAACCAGACATGTCTTGTCTCCTGCAGAAAGTGACTCCTTCAAAAACAAAGCGCTTATCAAATGGCAGTTTGGAATAAAAACCGACTTCATAATCTGGACGAAATGAATATTTTAATCATGTAATAAATAAATGCCTCGGCCAGGCTTACGGTATGATGCTCACCGTATCTTTCAAACATAAAGAGGTTATATTAAAGAGAAGGGAACTTTATTGGAAGTTGAGTTTGCGCCACAACAATAAATAAGAAAAGTTCGAGGAAAGCCATGTCAAACTTTTGCCATGACAGAAATGTGAAAAATTAGTTTTTCTTTAATTCACTTTGAGAACATGTTGTGTACAAGATATGCAAAATAAACATAAGAACAGCAGCATTCACGAATAAGAACTTATATGAAATGTCTTGGCATGGAATTTCTTCTGTTGTATACAAGTGAGAAACATAAACTTATCAAAGGATAAAACTGTCTCCGGAAGATATCATACGGCAAGAAAAAGGGGTTAAACTCGGTCAATGTAGGGTGCACAAAGGGGTGCTTGTCTAGTCAGTCCAACGGTGGAGGCATTCCTGGTTCATGCAGACATAGTAGAGCCTCATTTCCTCCTCGGCGCGGCGGGTCTGGGCCTGAAACATTCACTGGTTTGCTAAACATATACGGTAATACAGTAGACAAATTACGTAACATTTACCCTTCACTTTCTCTCGCTCTCTCGGTATCCCTCCTATTTTTAAACAGATGAATCACGGGATTACTGTACAGATACTGTAATCCCGTAAACAAATTGTGTTCTATTCTCGCCCTTCTATCGCTGCCCGTCATCTCTCCAATGTGCACTCGTATCCACTCGAAAAGAGCCTCTTCTTGCACCCGAATACCAATTCGAATGACAACTCTACGTGATTCATGGACAATCTCACACCTGGAAGAAGACGGCCTCTCCGTGGTGGCACTTCGGGCACGGGTGATCTTCCGTCTTGGGCAGGGTCGGGTCGTGGATGACGTCAGCGCAGATCTGCGTCAGCTCATCCACCTCGTGCACCAGCTTGTTCACGTAGATGCACGAGTTCTCGGCCACCTGAAAAATGATAGTCAGAGAAAAATGATAATTATCCCTGTTCTGAGCAATTTTCCGACATTTTTGCGCGGCACCCTCCCCGCATTGCGCGCATCAACTTCTCACTTCTCATTCTTCATCTCCAAAGAGATTTGCAATCAATCGCGCGCTCTTTTGCTCTGGAATTTCTCTCATTCGGCAAGGACGCGGGAGGGAGTCAACGGTAATTCATGCATATAGAAAGTGTGAGGGGAGGAGAATTAGTCAATAAAAAACCGCAAAATCACTTTAAAAAAGTCATTATTCCTCTTTTCTTGCCTTTCTCTTTAATTTTCCTTTCATTCTCCGAATTGCTCTCGACTTGGCACACCCAGCCATTACTTGCAATTGTGACCACTTTTCCACGGTCTAACTATAACTAATGCATTAATTAATTAACTAGATAGATAACTATGATTTCTTCATAGCTATTAGCCAAAAAGAAGAAGAAAAAAGAAGTAGACAAAGAAGAATGCTGACCTGCTTGTGCTCGCAGTTCCTGCACGCGTAGAGCAGGATGCGCTGCGCCTTGTCCTCGCGCGGGTACAGCATGTTGTTGCACTCGGGGCAGAACTTGATGCCGACGAAGGTCGCCTCGGACATCACGCCGGAAATGTAAAGTATACAATTAACATTCTTTGAAACAAAACCAGTAAATTACTAGCAATCATTAGAAAAAAGAAAAAAAGAATACTTTCATTACAATTATTACAAGAAAAAACGCTCTGGTTAGCAATGCAATACAACAACAAAAAAATTAACCAAGGAACAACTTGGCCAAGTTGCTGATAGATTCCAACAGTGAGAATACTTTTCACTTCGCAAGACACGACAAATCAATATAAATACTTGTTTACTCTTAACCCTATGAGTATCTGCAAATGACATTCACATATCACGGGAAAACAAAGAAGAGCAAGGCAAGCACCAAGCAAGAATGACACAACCGTAGAGTCACCAGCGACAAACTAATTAGCGATTAATTAATTAGATATATAAATAACTACGATTTCGTCATACAAATTAGCCCAATTAATATCCTATTTATGCTTGATGTTCTTTGCTAGTGCTCTCTTCTGAATGGGTCCGCCCCAAAGAGCGCGAAAAGTGGCTGATTCGCTGGCGCGAGCTTCTGGAAGCGTCAAGTGGCCATCATATGCAGCGATGGCTGCCTTGGCCGAAATGATGACGTCATGTCTAAAGAAACTGCGATGTTTACTTGTTACTTTTAAAGATTTCCATCTTTTTTTTAAGATTATTATACATTTTTTGTAATTTTGAATGAATTGTCATAAAGCAGTCACTATTATAGAAGAAAACTAGTCTTTTTTCTTCTTCTAATTCATTATCTTTCAAATAAGCTTAGAATAGACGAAAAAAGCTAATCGACTCACTCGAGATTGTTGTACTTCTCCAACAGCTTGATCAGCTCCTCTTCGGACGAATAGACCGCTTGGAGGTAGCCAATCTGAGAGAGGAAGGGGGGTACAAATGAGAGAAGTTGTTGTTTACAAAGTGTGTAAGCTTTGTGGATGTGATATAAAGTTTGTGGCTGTTATGGAAGGAAGCTAGATAATGTATGCAAAAAAAAACTTAATAAAATAAGCGATAAAAGTAATAAACTTTTAATCACGACATCTTACTTTATGTGGCGTAAATAGAGGCTAGATTTATGATAAGTGCAAAAAAAAACTAACTAGCAAAAATAAGCGATACAAGTAATAAATGCTTATTGTTAGTAACTTACACGTGCAAGTAACTAATTAAGTAATTAAGTAATTAACACGAGCATAAGCTCACCTCGAGAAGCTCTGGCGCGGCTAAGATCTTCGCACTCGCGAGGAAGTGAATGGCGCGCGCGCGTCCGAGTGCTCTTCTTATGAAGGGCGCGCCACCCCAGCCCGGACTTAGGCCCATGCGAGCTTGCACAAAGCCGACCTAGAAGAACAAGTATTTTGTTTCTTTTCTTTTTTCTCTCTCTCTATCTCTCACACTCTTCTCTTCTTATTAGAGAGTGCTATTTGGTGCCTAATCAACGCGTTTTCTTACTCTTCCACACGCCTAAAATCCTTCAGCAATTTGCGATGCCCACCTAAACGAGCAGCTAAATCCGTCGACAACTTTGTAGCTTTTTCTTTTATTGCGGCGGAATTACAAAGAGGAAAAAGAAGATCATAATTACTTCATATATAACGTTGAATTTAATGAAAGTATACTTGATATAAACCGTTGAATTTAATGGAAGAATACTTCATGTATAACGTTGAAGTTAATGGAAGTATACCTGATGTATACCGTTGAATTTAATGGAAATATACCATGATATATATATATATATACCCTTAAAATTGATGAAAGTATAATTGATGTATACCGTTGAACTACATGGAAGTAGAATATAAATACACTGAACCTTGGCGTCTGGCGCCGCGAAGCGGACATCGCACGAGGACGCGAGTTCAGAGCCGCCGCCGAGGCACGCGCCATCGATGGCTGCTATGACGGGCGCACGGAGCGAAGAGAGGCCACGAAGAGACGAGCACATCACCTGAGATGAGATAATAATGACAGGGAATAATATATGGATACTGAAGACTAGGGTGGGGAAGGAGAAATTGGGCTCGGAAACAACCAGGTTTCTGCCAAAATGTTACTGTAAAAAAAACATGGTAGGCTTTGGGAAGCTAAAAAAAATCAGGGGGGGGGAGTCATATTGACTGCACCTTTTTTTCCCCCTGAATAATGAGAATAACCATTCTCATCATCTCATTCGGGCACTTTTAGCAATTGCTTAATGTAAGAAGAAGAAAAAAAGGCTACCGAAAAAAAATGATTACAACAATATACAAAATTATAGCTTGTACACTATGCATGGTTAACATATATTTTTCTGAAAGGCCTAAAAAGCTAAAGATAATGGCAGGAAAAAATGCGGAAATGAAGTCCTTAGACGACATTTTTTTAAGCTCGGAACATATAAAGGGAATCTGTGAGAAGAGTTACAAAAGCCTAAATAGAAATAAAATAAATACGATTTTGGACATTCCTCTGTTGAATATTATTCTATATATGTCAAAAAAAAATTCCAAAAATATTAAGACTATAAAAGGAAAAAAAGGATAATGAAGAAAGAACGAGGAATCTCCTCTCACCTCGTGCATGACATGGAGCTCCTCCTTTGCGAGCTGCAAAAGCAGAGAAAGTTTATGAATTGATGACGACTAGTTTTTTTTTTGTTTTGTTTCAAAATAGTTTTTTTTTTTAGCATAAATTTCAAAAAAAAAATCACAAGCAACAATACCAGATTACTACTACACATTCACGGCGAAGAATACTTGACTACAGTATCCCTGATAGATTCTGCTCAATTGCACCGTAATCTGGACAAAGAACGCAAAGAACCCCGCCACATTTCGTGCGAGTTCAAGAGAACATTGGAGAGTATATCTACGGTATTCTTGATACGATTCTGCTCGATTGTAACGTAATCTTTTAGCAAGCCTCGAAGAAACGACGAACATTTCGAACGAGCTCAAGATCCGCGCCACTGCAGAAGACGTTGCCGCTGACGCTGCCGCGCAACAGGACTGCCTTGTAGTCGGCGCGAGTGGAGAGTTGCTCGACAGCGTCGTGGAGCTGCACCATCATTCGTCCTCAAACAAAAAATAATGTTTTTTTCCCTAAAATAATTAATATAATTGCGAAATCAATCATTCGTCCTCAAACAAAAATAATGTTTTTTTCCTAAAATAATTATCATAATTATAATTGTGAAACAAACCATTCATCCTCAAACAAAAAAAGAAACCCAGAGGTCAGAGAATTTAAACAAAAAAAGTATTTTAGGTGTTTTTGTAGACTTTTGCAAACAAACACCATAAGTAGTGTTAAGTTACCTCCATTTCATGCGATCAACGACTTGTCAAAATGGCTGGAAAATATTTTGTCTGAAGTCATTACGCTAATTAAGTAATCAAAAGTCACATTCGTAACAAAGGGTTCAAGTAAAATAGTATCCACCTAAACACACTTCTTTCATGGATATACTCGATTAAAGAACTTTTGCGAACTTTCAAAATTTAGATTGTATCAAAGAAGCTTAATTCGATAGAGAATAGCAAAGACGACAATTCAGTCGAATTTGCATGAACTGCATGAAACCGGTCAAATCCCTCCAACCGTACCACTTAAGCCATTCTTCTTGGCAGGATGATTGAGTGTGATGGTGGCGATGTGCTCGAGTGTGGGATGCCTTAAAGGAGAGCCAAAAACTCAATTTTGAATTTGTGAAAATTCAATGAGTCATTTCATAAGTTGAGAAGGAGGATATCAAAGAGTAGTGGAGAATTTCTAATTGTGATACAAGTAGTGAGTTCTAATGACGTTATCATCACTTTCAATGTTAACAGCAGAGCCCTAATTTATGCACCCTTTAAGCGCCTTTTGATGGGGGGGGGGCAGCTGAACTTGATAAGGAGAAAAAATTGACACTGGGTAGAAAATCTTGCTCGTGTTACAATCCAACATGAGGAAGTATATAACAGTTATTTACTTAATATAAGACTTCTCATGATTTCGTCATCATTTCGAATGACCAACATCATCTCTTTAATCGGCACTCAAAATGATCACAAGCATTTCAAAAACATGCCTGTCGAGTGTGACCTCGCCGCCGGCGCCAAAGGTGGCCAGGCGCCCCTTGAGCTTGGCGATGTCGTGGCTCTTGTCGCCGCTTACCGAGCGCGCCGCGTTGGACGCCGCGTAGCGATTATTCCAGCCTGTTAAACAAAACATGATTTCCGATTAAGAAATTATAGTATTTAAGAGCATCAACTGATGCATAAAAGTTCGTAAAGAATACCGAAAGAGGAAGTGAATCTTAACGGATGAAAAGGAAGTGAAATACACAAGATATATATGAGTTTCGTGGACTTTCGTAAAGAAGGCGGAGTCGTGTAAAATGAAATCTTCATTAAAAAAATTTTATTGCATTTATTCAGTGTATCGCCGCAACGTAAGTGACCACTAACCATTAAGAAGCAAAGGAGCGCGTGGCGAGATCCTCATCGCGGCAAGAAAAAGATGTGAAGCGCGGCTTCTGCAGCCAGGATAGGAAGAAGAAGCCTAAATTTGACAAGCAAAATATTAAAAAAAAGAAAGCCTATTAGAATCTCTAAACAATCTACTACATTTCGAAGAGGCAACTAAACTCAATTTAGAATGAAACGAAAGCGCTGTACTCGAGTCCATCCGAACAAGTTGTTACATTTCGTAGTACGTATGCTTGTTAATTCCGTTAAAATTACGCTTGCGCCAGCGACAGGTCAAACATATAAACTACAGGCGATTATCAATCTCTCTCTCTCTCTCTGGCTTTCTCTTTCTCTCTCTCTTTCTCAGTCTCTCTCTACTCTCTTCTGCCACTTCTCTCTCCCTCTCTCTTCAACTATCTCTCTCTGCTCTAGTTTTGCTCTCTTCAGCTCTTATTCTGACTTCACCACTTTCGTCGACTTTCTCCTGTTCATGCTATGACGGAAGTGACGATGGCGAGCGGCTTCACGAAAGTAGTACTCTTTGCATGGCCTGATCTCTCATGACATCCTCTCTCTCTCTCTCTCTCGCTCTCTCTCTCTCCTAATGTCATTCTCTTCACTAGAACATCTCTCTCTCTCCTTATCTATCTCTAATTCTTCCGTTGTTTTTTTTCCTATGATACCCACACTCAAATGTACAATGTACTCCAAATTTAATTTTTTTTTTAAATATCGATGCAGCAAATATCACTTATTAGAGGCATGTATCAACTTCATTTTCTCGACAAATGATTTTTCGACTTTTTTTTCTAAGACTGTAATGCTTTGTAACAAAAGATCGCTAAACATATATTTGTATTTGTTCGGTTTCGAAACAAGGTTTAAAAATTTGCGCGGTTTTCTTACACAACAATGTAAATTTGTGTTTTAATTTCTTTGTGGTCTGCTCCTTTATTCTTGTGAAATATTTTAGAGAAATGTATTTAGAGATATTTCAGTTGACATAATCCATGAAGATGTGAATGGCTTCGTTGACCTGCAGTCGAATGGCTGAGGATCTTTGCGTACATCAAATTATTTTACACAAAAAATCGTGAAAAAATAAATATTTACATAATTTTGTATTTAGCACATAAAAATAACTGTATACACACTCCAGAACCATCTCTCTAACTCTCAATCTCTTACTATATCTCAATCTCCTTCTCTCTCTCCTCTCTCTCTCTCTGTCTCTGTCTCTCCCTTTCTCTGTCTCTCTCTCTCTCTCTCTCAGTTCTAACCAGGGAAGTTAGCAGCACTAACAGAGCGGAGAGCAGGATGGGCACCAGTATCTACGCAGTAATCCTGAAATTTTTTAAGTGAATTTTTTTTAGCTCAGACAAGCAACACTAGAGTCGCTGTAATCTGATAAAACGGAAGAATTGCTGCTCAGTTTTCAAGTTCGTCATCAATTTATGACAGTCAGCTGGCTGGGAAGATTGCCATTTTTGATTCGCCACTTTATGCATGCAGAGATCATGTGCCTGAAAGAAAGGACAGCCTACGAATGTGTCGTCAAAACCCTGCACATATAACAACTGCATGACAATACAAATTAAATAATAGGGAAGTAAACACCATTATTTCATTCTTTGTTTACACCTGAAGGCTAATGATTTATAGAACTGTCGTTCTGTCATATACCACATGTATGAGAAATCGGCTGAAATCATAAATTCTTTTACTTTCATGTGAATCTGCGAAGAGTCGATTCTTATATTCGTATCTCCCATTCATATATTCCGTTTCTTATTGAGGCCGCGCGAACGCAGCCTCACACTCAAAAATGTAGCTGTTGGCGAACCCCAACTCGGAGCTGCCACACGGGCCAGCGCTTCCCGAAGTGCAATGGAAGCGCCTCACCGTGGGGGTCCCGTCTTCGTGATCGCGAGAGCCCCCCAGCCAGGTAAGTTTAAGGGAGGCGCTGACGCTCTCGCCACTTTAGCCATTGCAACCTAGACTTGCCGGCTTTTCGCTCTGTTGCCTCTCCTACGTGGGACATGGCTCTGGCCTCTCGCAATGGAGGGAGAGTGAGAGACCGTTTGAGGATGAGAGTCTAGAGCGGTTAGAGCGCTATGTATGTATGTGAGCCTGAGACATATAGCACTGAGAGGGAGTGAGATGGTAAGAGTACTTCTGAGAGAGCGAATAGGATGGAGAGGGGCGACTGCTGCTTGGGCAGCCCAAGACAATATGATAGACAATGGACAGAGAGGGTAAGAGCGAGATAAGAAAGATAGAGAGAAGAGAGCACGAGAGAGTGAGAGACTGGCTGAAAGAAGACAGGGCGACGGTGCACGGGCCGCCTGCTCCGAATTGATTCGCCGCGCCAGAAAAGTCTCTCTTCCTCTCTCTCTCTCTCTCTCTCTCGCTCTCTTTCTCTCTCCCTCTCTCGCCCTCTCGGTCTCTCTCGCTCTCTCGTTTTCTCTCCCCCTCATTCCACCCCTGTCCGCTATAGGAGTAGAGGCTCCTTTGGCGGAAAACCCGCCGAGAATAGTGTGCGCTGCCTCCTTGGGTTCTTCCGAACACTTCAGCATTAAACTAACCTGGCTGGGGGGCTCTCGTGATCACGAAGACGGGACCTCCACGGTGAGGCGTCGCCATTGCACTTCTCGGCGGCGCTGACCCGTGTGGCAGCCCCAATCGGGGTTCGCCAACAGCTGCATTTTTGAGTGCGGGGCTGCGTTCGCGCGGCCCCATTAATTTGTCAAATGATTGCTTAAGAAAACTGTAAGCTTATAAACTTGAAATTATCTTTAGAAACCCCAATAATAAGTGTGTGAAGTGTATCATGGAAGCATACGAGTTGTATCACATTACGAAGAGTCATGTGATTTCGCTAAATTGAACAATTTTCACTAAAAGTAATTGATAGAGTTGCAAATTTTGCATCACCAAGCGTGCTTCGACGTTATTCAATGTAGTGAAGTAAAGTATGTAAAATTAACGGTAAATAATTTATGTATGTATAAATAACTTGTACCATAATACTACATATATGCTCGTTTGCAAAAGCTGGCAAACCTCGGTTGCTCATTTAAATGGGATGTTTTGATTGTGTCTATTTTTTTTTCTGGCTCCGAGTTATTTTGGTTAAATACATATAAAGTATGTATTTATGAAATTTTAACATAACAGCGTGAATCTGTTATATTATTGCTGCATTTGTTGTTATTGCTATTTTAATATATTAGATCTTACAGTGCCTACATATTTCTCATGACATTCCATAAAAGATGTACTCGTCCACGATTTGCTGACACAGCTTGACTGTTCTCTGCGTGCCAACAAGGGGAGGAAGATTACAAGTGAAAATGATGCACATCAGGGAGAGATTGAGAAAGAGAGACCGGCAACGACAAAGAGAATCGATCTCATCAGTGAGAGTGCGTATGGCGACCGGCCCGCCGGCTCCTCGCTCTCGCATGCAGCGAAAAACTCGCCAACTCTCGGATGCTGCGCCGACGGGCGGCGATCGACGAGCTCCGCCCGTAAACGTACCTTGCTGAATTGTTCTCGCGATCATGAAGACGGGACTTTCATGGCGAGGCGCCACCATTGCACTTCTCGGCGGCGCTGACCCGTGTGGCGGACCCTCATCGGGACCAGCCAGCAGCTACATTTTTGAGTGCGGAGCCGTGTTCGCGCGGCTCCAATCGTTGCAAACAAGAAGTTTCATTTATTAAGTGAACAAGTTTGCAAAAAAAAAACGCCAGATCAAATTAAAATAATTCCACACATTTATATTTATAGCCTCAAAATGTTCAGTTCAATTGAACACCGAATAATGACACGTTTACGTTTATGTCATTTTAGCAAGCTAGCAATAAGGAACTTTTCCTCGGGACAGTAGAAAACAAACGTGTGTGCTCAAAATGTCTTGATCGATGCGAAGTGTATTATTGTTTATTTATTGTTTATTTTAGTATGATATCTCATACTTTCATTTTGTTTCACTGATTTTTTTATGCCCGTGGCCGGCGCTAGCAGCCGACCGAGGCTGCGGAGGACACGCCTCGATGAACTGTCTCCTCTCCCCGAGTGTTCGCAGCTAGGCGGCAACAGCTAGGCGGCAGCTGCCCCGAAGACCTGGCACCTCTCTCTTTCTCTCTCTCTCTCTCTCTCTCTCTCTCTCTCTCTCTCTCTCTCTTTCTCGCTCTCTCTCTCAATCTCTCTCTCTCTGTCTCATATAATCATGTGTGAAAGTTAACTAGAATAAAGCCCATTAAAGAAACAAATTGCGTCTATCCCAAATCTACATCGCGGCGGCAAGAGGTCCATCCGTACACGTCCGTAATTGATTACAACTAAATGTGAGAGATTGTTAAGATTATCTTACATTTATAGAGATTTGATAAACATACTTAAAAGCGAATACGTGCCTAAAGAGCATCTTTATCATTATAAAACAAATTTCATGCGTTTCTCATACAGTTACATTTATGAGAAACAAATTTCATGCGTTTCTCATACAGTTACATTTATGAGAAACAAATTTCATACGTTTCTCATACAGTTACATTTATTATATTTTTTATAGAATATTCCCTGGAATATCACGAGAAGAGGTGCTGTAAGACCAATTATATTACATACTCACGATGTCATGTTAAGAATTCATTAAAACATACATACTATGTATGTGTTTAATCAAGCCGTTTTTCGGTGATAGCAATTCAAGGTGATAGCATCCCATACTAAGCAGCAACCGAGGTTTGCCGGCTTTAGAACATCATATGTAGTGTTAGGAAATTTCCGCATGATGAATTTTAATAAATATAAATACACATCTCTTCCACGTCAATTTGAGCTTCAAATTTCAGAAAAACACAACTGCCTTGGTGTACATTTCCATTTACAAGAAAATATTCCACATTTAATGTTCCTCTCAACTTTTCGCAATTAATGGGGCCGCGCGAACGCAGCCCCGCACTCAAAAATGCAGCTGTTGGCGAACCCCGATTGGGGCTGCCACAAGGGTCAGCGCCGCCGAGAAGTGCAATGGCGACGCCTCACCGTGGAGGTCCCGTCTTCGTGATCACGAGAGCCCCCCAGCCAGGTTAGTTTAATGGTTGAGCTGTTCATTTGACGATAACGGATTGAGCACCCTATATCGCACGGGTTTTCTACATTGCGGCTGACTCCTTTTGTCCGACCCACACAACCGATGCTGAGGGGAGGAGTGAGAGAACATGAACCTGTGCTTTATTATTCGCGTACATAGAAAGCAGAGAGGTTGCCTATATGTAAAGAGAGAGAGAGAGAGAGAGAGAGATCACGAACATTTATAGTTCGCGCCAAATCCATGCCTTCTTTGTGACTTTGATTTTAAAAAAAATGTGGAATGGCCTTATTTCAACAGCTGACGTTTTCGTCTTGGTTGCGACGATTCTGCAGAAATAATGTATGAAGCTGACCTCGAGTCATGTGGAAAACGATCTGTGCAAATAAATATGCTTGAATCTGTGGCAGAAATGCCAGCATTTTCATTTACGGAAAGGTTTCTTCTTCATATTCTGCCGAAAATGAAGAGACCGATTTAGTTTTCATCCTCGAAGCAGGACAAGTTGCATATAAAAGAGAAATATTCTCTCGACAGAAACAATTCACAGGCACTCGTTCGCTCGTTCCATATCTTTCTTCATCTGTTTTGTGTAACAATAAGATGAAATTTGCCTTACGCTTTAATTTTGTCCATTTATTCAATGTTATTTAAAGAGTCTGAAAATGTCTTCCACATCGACCGTCGCCACTCTTCTCCTAGCCTGCGTGCTCGTCAACATGAGCATGGCTGGCGAGCCCACCACCTGCGACGACGGATCATACGGAAGAGGACGTTAGTGGATATGACTACATCAAGCAACCAATTATTCAAACAATAGATTAATCAAATAATCAATCAATTAATCGGTCAATTTATTACGGCGCCACATATGAATGAAAGGAGACGTGGTAAAGAAATATCAAGGGGATTGAAAATTGATTTCATGCCATTTGAGAAGGCCTATATGATTGTGAGAAAAAAATGAAGATGGCAGAGCATTCTGCACACATGGAAGTGCAGCCCTCTTTTTTCTCAACTCTCTCTCTCTTTCTCTCTCTATCTCTCATTCTCTCTCTCTCTCCTTCTATCCCTCTCTCCTCTCTCCCTCTTTCTCTCTATTCCCCGCTTCTTGCGTGGCGAGAGATTCGCACTAAAAAGTGCAAGAAGTGATGGTGAGAAAATAATTCTATTATCTCTTTAAAGCGTTTGAACATTTTAGCAACAAAAACCATGAATAAAACATAAACTAAAACGGCTATATTGTATGTAACAATAATGAAAATTTGGTGTTCACATTCATTTAGCGTGCAACTCTGCCGATGGTGTCAGGTGCGAGCAGAAGGGCGACTGGTGCGTGGGTCAAGGCATGGCGGGCATCTGCTGCGCGCCCGAGACGCGAGTCTGTCGGGAGGGCCGCGAATTTGGAGGTACAGTATATTTGTTCATTAAGAGCAAACGTTGAAGCAACTCCTTAGAGTAATCATATCACTTTAGTATTCGGTTTAATAAGCTTAAATTCGAATTAAATAAATCAATAGTTTTTTTTTAAATTTAGTCTTTGTATGTTGAATTGGAAGAGTTTAATAATTTTCAAAGCAAATAACTTTAATCAATACTCTTTGAATTTGTTCACTCCTTCAGAATGCCTCAATAGCGCCTGCCCAAAGGGCTACGAATGCATTCGCAAGAACAAGGACACCAAGGACACCGTTTGCTGCAAGGAATTCCAGTGAGAAGGAGGACGACTGATCATATCAATCAATCATTATTCTGTTAATATATGTATGTCGCATGCACTACAGTGGTTTAACTTGGTTCTGATAATTGTGCTGAATAAAAACACTATCTAGGCCATTATTTGAATTATCGGTTGAAAATGATTATTTTGAGATAGGAACGCAGCAGAATAATCAATTCTAAATAATAGTTGGAAGAATTTCGAAGAGTATCCATGACGATAATTCAGTGTATGTACATACATGAATAGCATGCAATTTATCAGTTATCCAATCCAGCGTTTTTTAACAATTTAACAGACGAAACACGCTGTTCTACAAACATTCTATTAATTCTATTAATATATTTGTATATTCATGAATAAAAAAAGGTGGAGCAAACGATGTTTCTCCATAGTCGAGAAACATCGTTTGCTCCACCTTTTTACGAACCATACAATGATCCCATTTTCGGCCGCAATTGAGTATAACAGGTTTTAGAGGAAAAAAAGGAACATAGTAATAGGTAATGGTTATTTCAGTAATTAAAATAAAAAGGATAAATAAATACATAAGATAGTTGATTAGTTGGGGGAAGCAAACGTGTTGGCACGTTTTATCTGCACCTGTAGATGAAAACTGATGGTGAGATAATGGCTCTGAAATCAATCTCATGTACTGTGAAGAGCACCAACAGTTCCAGTATGAAATTTTCATAGGGATATTTTCAGGTGATATTTACTCGTATATAGTGCAATTTCTTCGCAACTTTTTTGTCAGACACAAAGGTGTGAGAGCATGTAATTTATTGTTAGAAAGACGCCATCCACAATAGTCAAAAAATTCAATGAATTGCGGTTGACTTTTGTACTCCTTCAAGTGTGCCTCCCTTCCGGACGATTTCTAGGGAAATAATCATTACTAGCTTCATTCGAATATTAAAACTGGGATTTTATTTTCTTCTTTTGCCGACAAGCAATGAAGAAGTAAGAAAGAAGCTGCCGACTGATGTTAAAGTAATGTATAAATTTAGACTAGAAAGACTACCGTATTTGCTCAATAAGTACCCGTGGGTAGTAGTTTTCAATACCCTTGCTAGGGTGGAGCACTATTAGAAGGAGGAAGGGTACTATTTTCAAGGTGATGACTAAAAGTTCAATAAGAACGTTTAATTATTTAAAAAAAAAGAGATTTATAGCTCGTCTTCAATCATAATTTAGACATCCGTTTTATTGTAGATTTTGAATGAATTTCCAATTAGTTCATTCGGAAGTGCATCCCATGCCTCCTGGATCCATTCGAGGTACATCACGAGCTGAGTATAACAAATGTTGAGAGAGTGAGAGAGAGGGAGAGAGCGAGAGACAGAGAGAGAGAGAGAGAGAGAGAGAGAGAGAGCATTCACCTCTGCCCTTCTAGGTGACATTTGTGGAAGAAGGAGAGCGAAAGATAGGTGGAGAGAGAGCACACCAAATCGAAGCATTCATTTTGTTTTTGACATAAGAAATGGGAAATTTCATGTTTCAACAGCTGTCATTTTCGTCTTGGTTGCCACGATTCTGCAGAAATAAATTATGAAACTAACTGGGAGTCATGTGGAAAACCAACTGTGCAAACAAATCTGCTTGAATCTGTGGCAGGAATGGAAGGATTGTTATCTCCCGAATGCTTTGTTCAGCGCATTCGCAGCCGAAAAGGAAGAGGTCGATTTAGTTTTTAGCCTCTTACCAGCAGCTAAGCAAGCAAGACATGTTGCATATAAAGGATATATTCTTTTGGCAGAACAATTCACAGCATTC
The DNA here is from genome assembly GCA_945643635.1 of Allodiplogaster sudhausi. Lineage (NCBI taxonomy): Eukaryota > Metazoa > Nematoda > Chromadorea > Rhabditida > Diplogasteridae > Allodiplogaster > Allodiplogaster sudhausi. The sequence continues at coordinate 277,443 of CALZFC010000144.1, forward strand.
GCCCTGTCCTTCTACATGTTTATTTATTCACATTTTCTAAATCTGTTTTCAAACAATAAGACGAAATTTGCCTTCAGCTTTAATGTTGTTTGAAGATTCTGGAAATGTCTTCCACTTCAACTGTTGCCACTCTTCTCCTCGCCTGCGCACTCGTCAACATGAGCATGGCCAACGTGTTCGTCAAGCGCCAAGCCCCGTCCACCACCTGCGACGACGGATCATACGGAAGAGGACGTCAGTGGACATCATTATATTCTCCGTTCAAGAAGGACTATCTGACCTCTCCCTCCCTCTCACTCTGTTCCTCTCCCACCCTCCCTCTCCTCTTTCTCTCTTCCACTCCTCCTTCTCTCTCCACTCTCTCTCTCTCTCTTCTCTATCTCCTCTCTCTCCTCTCTCTCTCTCTCTCTCTCTCGCTTCGCCACTCCAAGCCTAGCGAGAAACACCACTTAAGTCAAAAGTGCAAAGATGGGGTTTGTTAAAATTGCACGATTTGCTAATAGTCTCACTACTTCCTTCAAGCGTTTAAGTGTCTTTCACAAACAACAACAACAACAACAACAAGGACAAATAAAAATTAAAGCTAAAACTGCTCTAATGAAAGTCTTTCTCTCAACATTTTTCAAGAAAATTTTTATTTTAATCATCAATTTTGGTAATATAGATAATTAAATTTTCATTATACATACATATCAAATGTAAGAATGTCTTTCATTTAGCGTGCAATGCTGCCGATGGTGTCACGTGCGAGCAGAAGGGAGACTGGTGCGTGGGTCAAGGCATGGCGGGCATCTGCTGTGCGCCCGAGACGAGAGTCTGTCGGGAGGGTCGCGAATATGGAAGTACAGTATATTTGTTCATTTTACAGAGCAAACGTTGAGGCAACTCATTATATTAATCATACATTGAATTGGATGGGTTTGATAACGTTGAAATCAGATTTAATAAGTCAACACTTTATAATTTTAATTTGTTCACCCCTTCAGCATGCCTCGGAAGCGCCTGCCCAAAGGGCTACGAATGCATTCGCAAGAACAAGGATTCCAAGGACACCGTTTGTTGCAAGGAATTCCAATGAGAAGATCGATGACTAATTATTTCAGTCATTATTCTGCAACGGCAGTTATGTAGATGCATTAATTTCATTTTGATAATTATGGCTGAATAAATGGACCAGGGAAAAGAGAGAGACAAAGTGAAAGTTTGCAAACCCCAGGGTGAGACGGTTCCATTGCACTTCAGGGAAGTCCTTGTCAAGAAGATTAACGGCCTCACAATAATCAATTCGTTCGCCAGAAAACAGACGGGAGTCAATTTTTATCTACATGTATAGGTATGTAGATGAAGATTACCATCATGGTCTCTGAAAAAATTTTGTACTGTTCAGCGCACCAACATTCCATACTGGCACGCTACTATCAGGAAAGTTTAGTGCTTTATCAGAAACTTTTATCAAGGAAAATGCTGTAATTTCACTGCCGTATCCTACATTTGTAAACATCGGTGATTTCTGTTCTTAACATTCCCTAAATCCTTTATGCAACCACAACAACGATGTTCTATGACGACGGCTAATGGATGGAAAGAGGCAGTTAATGTGTTGAATATAATATAGTTATTGAATGGAGTGGAATTATTCGTGGCCTGCAGAAACAACAAACGGTGAGCAACATATGTGCGTATGGAATTTAGAACTACATACTATTCATATGAAGACATCAGTTAAAGTTCTACCGTCAGTGTCCGGGAAGTCGTGTGCCATAAATAGGGAGAGGCAGACGGTGGCCCCCAGGTTGGTCACCTTGTAGATGTAGTCCTTGCCCTCGAACGTGAAATCTTGACCACCGAGATGGAAAGCGATGTCCGGGAGGGAGTCGAATGTGTTGCAGTTGATTATGTACTCGTCCTCCGTGATGGTAATCCACAGCGACCGGTCAGGACTTCGAGATCAAGCTTGGGCCAGATACGATTGCCGGCAAGGTCGACACCGATGTTGTCTGCTTCGGAGATGACCACTCTGGCTTCTGCACTGACAAGTCTCAGGGCTTCGCTTGCGCCACCAACACTGATAATCCAGTTGAATATCAGCTTATTTCGCTTCAAATAGGAGCTATAGCTTACAATTAGAATGTTGAAATTTGAGCCGGGCAACAAGTTCGATGGCGTCCTCGGCATGGGGTGGGATTCGATTTCGGTCGGCAAGATCCCGCAGCCAATGACGCAGATCTTCGCGGACAAGCAGAAGTGCCCCGAGGCCGTCTTCGCTTTCTATCTCAACCGAGATCTCGATGACAACATCGTTGGAGGAGAGTTGACTCTCTACTGACCCCAAGCACTACAAGGTGGGTAGGGAGCAAGGAAGAGAAGGGCTGTAAAGTAAAGACAGAGAGGGGATTCCACCTGTAAAATGTGCAGGGAGAGCTCGCGTGGGTGCCTCTGACGAAGGAGGACTACTGGCTCATCAGCCTTTCTGGCGTCAAGGTGGGAGCGAACACCGTGGTGACCGGCCCCGTCTCAGCGATCCTCGACACAGGCATGCCGTTCATCGCTGGTCCGGCCGACGAGGTCAAGAAGATCGAGAAGCTGATCGGAGAATTTCCTATCACGGAGGGCGAGTCCATAATCAACTGCAACACATTCGACTCCCTCCCGGACATCACTTTCAACCTCGGTGGTCAAGATTTCACGTTCAAGGGCAAGGACTACGTCCACAAGCTGACAAACCTTGGGGCCACCGTCTGCCTCTCCCTATTTATGGGACACGACTTCCCGGACACTGACGGTACAACTTTAACTGATGTCTTCATATGAATAGTATGTAGTTCTGAAATACTTACGCACATATGTTGCTCACGCTTTGTTGTCTCCGTAGATCCTCGGAGAACCGTTCATCTGCAAGTTCTACACGGTGTTCGAAAACGGTAACAAGCGAGTTTACTGGCGATCTTTTTTTTATATAACACATACTCATCGTAAAAAATTTGCTTTTTACGAATTATTTTGAGGCCGTGAAGCAACTTGAAAAGGACTTCCCTGAAGCGCAATGGAACCGTCTCACCCTGGGGTTTGCAAAGTCTCATTTTGTTTCTCTCTTTTCCGCGGTCCATTTATACAGGCACAATTATAAAAACGAACTTAGTGCATCTATAGTTACAATGGGGTTTGATAAGTCGTCGACTTCTCGTTGGAATTCTTTGCAGCAACCTTGGTGTCCTTGGTGTCCTTGTCCTTGCGAATGCATTCGTATGCATTTTTTCAAGACATTTCGGATATGTACCTGGACGATAGTCTTCATCGCTACATGCAGATACCCTGGCTATCTTATTATTTTTTTTATAAGACCTGCGTTCCATCAAAATATCAAGCATATACTCATCGTAAACCAAATTTGCTTTTTACGAATTATTTTGAGGCCGTGAAGCAACTTGACAAGGACTTCCCTGAAACGCAATAGTAACTACTGAAATGATAAGTCGTCGACTTATCATTGGAATTCCTTGCAGCAAACGGTGTCCTTGGTGTCCTTGTTCTTGCGAATGCATTCGTAGCCCTTTGGGCAGGCGCTTCCGAGGCATGCTGAAGGAGTGAACAAATTCAAAGAATATTGATTTATAATATTTGATTTTATAAAATAGAGAAAAAACGGTATAATGAGCTGCTTCAACGTTTGCTCTGAATGAACAAATATACTGTACCTCCAAATTCGCGGCCCGCCCGGCAGACTCGTGTCTCGGGCGCGCAGCAGATGCCCTCCATACCTTGACCCACGCACCAGTCAGCTTTCTGCTCGCACGTGACTTCATGGGTAGCAGTGCATTCTAAATGTTAGAGATTCTTACAGTATGCTACGGGATTAGGTAAAATTTAATCATTAAAATTAATAAAAATTAATATCTTAAGAGGGAGACGTTCGTCGCAGATGGAGAGAATGAACACCAAAATTTCATTATTATTACATACAATAGAGCAGTTTTAGTTTATGTTATATTCTTGGTTTTTTTCTTCTTGCTAAAATGTTCAAATGCTTAAAAATGCTCCAATCAGCATATCGTATTATTTTCTTAGAACCCCGTGCTTGCACTTTAACAAACTCTCTTGCCACGCATAAAGCGGGGAAGAGAGAGAGAGAGAGAGAGAGAGAGAGAGAGTGAGAGATAGTTGAGAAAAGAAAGGAGTGCGCTTCCTAGAGTGCAGTATATTCTGCCATCTTCTTTTTTTCTCACAATCAGATAGGCCTTCTCTATGGGCATGAAATTATTTTTTCAGTCCCAATGATATTTTTACCACGTCTGTTTTCATTCATATATGACGCCATTATAAATTGGCCGAACAATTGATTGATGAATTGATTAATTAATTAATTCATTGATTGATATAATCATATTCACTGACGTCCCCTTCCGGGAGATCCGTCGTCGCAGGTGGTGGGCGGAGCCTGGCGCTTGAAGAACACGTTGGCCATGCTCATGTTGACGAGCGCGTAGGCGAGGAAAAGAGTGGCGACAGTCGATGTGGAAGACATTTCCAGACTCTTTAAACAGCATTAAAGCAGGAAGGGAAATTTTATCTTATTCTTAGTAAACAGTTTTTAAATGTGAATAAATAGTGATGTTTAACGACCAAGTGAATGTTTTTGAATTGTTCTGCCAAGAGAATATATCTTTTATATGCAACATGTCTTGATTGCTTAGCTACTGGTTAGAGGTTAAAAGACTAAATCGGCTGTCTTCATTTTCGGCTGTGAATGCTCTGAACAAACCATTCGGGAGATAACAATTCTTCCATTCCTTCCGCAGATTCACGCAGATCTCTTTGCACAGGTCGTTTTCCACGTGACTCCCAGTTAGTTTCATAATTTATTTCTGCAGAATCGTAGTATACGAAAACGACAGCTGTTGAAACATGAAATTTCACATTTTCCTTCAATGTGCGCCTAGTATAGCAGATGTGAATGCTCTCTTTCTCTCTATCTCTCCCTCTCAATCTCTATCTCACTCTCTTAACATTTGTTGCGGACAAAATACTCAGCTCGTGTTGTTCCTCGAATGGATTCAGTAGGCATGGGATGCACTTCCCAATAAACTGATTTGCAAATTCATTCAAAATCAACAGTAAAACGGATGTTCCAATTATGATTGAAGACGAGCTATAAATCTCTTTTTTTTAAATAATGAAATGTTCTTATCAAACTTTTAGTCATCACATTGAAAACAGTACCCCCCCCCCCCAATAGAACCCCCTCCCCCCTTCTTATAGTGCCTCCACCCCTTGTCGTTTGCCAATCTATCAAATCTCTCAAATACTTCGTGGTATGAATTTTCCCCTATTGTCTTCTTTAAGGGAACAAACACTTTCTCACTGCTCTTTCATTGCGTCTCCTTGCATTCACCTACATTTCAATATCCAAATTAAGAAGATATGTAAATAGCATTTAAAGAAATTTTTACTACTATTATTTGCTTCACAAAATTATCGCAACAATCAGCCATGCATGCGGAATATGATCATCAGAGTAATTAGGAATAGAAGTATGTAGCCCCCTATAGTAACCCTGGGGTTTGATAAGTCGTCGACTTCCCACGGGAATTCCTTGCAGCAAACGGTGTCCTTGGTCTCCTTGTTCTTGCGAATGCATTCGTAGCCCTTTGGGCAGTCGCCCTTCCGAGGCATGCTGAAGGAGAGAACAGATTCAGCAATGTAAAACCAATTCTACATAAAAAAATAACTAATTTAATGAGTTGCCTCAATGTTTATTCTGTAAAATAAACAAATACACTAACTGTACATTCAAATTCGCGGCCCGCCCGACAGACTCGCGTCTCGGGCGCGCAGCAGATGCCCGCCATGCCTTCACCCACGCACCAGTCGATCTTCTGCTCGCACGTGACTTCATGGTCAGCCGGTAAACACACCGGGATGCCGCCAAAGATGAAGAGAAAGTAGAAGTTGTGAGAAGACGTGAGCGGGTAGATCCTGTGAATTCTAACCTATTCAAGATCACTTAAAAATATTTGTTAAAAACCAAAGGTAAACGCATCTATGAGCGACGCTGTATATTGTGGCGATTTTACAACGCAAAATTTGTATAGCATAGTTTCTTCATTAATTTGCTTAGATGTAAACCACGCCTTAATGACGAAATAATTTGGTCATTACCACCGACTCCGGCCAAAATGATCAGAATATTAAAATCCAAAATGTGTCCAGAGTTACAATCAATGATCCATAAGCCGTGGATAATATGGGACTACGTTGTTAGAAGAACTCTCAATCTCCCATTTCTTCATCAACAACCTTTTTTATTCTTAGTCAGCTGATCTCCATCTTTTCTGTTATAAATGCTATATTTTTTCCAATCACTGACTTTCCCTATATCCCTCCCCTCTCCCTAATATAAGTTGTTCTGTTTCTCTCGGATATTTCTCTCCGATCTTTCGCTCTCTCTCTCTCTCTATCTCCCTCTTCAAGTTCTCTCATCACATTTCTCGTTAGCCGAGAACATATCTTCTAGTATTGACACATTATTATCAATGTATTGAATAAATAAATAAATAATGAGCTTGAATGCGCTGCAGCACTTGACTTTATAGTATCAGTGAAGGTCCTCCTGATCCACACTACAACAAAGAACACTTATCAAAGTTGCCTCAAAAACAGCTTCCTCATCACTTACATGAATATATATATATGTGTATAACTCTCTTTCTGTTACATGAATACATATGTATGTGTATAACTGCCCCTCTCTTTCACATACTCTCACGGATATTCTAATTATGCCGCAAACTGTAAAAACGCATATGAAGCGGTTCCCTCATGTCTGAAAGCATGCATTTCTCAAATTTTCTATCGTGAATGTGCTGCTGTCCTAGCTTAACAACCGCTCGGAAAGAAAGTCGCTTCCTCCCCTCCCCCCCCCCCACTCCGCTACGTCACATGCCAGGAGGTTCAGTGTGCCAGCCATCCCTACTCCCCCTTCCTTTTTTCATTAGTTGCACTGGTAGCATGATGTGGTATTCTACGTTTTTGAATATGTTGTCACATCTTTAATTAATGCATGAATAAATAAATAAATAAATAAATGGAATATTCGGATTGATTTCGGTTCACTTTCGTTTTTCGCGAAACTGAAGATTTAACTTGCAAATTATCAGTCTCTTCATTCATTGCAAAGAGAAATGCCCTTTCATTCCTTATGAAATGAAAACGTTCTTCTTTGTGAACTCTCAAATCCATGTACATTATTCGTTTCGAATGACCGACGGTCGGCCAAGCGTTTCAATGAATCGGAGCACTCAACTGACGACTCGCCATTTGGCTATTTGTACATGCACAGCTTGATGTTCAAACGTTTCAGGTTGCCTCCTACAAAATAAGCGAGGATAATCTGCAAGGTGCCTGGCCCACCCCTTGGAAAGTCGCTCCCCCCGCTCTCTATGCTTCACAACCCAGGAGGTTCAGTGTTTCCAGGTACAACATATTCCCTACTCCCCCCTCCCCCTCTCCCTCTTCGCTAGTTGCACTGACAGCATTGGCCTGGTATTCGACTTATCTGAACATGTGGTCACATATTTAATTGATGAATGAATAAATAAATAAATAAATATAAGTAAGTATGCCTTATACGTATATGGTTTTCTTCAGATTTCATACATATGTTTCACACACTTTATGTTTATATAAGATACATGTTACGGCCGTAAGAATTTTCTATATTTTTTCCATAATGATGAGGCTAGAAGAATGCATGTTTTTGTTGTCTGATGTAATAAATACATAATAATTTTTAGAATGACGCACTTTCTCTTCTACTTTGCGTACCTCGTGGCCAGCTTCCCTCTCTTCATGCTGTACATTTGCATCCTGGTCGCCGTTTCCACGGCGCGAATCCGCAAGATCCACCCCTTCACGTCTTCCTTTTACTTTCTCTTCATCTTTGGCGGCATTCTGGTGTGTTTACCACAATTAAACATGAAAACATAAAAGAAAAATGAACTAGTGAAACGGTAAGAGAAAGCATAACATCACCGTATTTTCTTTCAAGATCGGTACAAAAAGGCATGTGATAAAAAAAGAAGCAAGAATCAAGTACTAAATAGCAATCGAAAAAAAACCTATACCAGGACTGCATCTTCTACATCGAAGTACTCTTCGTCTACAAGCTGCCATTTCTTTCGGAAATAAACAAGTTCTTTGGTGGCATAAAATCGTCGTGGATCACGACTGCGCTATATGCGTTAGTTGGTTCTTTCATGCGGAAAAATGAAATTTTGAAAAAAAGCATATTCAACTGCTGGAAAAACTTCCTTGCGGTTAACGAAGACTACAATTTCTAATCCGCATATTTCAGCCTCACATTCTTCCTTCCATACTCTCAAGATCTGCTCAATTTTATCATTTCTTGCAATCGATTGCTGTGTCGTCTCCAATTCATCATAAAACGGTGTGCATTCACGTACATACATATCTCTTTCAATGTATAAATTTGTTTTAAAACCAGAACGGGATCTTTATTACTTCTTGAATAAGATTGATAAAAAAAATTGCAGTAGAAATGTATGCATGCAAGCGCTTAGGTCTGACACATATATCTCTTTTGAAGTGCAAACTTGTTACAAAATAAGAAATTTTATAATATTTTGAGTTAAAACAAATATGAAAAAAGGATACAAATGTAGATCTGGCGTTATCTCCTGCCGCTGACACCTCTTGTCGTATTCTTGGCTGCCTATGGTCTCTCGTGGTTTCTCTGGGACACCGAAGCGAGATTTGTAGCGGACCGGCGAGATGATGCGAGCGAAACTGTTTACTTTTTCTTCTACGACCGCCAAGCTCGCCTTCATGTAAGGGAGAGAAAGAGGGAGAAAAATATATAAATATACAATTATTTTGATTGCGAAAGAGAACAAATATGAACAAAACATGTTCAAAATTGAGAAAAATATATATATGTCGATAAGTATGTAGATAGAGAGAGCGAACAAATATGAACGAAACATGATCAAAATAACTGATTAATTAATGATTTATAAATGATTAAATCTAAAATATGAATTCAATTAAATTCAGTAATTAATTTTAGATTGTCCTTCCGCACGTAGCAATCGTCGTGTACACGGCGCTGCTGACAATCACACTGAGCATCTACTCATACATTGGCCTAAAAATGAGATCAATCACGCTCAAGTATGTCTAACTCCCACTCTCTCTCTCTCTCTCTCTCTCTCTCTCTCTCGCTCTCTCTCTCTCTCTCTCTCTTTCCTTGGCAAAACGAGCCAATTTGAGTAATAAGCCCGCAAGACCAACTTTACTCTCTCCTCTTCACTTACACACTCTCTCGCCCACTCATGTTATTTCGGCGCTCAGCGAAATAGGATGCGTTGAATGTGAATGTCTATTGGGTCGAAGCGAAATTATAGTAACGATTAGAGTGTGTATTAGCTTTTGGTTGCACTAATTTATCCTTTTGCTTCTTTTGTTCAATGACAGTTGTCTCATTTAACGGTTTTCATTCAACGATTTTTCCTCAACGGTTTTCATTCAACGTGTTTTCATTCAACGGTTTTCATTCAACGGTTTTCATTCAACGGTTTTCACTCAACGGTTTTTTTGTAGTGACCGCTCGCGTCACCAGAAGCAGCTGGCGCTCTCGGCGCCTCAATCATGCTCGTGGACTTCGTGGCCGCCATCATGCAGGTGTGACTCCGACGCTTCTTGGTCGCCCTCCTCAATAGCCAAAAACTTGCGACATTTTGCCCGACACAATTACATGTGATTTGGAGAGACGATAGTCAGGAAAATTGAAATAGATCACTTTTGTGTTCTATGCTCCTTTAGCCGAGTGAAATGTATCAAAAAATTAAGAGAAAATTTTGGCAGAGTGAGAAAAAGAACTAATCAATAATATTTGCCAAGTGAACAAATCTGTATTTTCAAAGTGAACAATTCAATAATTGCCAAGTGAAGTAATCAATATTTGCCAAGTGAACTAATCAATAATATTTGCCAAGTGAACTTATCGATATTTGATAAGTAAACTAATCAATATTTGCCAAGTGAACTAATCGATATTTGCCAAGTGAACTAATCAATATTTGCCAAGTGAACTAATCGATACTTGCCAAGTGAACTAATCAATATTTGCCAAGTGAACTAATCAATGTTTGCCAAGTGAACTAATCCATATTTGCCAAGTGAACTTATCAATATTTTTTCAAGTGAACTAATCAGTATTTGCCAATGAACTAATCAATGTTTGCCAAGTGAACTAATCAATAACTCTAGTCCGTTGTAGTTTCTCTTTCTGATCTGCCCATCGGAGGGGCCAATGGTGACGATTCTCTTTCGCGTGATGCCCATCGCCTGCGATGTCAAGTGTCTCTCGCCAGCGCTAATCTGCGTCTGAAATCGAGATATCCGACGACGACTTTGTTCGCTGCTCCCATTTCTGTGGTGGAGGAGCAGGAGAACACTTCAATGCTCCAATTCGCTCAGTTACCGCGCATTACAAGATAATGTTAAGAGCTGAATTTTTTTCAGCCTTAGCCCTGAGGCATCCGACTTCACAATCCGGGATCGGTCGTGGTCAGCTTGACAACCCTGACGCAGTCATGAGTCACCTCAAATGATCTATCCCAACTAGCACTGAAATCGAATTGGAGATCACGAATTATCCGGGAATTTGTAGTTCACCTTTTTTTAAATATGTATTTATGTCGGCGCAAACTATAAAAAAAAGGACTTTTTTTGCGCTTTCGACCCGTTATGGGAAAAATTGCTCAAAAATGTACATGTACTTTTATGAATATGCTGCACGAATTTGCCAAATTGGTCAAAAAGTACTCGTACATTTTTCCACAAATGTGCATAATGGATAGAAAGCGCGGAAAAAAAGCGTTTTTTTTTTAAAGTTTGCATGTCGTATATTCAAAGTCTCTGATGATCTCATTTCTTTAGACTTCTGTGTTATTTAATGCTCTTTAACATACATACGTGAAGATTAACATAGCCGATAACGAGCTTGTATACTCCCACATCTTACTTTTCGCAACTTCCACAAAACTTAAGTACAATAGTTTTTTTTGGTCTAATCCAATTTGAATTTCCCGCGTGAGTTCGAATCTCATCCTGATCGAATTTTTGTTACACATGATTATTTTCATCTGATTTATTTACATAATTTTCAAAAAAGATCCGCAGCGAGCAGGGTTCGAACCTACGCGGGCAATGCCCATTGGATTGGATTTCAAGTCCAACTCCTTAACCACTCGGACATCGCTGCACAAATATACGAAAATTCAAACCCCCTTTAGTCGACAGTGAATACGGAGTTGAGAACGCATTGTTTGCAGTGTTTCATAAATATGGAGCACAGCAGGCAAAAGACAAACTCTTTTGTCTTTGTTCTGAATTGTCTGATCAGGTGGCCGAGTGGTTAAGGCGTTGGACTGCTAATCCAATGGGAATTTCCCGCGTGAGTTCGAATCTCATCCTGATCGAATTTTTGTTACACATGATTATTTTCATCTGATTTATTTACATAATTTTCAAAAAGATCCGCAGCGGGCGGGGTTCGAACCTACGCGGGCAACGCCCATTGGATTTCAAGTCCAACTCCTTAACCACTCGGACATCGCTGCACATCTATACAAAAATTCAAACCCCTTAGTCGACAGTGAATACGGAGTTGAGACCGCATTATTTGCAGTGTTCCATAAATATGGAGCACAGCAGGCAAAAGACAAACTCTTTTGTCTTTGTTCTGAATTGTCTGATCAGGTGGCCGAGTGGTTAAGGCGTTGGACTGCTAATCCAATGGGAATTTCCCGCGTGAGTTCGAATCTCATCCTGATCGAATTTTTGTTACACATGATTATTGCTCGCTGCGGATCTTTTTGAAAATTATATAAATAAATCAGATGAAAATAATCATGTGTAACAAAAATTCGATCAGGATGAGATTCGAACTCACGCGGGAAATTCCCATTGGACTAGCAGTCCAACGCCTTAACCACTCGGCCACCTGATCAGACAATTCAGAACAAAGACAAAAGAGTTTGTCTTTTGCCTGCTGTGCTCCATATTTATGAAACACTGCAAACAATGCGTTATCAACTCCGTATTCACTGTCGACTAAAGGGGTTTGAATTTTCGTATATATGTGCAGCGATGTCCGAGTGGTTAAGGAGTTGGACTTGAAATCCAATGGGCATTGCCCGCGTAGGTTCGAACCCTGCTCGCTGCGGATCTTTTTGAAAATTATGTAAATAAATCTGATGAAAATAATAATGTGTAACAAAAATTCGATCAGGATGAGATTCGAACTCACGCGGGAAATTCCCATTAGATTAGCAGTCCAACGCCTTAACCACTCGGCCACCTGATCAGACAATTCAGAACAAAGACAAAAGAGTTTGTCTTTTGCCTGCTGTGCTCCATATTTATGAAACACTGCAAACAATGCGTTATCAACTCCGTATTCACTGTCGACTAAAGGGGTTTGAATTTTCGTATATATGTGCAGCGATGTCCGAGTGGTTAAGGAGTTGGACTTGAAATCCAATGGGCATTGCCCGCGTAGGTTCGAACCCTGCTCGCCGCGGATCTTTTTGAAAATTATGTAAATAAATCTGATGAAAATAATAATGTGTAACAAAAATTCGATCAGGATGAGATTCGAACTCACGCGGGAAATTCCCATTGGATTAGCAGTCCAACGCCTTAACCACTCGGCCACCTGATCAGACAATTCAGAACAAAGACAAAAGAGTTTGTCTTTTGCCTGCTGTGCTCCATATTTATGAAACACTGCAAATAATGCGGTCTCAACTCCGTATTCACTGTCGACTAAGGGGTTTGAATTTTCGCATAGGTGTGAAGCGATATCCGAGTGGTTAAGGAGTTCGACTTGAAATCCAATGGGCATTACCCGCGTAGGTTCGAACCCTGCTCGCTGCGGATCTTTTTGAAAATTATGTAAATAAATCAGATGAAAATAATCATGTGTAACAAAAATTCGATCAGGATGAGATTCGAACTCACGCGGGAAATTCCCATTGGATTAGCAGTCCAACGCCTTAACCACTCGGCCACCTGATCAGACAATTCAGAACAAAGACAAAAGAGTGTCTTTTGCCTGCTGTGCTCCATATTTATGAAACACTGCAAACAATGCGTTCTCAACTCCGTATTCACTGTCGACTAAAGGGGGTTTGAATTTTTGTATAGATGTGCAGCGATGTCCGAGTGGTTAAGGAGTTGGACTTGAAATCCAATGGGCGTTGCCCGCGTAGGTTCGAACCCCGCCCGCTGCGTTTTTTTGAAAATTATGTAAATAAATCAGATGAAAATAATCATGTGTAACAAAAATTCGATCAGGATGAGATTCGAACTCACGCGGGAAATTCCCATTGGATTAGCAGTCCAACGCCTTAACCACTCGGCCACCTGATCAGACAATTCAGAACAAAGACAAAAGAGTTTGTCTTTTGCCTGCTGTGCTCCATATTTATGAAACACTGCAAACAATGTGGTCTCAACTCCGTATTCACTGTCGACTAAGGGGGTTTGAATTTTTGTATAGATGTGCAGCGATGTCCGAGTGGTTAAGGAGTTGGACTTGAAATCCAATGGGCATTGCCCGCGTAGGTTCGAACCCTGCTCGCTGCGGATCTTTTTGAAAATTATGTAAATAAATCAGATGAAAATAATAATTTGTAACAAAAATTCGATCAGGATGAGATTCGAACTCACGCAGGAAATTCCCATTGGATTAGCAGTCCAACCCCTTAACCACTCGGCCACCTGATCAGACAATTCAGAACAAAGACAAAAGAGTTTGTCTTTTGCCTGCTGTGCTCCATATTTATGAAACACTGCAAACAATGCGGTCTCAACTCCGTATTCACTGTCGACTAAGGGGGTTTGAATTTTTGTATAGATGTGCAGCGATGTCCGAGTGGTTAAGGAGTTGGAATTGAAATCCAATGGGCATTGCCCGCGTAGGTTCGAACCCTGCTCGCTGCGGATCTTTTTTGAAAATTATGTAAATAAATCAGATGAAAATAATCATGTGTAACAAAAATTCGATCAGGATGAGATTCGAACTCACGCGGGAAATTCCCATTGGATTAGCAGTCCAACGCCTTAACCACTCGGCCACCTGATCAGACAATTCACAACAAAGACAAAAAGAGTTTGTCTTTTGCCTGCTGTGCTCCATATTTATGAAACACTGCAAACAATGTGGTCTCAACTCCGTATTCACTGTCGACTAAGGGGGTTTGAATTTTTGTATAGATGTGCAGCGATGTCCGAGTGGTTAAGGAGTTGGACTTGAAATCCAATGGGCATTGCCCGCGTAGGTTCGAACCCTGCTCGCTGCGGATCTTTTTGAAAATTATGTAAATAAATCAGATGAAAATAATAATTTGTAACAAAAATTCGATCAGGATGAGATTCGAACTCACGCAGGAAATTCCCATTGGATTAGCAGTCCAACCCCTTAACCACTCGGCCACCTGATCAGACAATTCAGAACAAAGACAAAAGAGTTTGTCTTTTGCCTGCTGTGCTCCATATTTATGAAACACTGCAAACAATGCGGTCTCAACTCCGTATTCACTGTCGACTAAGGGGGTTTGAATTTTTGTATAGATGTGCAGCGATGTCCGAGTGGTTAAGGAGTTGGAATTGAAATCCAATGGGCATTGCCCGCGTAGGTTCGAACCCTGCTCGCTGCGGATCTTTTTTGAAAATTATGTAAATAAATCAGATGAAAATAATCATGTGTAACAAAAATTCGATCAGGATGAGATTCGAACTCACGCGGGAAATTCCCATTGGATTAGCAGTCCAACGCCTTAACCACTCGGCCACCTGATCAGACAATTCAGAACAAAGACAAAAGAGTTTGTCTTTTGCCTGCTGTGCTCCATATTTATGAAACACTGCAAACAATGTGGTCTCAACTCCGTATTCACTGTCGACTAAGGGGGTTTGAATTTTTGTATAGATGTGCAGCGATGTCCGAGTGGTTAAGGAGTTGGACTTGAAATCCAATGGGCATTGCCCGCGTAGGTTCGAACCCTGCTCGCTGCGGATCTTTTTGAAAATTATGTAAATAAATCAGATGAAAATAATAATTTGTAACAAAAATTCGATCAGGATGAGATTCGAACTCACGCAGGAAATTCCCATTGGATTAGCAGTCCAACCCCTTAACCACTCGGCCACCTGATCAGACAATTCAGAACAAAGACAAAAGAGTTTGTCTTTTGCCTGCTGTGCTCCATATTTATGAAACACTGCAAACAATGCGGTCTCAACTCCGTATTCACTGTCGACTAAGGGGGTTTGAATTTTTGTATAGATGTGCAGCGATGTCCGAGTGGTTAAGGAGTTGGAATTGAAATCCAATGGGCATTGCCCGCGTAGGTTCGAACCCTGCTCGCTGCGGATCTTTTTTGAAAATTATGTAAATAAATCAGATGAAAATAATCATGTGTAACAAAAATTCGATCAGGATGAGATTCGAACTCACGCGGGAAATTCCCATTGGATTAGCAGTCCAACGCCTTAACCACTCGGCCACCTGATCAGACAATTCACAACAAAGACAAAAAGAGTTTGTCTTTTGCCTGCTGTGCTCCATATTTATAAAACACTGTAAACAATGCGTTCTCAACTCCGTATTCACTGTCGACTAAAGGGGGTTTGAATTTCCGTATTTATGTGCAGCGATGTCCGAGTGGTTAAGGAGTTGGACTTGAAATCCAATGGGCATTGCCCGCGTAGGTTCGAACCCTGCTCGCTGCGGATCTTTTTGAAAATTATGTAAATAAATCAGATGAAAATAATCATGTGTAACAAAAATTCGATCAGGATGAGATTCGAACTCACGCGGGAAATTCCCTTTGGATTAGCAGTCCAACGCCTTAACCACTCGGCCAACTGATCAGACAATTCACAACAAAGACAAAAAGAGTTTGTCTTTTGCCTGCTGTGCTCCATATTTATAAAACACTGTAAACAATGCGTTCTCAACTCCTTATTTACTGTCGACTAAAGGGGTTTGAATTTTCGTATATATGTGCAGCGATGTCCGAGTGGTTAAGGAGTTGGACTTGAAATCCAATGGGCATTGCCCGCGTAGGTTCGAACCCTGCTCGCTGCGGATCTTTTTGAAAATTATGTAAATAAATCTGATGAAAATAATAATGTGTAACAAAAATTCGATCAGGATGAGATTCGAACTCACGCGGGAAATTCCCATTGGATTAGCAGTCCAACGCCTTAACCACTCGGCCACCTGATCAGACAATTCAGAACAAAGACAAAAGAGTTTGTCTTTTGCCTGCTGTGCTCCATATTTATGAAACACTGCAAATAATGCGGTCTCAACTCCGTATTCACTGTCGACTAAGGGGTTTGAATTTTCGCATAGGTGTGAAGCGATATCCGAGTGGTTAAGGAGTTCGACTTGAAATCCAATGGGCATTACCCGCGTAGGTTCGAACCCTGCTCGCTGCGGATCTTTTTGAAAATTATGTAAATAAATCAGATGAAAATAATCATGTGTAACAAAAATTCGATCAGGATGAGATTCGAACTCACGCGGGAAATTCCCATTGGATTAGCAGTCCAACGCCTTAACCACTCGGCCACCTGATCAGACAATTCAGAACAAAGACAAAAGAGTGTCTTTTGCCTGCTGTGCTCCATATTTATGAAACACTGCAAACAATGCGTTCTCAACTCCGTATTCACTGTCGACTAAAGGGGGTTTGAATTTTTGTATAGATGTGCAGCGATGTCCGAGTGGTTAAGGAGTTGGACTTGAAATCCAATGGGCATTGCCCGCGTAGGTTCGAACCCTGCTCGCTGCGGATCTTTTTTGAAAATTATGTAAATAAATCAGATGAAAATAATCATGTGTAACAAAAATTCGATCAGGATGAGATTCGAACTCACGCGGGAAATTCACATTGGATTAGCAGTCCAACGCCTTAACCACTCGGCCAACTGATCAGACAATTCACAACAAAGACAAAAAGAGTTTGTCTTTTGCCTGCTGTGCTCCATATTTATAAAACACTGTAAACAATGCGTTCTCAACTCCGTATTCACTGTCGACTAAAGGGGGTTTGAATTTTCGTATATATGTGCAGCGATGTCCGAGTGGTTAAGGAGTTGGACTTGAAATCCAATGAGCGTTGCCCGCGTAGGTTCGAACCCCGATCGCTGCGGATCTTTTTGAAAATTATGTAAATAAATCAGATGAAAATAATCATGTGTAACAAAAATTCGATCATTATGAGATTCGAACTCACGCGGGAAATTCCCATTGGATTAGCAGTCCAGCGCCTTAACCACTCGGACACCTGATCAGAGAATTCAGAACAAAGACAAAAGAGTTTGTCTTTTGCCTGCTGTGCTCCATATTTATGAAACACTGCAAACAATGTGGTCTCAACTCCGTATTCACTGTCGACTAAGGGGGTTTGAATTTTTGTATAGATGTGCAGCGATGTCCGAGTGGTTAAGAAGTTGGACTTGAAATCCAATGGGCATTGCCCGCGTAGGTTCGAACCCTGCTCGCTGCGGATCTTTTTTGAAAATTATGTAAATAAATCAGATGAAAATAATCATGTGTAACAAAAATTCGATCAGGATGAGATTCGAACTCACGCGGGAAATTCCCATTGGATTAGCAGTCCAACGCCTTAACCACTCGGCCACCTGATCAGACAATTCAGAACAAAGACAAAAGAGTTTGTCTTTTGCCTGCTGTGCTCCATATTTATGAAACACTGCAAATAATGCGGTCTCAACTCCGTATTCACTGTCGACTAAGCGGTTTGAATTTTCGCATAGGTGTGCAGCGATATCCGAGTGGTTAAGGAGTTCGACTTGAAATCCAATGGGCATTACCCGCGTAGGTTCGAACCCTGCTCGCTGCGGATCTTTTTGAAAATTATGTAAATAAATCAGATGAAAATAATCATGTGTAACAAAAATTCGATCAGGATGAGATTCGAACTCACGCGGGAAATTCCCATTGGATTAGCAGTCCAACGCCTTAACCACTCGGCCACCTGATCAGACAATTCACAACAAAGACAAAAAGAGTTTGTCTTTTGCCTGCTGTGCTCCATATTTATGAAACACTTCAAACAATGCGGTCTCAACTCCGTATTCACTGTCGACTAAGGGGGTTTGAATTTTTGTATAGATGTGCAGCGATGTCCGAGTGGTTAAGGAGTTGGACTTGAAATCCAATGGGCGTTGCCCGCGTAGGTTTGAACCCCGATCGCTGCGGATCTTTTTGAAAATTATGTAAATAAATCAGATGAAAATAATCATGTGTAACAAAAATTCGATCAGGATGAGATTCGAACTCACGCGGGAAATTCCCATTGGATTACCTAGCCAACACTGAACGTCTTGCTGGCGGTGGCGGCACCGCCCCGAGGGGGCGAGTCCGCCCTCGCCAGCCGGTTTGACGTTCTTCTCTATCCCCGGCCGTGACATCCCCCCTTTTACACATGAGCGGTACCTCGCTCTTGATAAACAAATAAAGACAAAACCCTTTGTTAGTTGTGCTGAGTACATAAATAAATGAAAAACAATACCAAAAGAAATGCATTTGCATACATATGAAACGATAATTATAGGAAACAGAGAGAAAAATAATTGTGTCTGCGGAGAGGCATCGGTTGTTCTCATTTCCGATTTGTCTATGACAAAAAGACATGGTGCCGGAGAAGCAGTTAGGAAGTAAAACGAGGACGATTGTGCGAAGTATGTGTAGTGCACATTGAATGTGAAAGTTTAAGGTATGTATATTTAGCTAATGAGTTAGGTTGTAAGAAATTTTTCGTTTTCTATCTGTTATGTCACTTCGGAGAGAAAAATACACATTACACATTAATAACTACATAATATATGACTTCAATAGTAGTAGAAATCGGCCTCTATCCTTTCCTTGAGCTCGCGGTTCGATCTTGTTTAGTACCGCGACGACTCTCTTCTCTCGCTCCGCGGGGTCGTCTTCCTCGTCGTTGTACTGCCGGTGGTGGTGGCGCATGGTGTCTGCTGGCTGGCTGTTGTGTTTCTCGCCGATTGAACTTGCGTACGTTGTCCTTGTGCCATACTGTGTGGCGTCCGGGTCGGACTTCCACTGTTACTTTACTTTTACCGGCGTTGATGACGCGGAATGGCTGGTCGGACCGGGGGCGAGTTTATTGTGGCGTGGCGGGCCGCGCAGCAGTACCTCGTCCCCGGTTTGGACATTCCAGGGGCGGGAATGGTGTCGGCGGTTGTAATATTTGGCCTGCACGTCGTGGGCGTCGTCGATCTTCTGCTTCACTGCTCGCCAGCAGGTTTACTGTCGTGTCCTGATCTCGTCGGAGTATCTTCCGACCGTCTTCATCTCCTTGACCGTTGGCGTTTGGAGTTGCCTGTCTTCTGGCAGCCTTGGCTCTCGCCCATAGAGCACGGAGAAGGGCGACCTCCTGGTTGCCTCATTCGGCAGTGAGTTAAGGGTGAAGATGGCGTCGGCTATCATCAGATCAAAGTTGATCTGCTTCTCGTTGACGTTCGGCGCCATCGCCTCTTGAAGAGAGTGGATCATTCTCTCTGCCTGGCCGTTCGCCCGATGGCGGTACGTCGTAGAGGACCACTCGGCCACCTGATCAGCCGCGCATTTAATCTGTCTAAAGTTTGCAACATGTTCGAAACAATCTTGTTTCGAACATGTTCACAACAAAAGAAATGGCAATTTGCTAGCCTATCTTAATACACATGTGTTCTGAACATATATCCAGCTTGTCTTCACTTAATCGCTTGTGTGCACTTCCTGTTTCAAACTTCTGAGGTGGTCACTTGATCAAAACAAGCACAAAAATGGAGAGACAACGGAAAGATGGAGACGCAGGTTGTGACGAGCAAAAGCTGCTCTGGTTCACCTTTGGCTCGTCACCAATGAAATAGCACAGGGCAGAGAAAAAAATACGACACCGGTCGTGCGGTGAATGCTTCCATTCTCTCCAGGCCGACCAAAGTACCCACAAAAGCGACGAAATAGTACAGGCAGAGAAAAAAAGACTCCTCGCACCTCTTCGAGTAAGACGAAGAGGTGAGAAGTGTCTTTTTTTTCTCTACCTGTACTATTTCAATGCTCGTGTGAGTATGTACTTTGATCAACCAGGAGAGAATGAGAATGGAGTCATGCACCGGACGACCGGCGACGTCTTTTTTCTCTGCCCTGTGCTATTTCGCATAGATTTGTTAGACTGTGCTGAGCTCGAGACGTTGCCAGCTTGTTCTCAGTCTGTGACAACAACGCCAATGTTGGGAACAAGTGTTCCGAACATGTTTCAAACTTTAGGCAGATTGAATGACAATTCCCAACAAAGACAAAAAGAGTTTGTCTTTTGCCAGCTGTTCTCCATATTTATGCAACCGTGCAGCGATGTTGACCTGAGTTGAAATTCATTGGACATGTCTTTGTTCTATATGCGCAATATTTGCGAAAATTAATATCGGTTACATGAACTTCTGCTGTAGATGTAGGTTTTTTTTCTCGGCAACCTGTAAATATGTAGCTTAATAAACTGTAACATGTCTCATACCGATTAAAGAAAGCAGTTTAAAACGAGCTCTAACTTACATTAAAGGATCACTCCGGCGAATGTTTTCGCACCCGTTTAATAAATGGTGTATGAAAAAATCAACCCTTCTAAAATTCTTACTGTATTCGGGAGGGTGGAATTTTTTGGAACGCTGTGATTGTGTTGGATGTGTTCGAAATGGCAGCACAGCGCTTCCATTCCTTTTCATGTCTCGCTCTCTCCCTCTCTTCTACACTCTTTCTCTCATTGTCAGAGAGAACAATCGATGACATTCATATCATGCTGTGCCCTCTTTCTCAGCCACGCTTGGCATGTGGAGAGAAGGTGGCTTAGCCATGATCATGAGCTCAAAGAACGATCGCGGGCGGAAAATGTACCGTAATCCCGATCAAAAACTGTTAATATTTAACAAAGTAAACATTGTTTTGAAACAGGACCTCTTCTAATGGATGTTTCTGGCCGATCTTCATCGAATAAGAAAATGAAACGAGAACTTGTATATTCGCCGGAGAGGTCCTTTAAGCAGAGTTCAGAGGAAAAGGTTAATTTATTTTCTGAGATAGTTTTTCATTACTTGTCAAATGATGCGCATTCACAAAAAAACCTCGTACTCGCATATCATGCAGACGACAACAAAAACAGCAACAAATAACTGACGAAATTAAACAGATTTTGAGAGCTGTCTTCTCAAGTTTGTTGTACATTTTAATGATTTGATAGCATTGTACTTGTGAGATAAGATAAGCACGGCGTAAAAGAGAGAATATGACTTCTGAAGCAGAAGCAACTTAGCAGAAAAGTAGGCAAAAACAACTACCGCTCGAAGGACCGAACTACCTTGCAAACAGAGCTACATAGTAACGATTGAACATTTAAGCGAGCACAATATTGTTCTGAAACATTCTCCGAATAGAACTGCAATCATTATGAGAGTACGGCTTCATGAAAGCTGCGCATGCGAGAAGAGCACACAATTATTTAAAAAAAGTGATGAAATTTACAACAATGACAATAATACATACACGAAATGCATAGTAGCTGGATCACACTTTTTAAAGGAGCCGAAAAGTCTTCAGTAGGAATTTGACTTTCTTACAGAAATATGTAAGTATGACGCCGTATATCGCGAGTGTATGACAACTTCCTTTTTGACTATACAAAAAGTGCTGGCAATTATCAATAAAAGAAGAGTTTTTGGCTGCTATAAAAAATAAAAGATTATTTTGTCATGATTACTACATACAGCATTAGCAAATCTTTGACCGCACAATGGAAAAGTGCTGGCAGTTATTTAAAAAAAAAGAATAAGAAGAATTTTTGGCTGCTTTAATAAAAGGAAACATAATTTTTGTCATTATTACTGAATCATTATTTTGTCAATTACTGCATCATTAGCGTCTTGAGATTCCTCTCGAGTATCGACTCTCGGACGTCTTCAAAGACTCGTCGAATGTTCTCCGTGTCGACGGCTGTCGTGAAGTGGTAGAAGAACGGCCGATGACGGTCCTTAATTTAGTCAATTAATGATAGTATTAATTAAGCAATTAATTAATTGATAAAATTAATTTAGTAAATAATTAATTAATTGATAAAATTAATTTATTAAGTAATTAATTAATTGATAAAATTAATTTAGTAAATAATTAATTAATTGATAAAATTAATTAATTAAGTAATTAATCAATTTACCTATCCATTTTTCGTCTTCTCCTTCTTCGAATTGTTCATATATTACGTTGAATTTTAAATTAATCTAACGCACAAAATTGATGCTTAAAAACGCGGCTTTTACTACGTATATTGACGACAGACACAATGACATATCTCTCCTACCTTTCTCGAGCTTTCAAACTTGTCGACGAGGAAGAATTGAACGTCGCGCACGGAAAGATGGTTACCATCAAAGTCCGAGAAGTAATTTCGAATGTCAGATCTGGGCACCTTATCTAAAGAGTAAATTTTTACAAATAATTGAAGCGAGTAGCGAAAAAACACGAATTATGCTTGTGTAACTCGGCAATAGAAGCCAATGAGAGCCTTTGTGATCAAGCCTTAAAGAGGCTATTTTCAGGGATCTTAAAATCTGTCATAACCCTCAAAAAAGAACATGCAAACCGAAAGACTGTATGTAAAGTATGGTAGAAGATTTTACAGTCCATGGAGTAGCCTCTTTAAGCCTTACCTGCGAGAAGGTCGCTCTTGTTCATAAAGAGAATGATGGAGACGCTCGAAAACGCTTTGTTATTGGCGATTGTCTGAAAGAGCGAGCGAGACTCGACGACTCGGTTCGTCTTGCGATCCTCAAGAATCACCTAAAGCAACGAAAGGCGTTCATTTCTGTTCGCCCAATGCATGCTGATATTCCTGGAACAATTTTGCTACTTTTTTTCCGATTCAAACCGTTGGCGACTCGTTACTTCAACTCGTAATTAGTGCTCATTTTGAAAGTTCGCACTCTTTTTATGTAATCTTGTCAAAATCATAATCATGAGTGCTCATTTTAAAATTCGCGCCCTTTATTAAATGTAATCAACTTTTGTTCTCTTTTAAGGACCTTCAATCTGGTACTATATAAGAAACTGGCAAAAGTATAAATAGATCGAGGAATAGAGCATCCACAAGATTCTATGCACATGGCACAGTCTATTGTTGCACCTGATCGTACTCATTCGAGGCCACCATGAAGAGAATGCTCGTGATGTCCTCAAAGCACTGGAACCACTTTTGACGCTGCGACCGCTGCCCGCCGACATCGATGAAGCTGAAAGGGAACATTATTTCCCTCAGTGTCTCCGAAATATTTATAGCACATTGTAAAAAAAAAGTTTTCTTTTTAAATATTTTTTTTCTCGATTAATAAATATTTTTTTAAAGATATTTTCATCATACATTTTAAATGTAGCTAATGAAGTAATATTAAAGGAGACGACGATTAAAGAATGGTCGTCTTTGCAAAAGTCAGAGAAGGAAGAAAGAGAGAAATAGGAGAAAGAGAAAATGCTGTGCCTTTTGTGGCAGCATTAATACTTCCAAATACATACATTAAAAATGTAAAAAAAATAATTCAAATACATTTGTGCATTTAAAATGTAAAAAAAATCATAATTAGAGAAAAAGAATATCAATAAAGAACGCCAAACCGGAAGGGCACTCGCTGAATCTCGAAGAGATGCTCGGTGATGCCACGTGTCGCCTTGCGACAGAAGAGAATGTCCCGGTTGGTCGGATGGAAGTCGGCGCGCGCGATCCGGGCAATGTTATCGAAGAAGTAGGCGCACGAGTCGCTCTTAAAAATCACGTTTGAATCCTCGCCTTCCTGCCTGACATAAAAGGGTGAGAGAGCAATCCGTGCGATTTAGAGAGGAGACACGACTACAATTATTCATCAAAATTCAAATAAAGTATGATTGAGGCTTATTCATGCTTGTTTAATAAAATCAGTACGATCGACACACTCATATAATTTTAAATATAGTAGTTGAAAAGATGGAAAAGAATAAAATCCATTATGTTTACTCCATAATAAAATCATAATTCGAAGAGCTCATTCGACAAATACATATATATCCCTTCTTCATACAATTAATTAGAAAGAACGCTTAAAAATAATAAAAATAAATGCATTGAGAAAGTATAAATAAGGGAAAGTTGCTTCTTGCAAGACACTCAAGTTTGCATGAGTTCTTCTCCATATCGACAGGATTTATTGGATTTGGAGCTTGGAGAGTACTCCCAATCGTACATATGTCCTAATTAAGATTGGAGATTGAGAAGAGCAGTGTAAATTGATCGTGAGAAAAAAATGAGCACATTCCAGAGAGAAATATGTACAAATTGACAACACACAAACAACTGACAATCTGGAAGAGATGCCTGGCTTCATATGTCAGCCGGATGGACTCGTCGGCCCAGAGTTGCTGGACGCGCGGAGCGACCTCGCCGAACGTTGGCTGGTCAATGCCGCGCAGCAGGTCTGCGACTGTGAATCTGGCGGAGGAAGGGACATTTTTCTAGGAGGAACAATATGGAGTATGGAGTGAGAGAGAGAGGGAGAAATAGAAAGACGGAGAAAGAGAGAGAGAGAGAGAGAGAGAGAGAGAGAGAGAGACAGGGAAGAGAGGGAGAAAGAGAAAGAAAGAAAGAGAGAAAGAGAGAAAAAGAAGGAGAGAGAGAAAGAGACAGTGAAAGAGAGAGAAAGAGAGAAAAGAGAGAGAAGAGGGATGGAAGACTTCAAAAATAGTGAGAAAGAGACAAACTTTGTAATATGCTCGACATGACTGGCGTTGCTGTTGTGCTCCCACGGCAGATTCAGCTTGGTGCGTGCATCGAGCAAGACGCGCATCGCAGAGATCACGTTCTATAATTAATTAATTGATTAATTAATTGATTAATTAATTAATTAATTAATTAATTAATTACTCCTAATATCACTTAAAATAAAACTCCTCTATTTACAATTTCCACCTTTCTTTCAACTTAACGAGATAATACTATAATTGAGAGGAAGGTGTGTACGAATTAATTATTGTCAATTTAGATGTGCAGTCATAATCGTGCGACGAATAAAGAAAGTCAGTCGCTTCTCTATATAAAATGATGAGTTAAAACCGCAGCAGCGCGCAAGTTAGTCGGTAATCCGCAATATTTATCCGAGACAGAGAATAGAAAAGAGTCGACCGCTTGCGAAAGGAGAGAGGGACCGAAATGAGATGCTGAGTGAGACTTGCCTGATAGATCTGCTGGCGGTAGGCGCGCACTTCGTCCGCGGTGAACTCGCCGGCGCCGTGGATGATGACCATCTGCTTGATGAACGTCGACTTGCCCGACTCGCCCGAGCCGAGCAGTAGCAGCTTCACCTGAAAGTTATCATTATTATTATTCTATTATATTCATATTTTTTATCCTGCAACCGGATTTTTTTCATGTGAAAATTCACAGTAAACTGTTGTCAGATCGTTAAATTTGATCTATGAATAAACTAATAAACAAATAAAGATAAAGAGAGCTCACCATCATCAGTACACACGTTCAGCGGTATATAAACTCTACTGAACGAATAAATAATAGCGAATGGCGCTGAGAAATCGAATATAATTCTATGTATGTATGTACAATCTCTAGTATATAAAAGCATATAAATTAATAGAAGACTAAATCGCTGTCAAGAATAAAGTCATGCAAATTTGAATAAAAAATGACAGAAAAAATAGAATGATATATGTGAAATAAAAAAAATATATATTTAAAAAAAAATTAAAATATATAATAAAATAAAAGTGTCAAAAAGGGCATGAAAGATAATGAAATAGGTGCAAACAAAATGAATATTAAAAAATAAAAAATATGTTACAAAATAAAAGTGTAAAAAGTCACGTATGTACCTGTCGCCGTAGCTGCTTGCGCTCCCTGCTGATGTCCTTTTCAATGTCCTTGCTCGCCGCATCGTCGGCTGCCGGCCCGAGGCAGCACGCCACCATCGAGCACAGCCTGCCATTATTATTATTAATTTAATTTAATTTAATTTATTTTTTGGGGAAAAAAGCCTAGCTTATCACACCATCGAGCACAGCCTGATATTATTATTTATTTTATTTTATCTTATCTTTCGAAAAAAAAAGCTTAATCAATCATATTTCCTTAACACTTTTCTCAAAAATGATGCTGCAATAAGTGCGCACATGCTTTCACAGTCTAATTTGGAATGATGATTTCGTATTATCAGGCCGATCATTAGTGACAGAAATGATACGTTCGCTTGAAAATTTATAAGATATTCACGAGAGACGTATATTTATGTAAAACCAGGAGTAGATCAACAAAGCGTTAAGTAGGGAAAACAACAAAAAAATTAAGAAGAAGAAGAAGAAAGAATAAGAAGACAAAGTTCATTCTGCTTCGTTCTCCCGTATGCGACCGTCCCACGGCGATTTGGGGCCGGCGCACTATCAATAGGCTCGATACGCTCCATTCTGCTTTCTCTCCTCTGTTTGTTTAGTTCTTTCGCTCTCTCTCTCTCTCTCTCTCTCTCTCTCTCTCTCTCTTTCTCTCTCTCTCTCTCTCTGTGTCTCTCTCTGACTGACACTCGCGCTCGCGCTCTCTCTCTCTCTTTCTCGATCTCTTTCTAGCTCTCTCTCTCTCTCTCCTTCTCGATCTTCTTCAAACTCTTTCTCTTTCTCTCTCTCTCTCTCATTCCCTCTCTCTCTCTCTTAACTCAAGCGTCCTGTCATCGCCTCATCTCCCACCCTGTGCCAAATGATCGTTGCCTGCATCGTTTGCCTTCTCCTCACCCGTCACTTCTCAACATTCTCAACCAAGCTCAGAGTCGTCTTGTCTTCTCCCATCTTCCCGATCCCTCTTCCATCACCACCTCCACCACGACAAACATTCCAGCAAGGAGAAGAGGAAACGAGGCAGCTTGGAGCAAAAGAGCCCTGATTGTGTGGGGTCACTCGCTACCTTTCTCCATTTCCTTTTCTCTCCCTCTCTCTCTCTCTCTCTCTCTCTCTTTCTCGCTCTCTCTCTCTCTCCCTCTACCGCTCTTCACGCTATTTCCTTCCTGTTAGCTCTCTCCGATAGTCGCTCTCTCTGTTTTTTTCACTCTCTCGCTCTCTCTATTTCTCTCTTTTTTCCTCTCTTTGTCTCTTTCCCTCTCTTTCTCACTCTCTCTCTCAATCTCTCCTCTCTTTCCGAGCGATTGAATAGCCTGCGCAAGCAAAAGGGCCTTCTGATCAAGAAAAGAAGAAGAAGAAGAGGCTGCATGAGTCGAAGGAAGGGGTCGCGCACTCTAAATGATGTCATGTTTCTTGTTTGAGGAAAAGAGAGAGAGAGAGACGAGACGAGAGAGAGAGAGAGAGAAAGCAAAAAGGCTGTCAGAGAGAGAGAGAGAGAGAGAGAGTAGAGAAAGAGAGGATGGTGAGGGTAGAAAAAAGGAGTAGAGAAAAATGTGGATAGAAAAGAGAAGAAGAAGAAAAGGCCCGCCACTAATAAGCACAAGATCGTACAGAAAGTGACAGTGATCGAGGCGACAACCGGAAAAAGAAATAGCCGTGGAAAAAGGTGGGAATTAGAATAAAGAGTAGTGGAATAGAGTTTGGAAGAGGAAAAAATATAGGGTCTGAAAATGGGTGCAGAAACATGGAGAGGTAGAAGAGAGAGAGAGAGAGAGAGAGAGAGAGAGAGAGAGAAATATGAGAGAGAAAGATGAGAAAGATGAAAGAGAGATTGCAAATGTTTCAAAACAGTTTGCAGCTCTGCAGCTGCAGACATTTCTTTCTCTCTCTTTCTCTCTCTGTCTCTCTCTCTCTCTCTGTCTCTCTCTGTCTCTCTTTCTTTCTCTATCTTTCTCACTCTCTCTCTCTTTCTCTCTCTCACTCTCACTCTCTCTCGCTTTCTGAATGGCCGGTTAGACGCGGAAGTGGATTGTGCAAAAAGACCCCATTGCTCAAAAATGGAGGAGAACAACGAGAAAGTGGGCAGTGTAAAGTAATGCTATGCTATCATGGTGAAACCAGTAGATAGTAGTCGGATTAAGCAGACGAGAGGAAAGAGGAAAGAGAGAGAGAGAGTGAGAGAGAGAGAGAGGAAGAGAGAGAGAGAGAGAGTGAGAGAGAGAAGGGGGAGGGCGAAAGAGAAAGAAAGCGAGAGAGCGAGACCGAGTGAGGAAGAGAGAGTGACAGAGAGAGAGGAAGAGATAGAGAGAGAGCGAAAGAGAGAGAGAGCGAGCGAGAGAGAATGTACAAAGGCTTTTCTGCAAAAAAATTCTAGCAAGCTAGGAGAAGAGATGGTTGACAGTGGAAAGACGACACGAGGAGCAATGACTCATTTCAACAGACAGACCATACGTTTCATCTCTGCCTGTCTCTTTCTCTCTCTCTCTCTATCTCTCTCTCTCTGTCTCTCGCTCTCATTGTCTCGCCATCTCTCTCTCTCTCTGTACCTTTTCTCTCTCTCTCTCTCTCTCTCTCTCTCTCTCTCTTTCTGCCTGTCTCCCTCACTCTCTCTCTCTCTCTTTCTGCCTGTCTCCCTCACTCTCTCTCTCTCTTTCTGCCTGTCTCCCTCACTCTCTCTCTCTCTCCCTCTCTCTCTCTCTTCTCTAGCTTTTGCAGACGTCCACTTTCTCGCGTTCTGCGCGACAGATAAGAGCATTTCACTGCATTATTTGCCATCTTCTTCCTCGTACTCATTCAGGTAGAGCGAGACGAAAAAGGTGTAGAGAAAAGAGAAAAGAACAAAAACAGTCTCCGATCGATCTCCCGCTCAGCCGATTAGGGCAAAAGGTGCACCGTCAAAATATTATGCAGAAGAATGTTTATGTATGTGACAGAAAGAGAGAGAGAGAGAGAGAGAGAGAGAGAGAGGGGAAAAGAGAGATAGAGAGAGAGAGGGGAAAAGAGAGATAGAGAGAGAGAGATAGAGAAACAGAGAGATAGAGAGAGAGAGATAGAGAAACAGAGAGAGAGAGAGAGAGAGAGAGAAAGAGAAAGAGAGAGAAAGAAGGAGAAAAATGTCAATTGGAATGCTGCACACTCTTGCTCTATCGGTTAAGATCATGACTCATTGTAGCTACAGTTGAAGAAAACTCTGCCAAACGGAGAAAGCAGTAACCAATAGGTGGGTACATTGGAGTCAACAGATAGTCTTTTAAAAAATCGTTTAAGCAAGGACAGAAAAAGGCTTAATTATGAAGCTTATCTTGACTAATCCACTGTTTAGAATATGCGTCACTGATGAAAAAGAGAGTGTGAGATGGAGTGAGAGAAAGAGAGTGAGAGAGAGAGTGAGAGAGAGAGAGAGTGAGAGACGGAGAGAGAGGGAGAAAAAGATGGAGGAGAGAAAATAAAAAAAAGAGAGGGAGAGAGAGGCAGTCATTAGAAAACGCTAGAAATACCACCATGAAGGAAAGAAGTAAGGTTCAAGAGACGAGATTAAGCGACTAATGCTGAAAAGTGGCTAGAGCAACGAGCGGAACACGTGGACACTGGACAGGAATCTGCTCCCTAATTTGATGAAAGAAAAAGACGGTGAACTTTCCTTATTTGGAAAGTGAGAGAGAGAGAAAGGCAACAGAGTTTTAATTTCATTCGCCTATAAACATACATGTAAACATACATATTTGCTTAAGTAGTTAAAAAGACGGAACATAAAAATCAGGCTAATATGTATGTGACAGGGAGTGAGAGAAATCACGACTTTATCAAGCACAAAAAAGGGCTTTGAGAAATCTCCAAGTTATACATTTCACAATATAGCGGCGCACTAAAATTAAATGGAACGAGTAGACGGAGCGGTTGCAAAGCTGGCCAAAAACGGCTTTTGTGCCTTCAAATCACAAATCACTGTCCATGAATGGAGGGTGGTAAAGCCAAGGTAGAGAGAGAGAGAGAGAGAGATCGAAAGTGAAAACGGGTGGAAAGCAGCAATGTGTAGCCAAACGGGGAGAAGACACACAGAAATAACATACAAGAACACAAGACACTCTCGATGGAACGAAGATAGAGAGAAATATAGAGGGTGAGAGAGAGAGAGGGTGAGAGTGAGAGAAACTAAGAGTGAGAGAGTGAGAGTGAAAGTAAGAGAGAGAGAGACAGAGAGAAGTAGGAAGAGATGGAGGGAGATGGTGAGAGAGAGGGCTACAGTGAGAGTGAGAAAGAAGGAGAAAGAAGGATAAGGAGAGAAAGAGAGAGAGAAGAGAGAGAGAGAGAGAGACAGTTTTCAGCCATTCAATTAAATGAGCGCTCGAGACGATAATGCCAAATCGCCTGGAAAAAATATAAAGTGATCTCAATCCAAATGAGCATTGATTGCCTGCGTCTCTGTCTGTGGCATTGTTGTGTGTGCGAGGCAGACAAACTTCAAGAGTCTATGATATGATATGATGTTGTCTTTTGCACTGTTCCTTACACACAGCGCAGGAAGTTCGCTTTGACCACACTAGCAAAACGAACTTTCAAGTGACAATTAGGCTATGGAAAAGATGGTGAGCGTTGCATGCGCTCTTTTGGCGCTAATTTGAAATTTTTAAGCGTTAATCTCTCTCTCTCTCTCTATCTCTCTCTGCCTTTCCCTCTCTCTAACTATTCATTGATATGTAAGTGAATCAAAATATATAAAAGCAAAATTAATATCATTAAAAAAATAACAACAAAAAAAATAAAAAAAAACACCATGACCACGCGGCGACGAGCCACTTTGTCAAGAAGAATGGCGCTGGCTTTGCCGCCGGCGGACTCTCGCTCGCCTCAATGGAGGCTGTTGCTGTCCGCGACGAGCCACCATCGGGCATCGTGGAGATTGGGAGCACCGGATGGGAGGAGAATGGGTACCCGGAAGGAGACTGGGTTAGGAGAGACTGGGTACCGGTGGATTAGGCACCGGGGGAGACTGGGTACCGATGGATTGGGTACCTTGATTGATTAGGTACCGGGGGAGATTGGGTACAGCGGGATAATTAGTGACGGGGATTCGGTACCGGTAGATTTGGTACCGGGAAAATTAGTAACGGGGATTCGGAACCGGGAGATTGGGTGCCGTGTGATTGGGTACCGGATGATTGGGTACCGGGAGATTGGGTACCGTGTGATTGGGTACCGGATGATTGGGTACCGGGAGATTGGGTACTGGGAGATTGGGTACCGTGTGATTGGGTACCGGGTGATTGGGTACCGGTAGATTGAGTGCAGGGAGACCGGGTACAGCGGGATTGGAAGCAATCTAGCCTTCTTATGCAATTCAGCCCCTTGGCCGCTGTCGAGTTGTGATGGCAGGGGAACTGTCTCTCCTCTTCTGTGGAGATGGCGACGGCTTGGCTCTGTAAAAGTAGGCGCGCGTAAATCGTGGTAAATCGTATAAAGGCGGCCACCGTCTTTGCAGTCTTTCTCTCTGACAATGAGAACGCGCGCACGTCACGGTTCACGTTGTGTATGAAACGAATGGAACGAATGGAAAGAGGGGGGGAATGGCGATGTATGGGGGGGAGGTGGGCTAATACAGCGCACATTCACAGCAGCCGCAGCAGCCGGCCGCAGCAGCAGCATTTGCATTGCACAGAAGGAGATCAGCTGGAGATCGCGATAGAAAAAGGGTGGGAGTGGGAGAGAGAGAGTGAGAGAGAGTGAGGAAGCGAGAGAGAGAGAGAGTGAGAGAGCGAGAGAGCGAGAGAGTGAGGGAGCGAGAGAGAGATAGAGCAATAACAAGGAATTATGCATTTAATTGGAGAGAGACCGAGAGAGAGAGAGAGAGAGAAAGAGAGAGAGAGAGAGAGAGAGAGAGAGAGAGAGAAAGAGAGAGAGGAAGAGAATGACAGAGATAAAAAGATGCAGGAAAAACAAGTAAGAATGAAAGACGTCATGGAGTCGCTATGCGAGATACAAATGTATTAGGTTCAAGCAGACGAGGATCGGGTGAAGAGGAGAAGAAGAAGAAGAAAGCTGCAGAGACATGCACTCGAATAAAGTCTGGAAGGTACATATGCGAGCTAACTTTGATCTTACTGTTAGTCGTGGCTAAATTGATCGATTCTCTCACTCTCCTCTCTCTATAACTCTCTCTCTCATCTCTCTCGCTCTCTAGAACTCTCTCTTCTCACTCTATAACTCTCTCTCTCTCTCTCTCTCTCTCTTTCTTTCTATAATTCTATTTTTCCTATCTCTCTCTATAACTCTCTCGCTCTCTCGCTCTCTCATTCTTGTTCCTCCTTTAAAAACTCTCGAAGTATTTTCTAGCTTCCAAATTTCCCTTGACGTCATGGCAAGTTTTTAAAGAAGCCAAGGGATTTCGTCTAGCCTCCTTTACTTCAATTTAAACAACAGCAACGTACAATAATCATTAAATCACAAATTTTTTTAGGGGACATTAATTTCTATTTAACCAGTCGAATATGGATAGAAAATGCAAAAAGTGAAAAAGAAGCGCGTTCTTTATATCTGTAGAACTGCACAGTAAACAGCAATCTCGGACCGATCCGGGAACAGCGATGTCGGTTCGCAAAAATCATTTGGCGTCTACATACTTACTCTGAGGTGAGAGAGAGAGAGAGGGTGGGGGGGAAGGAGAAAAAGAAAGGCAGAGGGTAGAAAAAACGGAAGGAGAGTGTACTCTCTCAAATCTATCTCTATTGGTTCCTTCGCGTTATCTCTCTCTATCGTTTTCTACAGTTTCTGGTTGGTCGCTTTCGCTCTTCCTCACTATCTCTCACTTTCTCGCTCTCTCTTTCTCTCTCTCTTTCTCTCTTTTACTCTTTCACCCTCTTATTCTCTCTTTTTCTCTCACTCTCTTATTCTCTCTCTCTCTCTCTCTCTCTCTCTCTCTCTCTCTCTACTCTGCACTTTAACTAGTGCGCAACATGCGAATATATTCAACCAGACGCCGAAGAATCTCTCTCTCTCTCTCTCTCTCTCTCTCTCTCTCTCTCTCTCTCTTTACCCACTTTTTTTCTCAATCTCTTCTACACTCTCTTAATCTCTTAGACTCTCGCTCCTCATTTTTACTCTCTCTCTCTCTCTCTCTCTCTCTCTCTCTCTGTCTCCCTCTCTTACCCTATCACTCTTCTTCTATTTTCACTCCTACCTTCTTCTCCGCCTGCACACTTTCACGTTTCGAAGTGGGTGCTCATGCAAAAATTCCCTGCTTCCGTCTCTCCCCAATCCAGTTCTATTTTAATCCTCGTTATCTCTCTCTCTCTCTCTCTCTCTCTCTCTCTCTATCTTCAGCCTCGTTGTCTCGCCAGTCTTTCTCTCACACTCTTTATACATATCTCTTCTTAACTCTTTCTCTCGTCAGTCTCCCTCTCTCTCTCGCTCTCTCTCTTCCACAGAGATACAGTCAGCAACTGCTGCACCCGCCTATCATATTATGTATGCCTGTTCCTACTTTCCCCCTGTTATTCTCCATCTTCCTATCTTCCTCTTGATATTTTTGTCCAAATTCCCGCAAATATCCACTCGAACGTCGCTCTCTCTTTGAATATTTTACGTCAACGACTTGCAAAGTCTCTTTTCTCTTTCCGTCTGCATCTCTCTCATACTCTCTCTCTTCCATTCTCTTACTCTCCGTATCTCTCTCTCTCTTTATCTCTCTCTCTCTCTCATTCTCTCTATCTCTCTTTCTTACTCGTCTCTCCTATTTTCGAACATGTTCAGTTTGTGTTTGTGTGTAAACTTGGAAGTAATTTTCTACTAGCCGACAGGTGGAGAGGGGGGGGGGAGCAGAGAAAGACAATGGTTACCAATTACGAGCGATTACGAATCACTACTTGGCAACAATTA
The DNA here is from genome assembly GCA_945643635.1 of Allodiplogaster sudhausi. Taxonomy (NCBI): domain Eukaryota; kingdom Metazoa; phylum Nematoda; class Chromadorea; order Rhabditida; family Diplogasteridae; genus Allodiplogaster; species Allodiplogaster sudhausi. The sequence goes on from CALZFC010000144.1 coordinate 311,338, forward strand.
CGTAGGCAAGATCATAAAGTGATCGCGGCAATGAGTAATACAAAAGATAAGGCTAGAACTGATGGTGAGAAGAGATAAAGAAAGGAAAATGATCAGTGTGAGAAGTTCTAAAAGAAAAGTTTGAACAAGGATGAACACTATGAAACGCTTCATTGTTCTCAACGGCAATCATTCAATAGAAACTCGTCCTATTTCAAATTTTAATTTTTGCTTTCTCTCTCTCTTTCTCTTTCTCTCTCTCTCTCGCTCTCTCTCTCTCTCACTTTCTCTCTCTCTCTCTCTCTTTCTCTCTCTCTCTCTTTCTCTCTCTCTCTCTTTCTCTCTCTTTCTCTCTCTTTTTCTCTCTCTCTCTCTTTCTCTCTCTCTCTCTCTCTTTCTCTTTCTCTCTCTCTCTTTCTCTCTCTCTCTTTCTCTCTCTCTCTCTTTCTCTCTCTCTTTCTCTCTCTCTCTCTTTCTCTCTCTCTCTCTCTCTCTTTCTCTCTCTCTCTCTTTCTCTCTCTCTCTCTCTCTACAAATCAGTCATCTTTCTTAGACATGATATAAATAAGAATTCATACATTTTACCACTCCTTCTCACAGTCAGTCTTTGGTTACGGATTGACTTACCGATCCGGAGAATCCTTCAAAATGACCTCCATTCCTCGGCATTTGTGACAATGCTTTCCTTTTCACTCTTTTCGTCTTTCTGTTTCTCATTCTCTCTATCAACCTATGTATCTCCCTTTCATCTCTACCTCTGACTCTCTCTCTCTCTCTACATCAACATCCAGCGTTGTTTCTTCGTAAATAGTAACCCTTTGCCATCTGTTTTCTTTCTGTTTACTGCCTTCTCCTTATTCTCTCTTAGATCTCTAAGATCGACTTTCTTTTTTCTCTATTTGTCCCCTTCACTTGTGCTTTCTTTCACCTTCTCCGTACTGTTTATCTCTTACCATTCTCTCTCTCTCCCTCTCCCTTTCTCTCTCTCATCTCTCTATCTCTCCCTCTCTCTCCCTATCGAATTTTCCGCCTCGATCTTCCTGCGCAAATCGCCGTGTTTTTGCAGGGTTTCATTGAGGAAGCTAACATAGAAGGATGGCAGGAAAATAAGAGATTAATTGTAAAAAGAAGAAGTTAAGGACGTAAACAAAAGGAGTAGAGCAAGATGAAAATATAGCAACAAAGATACTGTCAAAGAAAACGACTGGACTAATAGAGAGCGAGAGAAAGCGAGATAGACAGACAAACAGACAGACAGGGATATTGAATGAGAGACAGCGAATGAGCAAGATAAAGAGAGATAGAGAGAGAGAACGAGATTGAGAGAGATAGAGAGAGAGAGATAGAGAAAGAACGAGAGACAGAGAGAGAGAGGGCGACTGAGGAATCTTAAGAAGTTGTTTGCAATCATAGGAATCTCTCAATTGCCTATTTGAGAATGTTGCTTGCGAATGAAAGGCTGTTGATTCCAATCCTCGTAGAATATGTATGACTAAAACGCTTGTTTTCAACTGATAGTCTTTCTGAAACGTCAAAGTGACAATTAGTCGAATAGAGAGCCGCTTTCTTCATTTTGATTAGCATCATAAATGAAGGAATTCTCTCCGGTGACCCGGCCGCCAACCACGGCATCTGCGCCCTTTTAGCGAAAGTTGTATAATCAAGTTTGTTCTGCTTTGAAGAAAGAAAAAAAACACTGTATCTCGCCCGTTTGTATCCCCTCCTCTTTATTCTTCATCCAAGTCTTGTCTTCTTTCCCTCTCCTTATCAAGCAACAGGCATGCAGGAAATAAAACTCTATTTACTAAAGAATGTTTTAATGACAAAATCTTTTCCGCAAATGATGAGATCACAGAAGTATTCGAATAAGATGGCTGTTAGAATTATGTACATATATATATTTCAAAATTTATAATATATAAACAGTAAAGGTTTTTTTCTATGTACAATATGTAACCAAAAGTTCAAGAAGTAAAGTATAAAATAAAACGTCTTTCATTGTGAGACCAGCAAACATTCTACGGATATCTCTGCTGGGGCCACTGCATGTACTGATGTTGTTGTTGTTGTTGCTGCTGCTGGGTCGGTTGGGCTACGATCAAGATTTATTTCAGTTAATATATCCACCATAACTCTACTTCCAACTGTAAGACATAGAAAAAATAAGCTTAATGACTAAATGACAGAAGCATAAAATAAAGGTTTCAAAAATAAATCATAACCTTGCTTGACTCCATATGCGGGAGGAGGCTGAAGTTGTGGCGGTGCCATGCCTGGCCGCATCACTTAAAAGATCATAGATCATGCAAAATATATACATATGAATAAACCTACGGTAGATTACTTTTCACATTTAAAAATTGTAGCTTGTAAAATGAATCATACTGTATCAATGCTATACCACCATATGTAGTATATTCATATCATTATAAATATTTCATTACCACGTGCTGATTTTATCAATGCTGATAAATTAAGTGAGAAATGAAAGTGAAAATACTCATTCCATGCTGATAAATTAAGTGAGAAATGAAAATGAAAATACTCATTCCATGCTGCTGCTGCTGCTGGAAGGTCGCGGCGGATGTCTGTTGATGGCCCATCATTACCATCTGCCTCGGTGGATTCGCTGGTTGACTCTGTAAAAGCGCTTTCTCATTTCGTTATTGCTTTGATATGTCTTCTGATGAGCGGCGTGTAAATAAGCAAGACAATACTATTAAAAGAAACGACAAAAGTATCTTAGCCCATAACTATGTACATATGTATGCAACTGACAGTATACATTCCTTGCTGGTGAGCCGGGTTGGTGCCAGCAGCAGCTGCTCCGTGTTGAAATGAGCCGTGCACTCTTCCTTGCATCATCATCATACTCATGTCAATATGGCTTGTTCCGTAGACGTCCTCAAGATATGTTTCCTTATTATTTTTTACTTTTAAATAATGGCCTGTTTTGATATCCTGATGATGTGTTCTTTTAGACTTTTAAACTTTTAAAGGCATATTTTTTTTCTAAATAACAGAATAATGATAAAAGCAAAATAAATAAATAAAAAAGTAAATAAACGACCACAAATCACCACACTCCTCACCCTGCTGGCCATGATGGCCCCAACCTGCTGCTGTTGCTGCTGCCCTTCAGCATTGGGCGCGATCATCATCCTCATCTTCTTGTTGGCTGGCTCCTCTGCCGCCGCAGCTGCCGCTGCGTGATGCTGTGACAAGAGTTGCTGCTGCTGCTGCTGTTGTTGCAAGAGCTGGACGAAGAAGTTTTTGAATTTTTATATATTTGTTTGCTCAACAGGAGCTGGATAAGAATTCATTATCTTTATATATTTTTTATTTATATATTTAGAGATGGACAAAGAAGTCATAATTATCTTTATATTTTCGTATATGTATTCAGTCAACAGGAGCTGGACAAAAAAGTCATTATCTTTAAATTTTCGTTTATTTATGTGATCAACAGGAGCTGGACAAGAATTAATTATTATTATATATTTTTCTATATTAATTTCGTCAACACAAATCTCTGCAATTATTATTACAATTATTACTCGATCTTTGAGGCAAATTTGCCATATGGAACTGTTTATATTCTTTTCTTGTCCATGTTTAGGGTGAGCATAAAAGAAGTGGTGGACTCAAGGATGTCAGGATGGCACACAATTACAGTAACCCACACTAGGAAGATTACCTGCTGTTGTTGCTGCTGAGCTCCTGCAGCGGTAGCAGTCGTGGCCGCTTGTTTCTTCTCCTCTTCGACATCCGTGATGATCTCTCTCTTCGAATATGGTATCGGACACATGTGGAAGACATCAGCTTTCGGCATGGGATCTTCCTTAAAAGAAGAAAAAAAAAATATATATATGTATATATATATATATATATATATATATATATAACATATCTTTATTTGTCTCTAACAATAAGCACTAAATACAGGTAGTATTAATAGTTTTTTTTTAAAGAAAACAAGAAAAACCTTGAAGTATTTATCGTCCATGGCTTCCTTGGCCGAGATCCGCTGCGTCGGGTCCATGGTCAGCAACTTTTGCAGAAGGTGAAAGTGGCTTCCCTCAAATATCGCTCCAAGCTTTTTTCATAAAAAATATACATATAAAGATTAGATAAAGATTAAAAAAAATAAACAAGGTGACAAATATACTTCATTTTTTATTCAAAAAATATAGATATATACATATAAAGAATAGGGAAAGATGCTTAAATAAAATAAAACGACTAATGCACTTTGTATTTTTTCATAAAAAAAATACATTCATACATTTTTTACTATTAGAAAAATATTTTTCTACGAAAAAATTACTAAAGTATGCATGCACTTTATATCCGTACCACATGATCAATCTTATGCTTCTCCAGATATTTCTCGAGACTGCAATTCTGGAAGTTGACTCGCTTGAAGTCGTTCTGCATCTTTGCATACTCGGGCATCTTCTTCAGATCCTTCCAACATTCTTCGGATGGAAAACCCATGACGTTAAAAATACGGCTGAAATATTCTGCTGTTATGATCTCTGCAAATAGGACGAAAAACTCTGTTTTATTGCATGTGAAAATAAATTTAATTTTTTATGTCGAAAAATACGTAGTCATTAAACAAAGAAAAAGAAATTTAAAAAAAATAGTGTCTGGAGAGAATATAAATACTGAATCGACGTAAGAATGTATGTAAAAGACCTAAGTTGCTTATAATGATATGGGCTGCTCGCTTTGATGTCCTCATCTGCGCAATAGAACACGGGCTCGGATGTAAGCAATTCGGCAAAGATGCATCCTATCGCCCAGACGTCGATAGCCTACAAGGGAGAAAATCATTAAACTGGACAAACTCACAGCGTTTTGCCTAGTAGCATCGCGTCATTTTTCCTTGGCCGTTAAATGGAATAAAAAAAACCGCGCATCGCGACCGCAACGCCTCAAAAATCAGTTAATTTTTTTATTTTGGTGCGAACATAATCCACGAACATCGGCCGTAAATTGGTGTAATATGTCCGTAGATTAGTAAAACATCAGATGCTCCTCAAACTACTGGGGACATAACGCTGTGCAAACTTACATATTCTTAGAATTATGACAGATATTATTCTTAGAATTTGATAGTTTTTCTTTTCAAATATAGAAGGGGAGGCTTTAAATTGGTCACATTCTTAGAATTAAGACAGTTATTACACTTAGAATTGGATTGTCTTTAAATATACAAGGGGAGACATTAAACTGGACGACAAGCATATTCTTAGAATTGAGAGAGTTACTCAAAAATATAATAAGTCAGTATTAGAAATATGTTTTTTTAATGTTCAACCTTCCGTGAAGAATGCAATAACGTAAAAATACTGGATTCTTTTTTTTTTTACAAAATCTTAGCCAACAAAATTATTGTTATTATTTTGCATAGTCTGAGTATTAACAAAATTATTGCTATTTTATATATATATATATATATATATATATATTGTCAGCGTATTTACAAGCCTAATATAAGTGTTTTAGAAAAATAAAACACATAAGAACATTTCGATTTCCAAACATATCTCTGAAAGAAAAAAAAACCTTGGTGTAGTGCTTGGCGCCGAGTAGCAATTCGGGTGCGCGGTACCAGAACGTGACCACGACGGGGTCGAGATCGGCGAGCGGCTTCAGCGGATTGTGAAAGATCCGAGCGAATCCCATGTCCGCGATCTTCACTCTAGAAAAAATTATATTTTTTATCCGACTCGAGAAGGCATTGGATATCGGTCCCATCCTGGATCCCTAGACCATTAATGCCTTGAACAACCCTTTAACCTTTTCTTTTTAAACATTTAAATACGGTATTGCATACATAAATATTAGAATCCCCACTGGTTTTTTTTAAATGTGAGATCCTGCTTTTCCGCTTTTTCGCCTAACAACAACGACCGTAACGATTTTTTGGTACCACCGTATTCATGAAGATATTTTTTAGTTCACAACGTTTGCAACTGCCTGGTAAACACTTCTTTTTGAGACCATCATAAACACTTGTTGTTCCCTTTGTTATTATTACTGCTGAATTGATTGGTATGTTTACCAAGATTTGTAGGCAAAATGATGATGATATCCCTTAATTGTTGGAGTGCAACTTTGGATAGAGAGAACGCGAACCTTCCCCTCTCCACGCCGGGTCCTTCGCCCATGACAAGAATGTTGGCCGGCTTGAGATCACGATGAAGGATCCAGTTGGTGTGGAGGTAGTGAATGCCGTCGAGGATCTGGAAGAGCACGCTCTTCACCATTCCTTTCGGCACAATCACCTGCAATCAACTACTTTTTAACATGTTATCTTTGTTGATATTTCACCTGTTGTCACTCTAATATTTATCAGTCTACTTATCTATCTAACTATCAGTGATCTTCATGCAGTTATCTCTCCTTTGCTCTCTCTCTCTCTCTCTATTTCTCCCTATCTCTCTCCATCTACTTCTCTCGCCAACTTACCCGTTGCTTCTTCACCTTGGCAGTCCGATGTGACTTGATGATATGCCACAGATCGTGTTCCGCATAGTCGAGCAGCAGCCAGACCTTCTTCTCGCTCGTCAAGAACACTCGTTGCAGCCGAATCAGGTTCGGATGCCTGAAACGACAAAAAGTGGCGTAGTCTACATGACACACTATCTCCTGCTGAAAGAAAAAGAACAGTAGCCAATGGCTATAAAAATATTGAAAAAACATTTTTGAATGACAATCTATATTTATAGCCATTAAGTTAATTAGGAAGAAGAAGCCCTGCGAAACAAACAGAGAAACATACAGAATTGCATTCAAATGCTCAATGACGCTGGCATTAACGAAAATATGTCTTGAAAAGGTGGTCTGTAAATAAAAGTACAAATCACAAATATGTATAAAACTAATAAAAATAGTAATCGTAAGAAGGAGGAGCTTGCCAACATTCAATTAAGTCGCGCACATTATGAAATAGCTTTATGAAAAAAAGGTCGAACAGCTGTACATAAATCGGCGCGAATTTAGTAGCATTAAAAATGAGATTTTGTCACAGAAAGAACTACTCTACCGAAGCTCTTTAGTTGAGAGAAGAATCGAAAGAAATGCTGAGGACCTTAGCTCTCTGAGCAGAGTGATCTCGCGGCAGGCGGACATGGAGAAGCCTTGTCCTTCGATCAGCTTGAGCGCGTACTCCTTCGCTGTGTACTTGGTGTTGCTCGCCTTCGGCACCGCCTTGTAGACGTGGCCGTACGTGCCGCGGCCAATCTTAACTTAGTAGGCTTAGATCTTAAGGCTTAGGACTTAGGAGACTTAAATGTTAGGACTTAGGACATAGCAAGACTTAACTCTTTAGACTTGGGACATAGGAGACTTAAATCGTATGACTTTGGACGTAGGAGACTTAAATCTTTAGACTTAGGACGTAGCGAGGCTTGAAGAAGTTATCCGTGGAATATGTATTTTCTTTTGCGCTACTGTACGTTCTGTAGCGCTACTGTACCATCTTGCCTATTCTAGGCCCGAGAGAGCGTTGCAAAATAGGAGGGTACTAACATCTACCGTAGCTAATTCTTTACCCATGAAATTTTTTTTTACATGACTACAATTCTGAAAAGGTGAGATGACTTCCAAACTTTCTGCATCTACGTTTTACGACGAGACGGACTGAACCATGCTTAAAGAACCCTCATGTTGCTTAATCGCCGGAGATCTCCTTTAAATCGGAATATTAACCTTAGAAGCGTGAATTTGATTCTATTTCAAACATTTCTTAGCAAAAAGCTAAAGCGAAAGGCGTGGGACAATCAAACTCGAAATAAATAAATAAATAAATAAACGGCAAAGCGAGACCTTGGCTCCTTCAAAGTGGAAGAGCTCCTCAACGCGTTCGCGCGTCCGATTCAGCTCCTCCTTGAGGGCAAAGTCGATCATGATCGATGAGGAACAAGAAGCTTCCCCTGCAGGGAAGCAAGAATGTTTGAACAATTGGGCAACCGAAAAAAGAAAACTAATTAAGCGCGAGTTTTTCCTGAACTAAATTAGGCGAAGAAAAAAAACGAGAACATCCACATGAACATATTCTCACTCTGGTTTTGCGGAAGAAGCTTACCAATGTTTGGGCAGAAACTCGAGCCTAATTATCAGCTTATAATTGAATGTTCTCATTATTAGGAGATATTGGATAAAGAAATCTTGTTAGGCAAACAATTAGGCAACATAAAAAAGTAATTAGGCTAGTGTTTTGCTTAAGCATAATTAGGCGAAACAAAACAAGAAACAAGAGTATCCAAATGAACACCCATCACGAAGTTAGAACCATGCACACACAAAATCACAAGAACTCATTCGCGTAGTACATACATTTAAGAAAAAAAAAGATTTCGAGAAAAAAGGTAAGCGAAAAAAAGAAGAAAACTAAAAATGAACGGCGAAAAACGAGACGGCGCGAAACAGAAACAGAAGGTGTTGAGCGCTCGGACTCGGTGTTAAACCAAAGTGCACCACACACAGCTTGGGATAAATATTCAAGCTTGCAGAATACTTTGAAGTCTGTAATTTCTTTTAAAATTCATTTTCGAGAATTTATTTTTTAAGCTGACGTATTACTCAAATTCCATTCAATCCTTGATATTGTCCAAGTGGTGTTTTTTTTAGTGTGCGCGCCATCGATGATTAGAAGTTGAGGGAAAATAGTAAGATTCACCCATCCATCTAGCATTCACCCAAATGTTAAAATCCATACATATGTATGTACATACGTCTGATCACCCGGAAAGCAGGGGAATTGGTATTTAATTGCAGAGAGAGAGAGAGAAAGAGAGAGAGAGAGAGAGAGAGAGAGAGAGAGAGAGAGAGTAAGAGAGTGACAAAGATAAAACGATACGGGGAAAAAGTCGGAATTCAAGAGATCACACACAGGCGCTTGCTTGGCTATTAGGGTCCAGTAGGCGATCGGGTGAGGGGAAGGAAAAACATCATTGAGGATACAAAGATACATGGAAGGATGGCAGTGAGAAAGTAAGAGAATATTTGAGACTTAAGGAAAAAAAGAGAAATGAAGCGAGAGAGAGAGAGAGAGAAAGAAAGAAAAGAAAGAAAGAAAGAAAGAAAGAAAGAAAGAAAGAAAGAAAGAAAGAAAGAAAGAAAGAAAGAAAGAAAGAAAGAAAGAAAGAAAGAAAGAAAGAAAGAAAGAAAGAAAGAAAGAAAGAAAGAAAGAAAGAAAGAAAGAAAGAAAGAAAGAAAGAAAGAAAGAAAGAAAGAAAGAAAGAAAGAAAGAAAGAAAGAAAGAAAGAAAGAAAGAAAGAAAGAAAGAAAGAAAGAAAGAAAGAAAGAAAGAAAGAAAGAAAGAAAGAAAGAAAGAAAGAAAGAAAGAAAGAAAGAAAGAAAGAAAGAAAGAAAGAAAGAAAGAAAGAAAGAAAGAAAGAAAGAAAGAAAGAAAGAAAGAAAGAAAGAAAGAAAGAAAGAAAGAAAGAAAGAAAGAAAGAAAGAAAGAAAGAAAGAAAGAAAGAAAGAAAGAAAGAAAGAAAGAAAGAAAGAAAGAAAGAAAGAAAGAAAGAAAGAAAGAAAGAAAGAAAGAAAGAAAGAAGAAAGAAAGAAAGAAAGAAAGAAAGAAAGAAAGAAAGAAAGAAAGAAAGAAAGAAAGAAAGAAAGAAAGAAAGAAAGAAAGAAAGAAAGAAAGAAAGAAAGAAAGAAAGAAAGAAAGAAAGAAAGAAAGAAAGAAAGAAAGAAAGAAAGAAAGAAAGAAAGAAAGAAAGAAAGAAAGAAAGAAAGAAAGAAAGAAAGAAAGAAAGAAAGAAAGAAAGAAAGAAAGAAAGAAAGAAAGAAAGAAAGAAAGAAAGAAAGAAAGAAAGAAAGAAAGAAAGAAAGAAAGAAAGAAAGAAAGAAAGAAAGAAAGAAAGAAAGAAAGAAAGAAAGAAAGAAAGAAAGAAGAGAAAGAAAGAAAGAGAGAGAGTGAGAGAGAAAGAGAGTGAGAGAGAAAGAGAGTGAGAGAGAAATACTAGGTGGGAGAGAGAGAGATATGGTTGTATTTATTGGTTGGCATTGCGTCCATCCTGCTCGTTGAACCGGTTGCCTTCTCTTGCCATCACAGGGCAGATAGAGATGCCTCGATGGCCAAAACCCACTGCTGTTGCAGATCATCGTTCAACACGAGAGAGATGAATCCTTCTTTTCTCCGTACTCTTGACGGCCTCCTCAACTTGGTCCAAGTGCTCCTCGGTTTCGCTGCACTCTTCGCTTCTTCTTTAATCTGGACGGGCGCAGGCAACATTTTCTTCCAACTCGTCTACGAAGGCTACGGATGGCAGACGCTGGTCAATGTGATTATCTTCCTGACTTGGATCTTCGCCCTCATCATCCTGGTCAATAGAATGGTTGGCAACAGCAGCATTTACGAAAGCGTTGGCAAGCAGAAGATGCTCATTGCCTATGGCATTTGTCTGGTTGCTCTAATCGTCTCGGCTGTTCTTGAGTCGCGCTACGCGAGTCTTTCCGCCGGCAACGTTCTCTACAATCCACGATTTATCACTGTTTGCATCTTTAACTGGCTCCTCGTGCTCAGCTATATTGCGCTCATTGGCTACACCGTACTTTTTTTGTAAATTTTTCTTCTGACTCCTGTAAAATACTTTCCTCAACAAGTTGTAGTGATGCTTTTGGAAATCCTCCGCTTCCGCTTGCAATGAAGAAGCGTACCCGATAGATTCTATTTAATGTATGTACTATGTATGTACATATCTATCGTCTCGCTCGAGTGTTCTCTTCCTCTTTTACTTACACTGGTTGTCTAGTTCTCAGACTCTCTCCCTCTCAGTCACTCTCTCAGTCGCGCTCTCTCAGTCTCTCTCTCTCTCAGTCTCACCCCCTCAGTCTCTCTCTCCACCTTTGTTCTTCGATCACTCCTCATTAAGTGTCATAATCCTGTTTGCATTTTCTCACAATATTCACTGGCAATGCAAATGAAGTTTCAACAAAGAGAAAGTGAACGTGGAATCTTAAGAAGGTGCTTAGACTATCATCGGGAATTTCCACAATTGCGTATTTGATGATTCCATTCCTCATTGTATGTATATGGACTAGCAAGCCTGTTTTCCCTGAATCTTGCGGAAACGTGAGGAAACATTTCGTCGAACAGAGCTCTGAACATCGATCACAGTCGCCTCAACTCGAGCCTTCCGGGATTTCTCCCGGTTACCC